>CM021110.1:380535984-381135984 GCA_007115665.2 Sequoiadendron giganteum
ATAAATGATATAATAAGACATGTAAAATTTATTGGTTTCTTTTACTTTGATCATCTGGCTGTGAATGTTATTGAACACCAACTTACCGCTATCCAAATGTTGTTGTCATTCTAGAATCATTTGGAGAAATGGGAACATCCAATTCTCAAATGCATGGGAATCCTCTTTCCAAAATGCTCTAGCCAGTAATGTAATAATATTCCCTACATCCTTAGCAAAATTAGATCTTTCAAGGGCTTATGTGGTATCTTCTTTGTTGATTTATTTTTTGTTTTAAGCCATTTTTTGTCGATATATCATTTATTTCCTTCATCTTTTGCTGCCCACTATGCCAAGGCTTCATCTTTAGACATAATCTTGAGGTTTGGGTAAGGAGAAGGATCAAACACTAATCTTATCAATCCAAGAGTTAGGTCTATGATCTCATTTCCCCATGAATCAATACATTTTATCTGAGTTGGATTATATATTTGTGTAGCAGCTAGTATGAATTATGGGCACTTTACTGGTATAGGAAATGTGGCCACATGTGCCAACATAGAATTTGCAACCCTTTTGGCTCTTGGGCTAGCATCTTATGAAAAGGTATCATCATGAAACTATTGTAGATTAATGTGACCAACCAAAGTGTCAGTGATTTTCATGACCTTTGATCCAAAATTATATGGTACTGGATTTCCATAATATTTGTACTTCATTGTTAAGGGCAATTGTTTTGGCTTCGATCTCTTGGCCTTAGTTTCCCTTGGTATTTACTCAGCTACAACTTCCTCCTCTAAATCAGAAATTTCTTAATATTTGCAATAGTGACATTCATCAAACAAAGAGGAGAAATTTTAGGGGTAAAAATTAGCATAGGCATTGATATTATGTCTTCCTACATTCAATAGAGTTCCCATTTATATATTAGCTCTATTTTTTTGGGCCTCAGGTTCGAGGTAGTACCAAGGACTTGGTCATTTTAATTTTAACACTGAATATTGTTGGAAGTCAAAATTTGAGGAATATCTGAACATGACCTTAATATAGTGTCCCCCACCATATTATCGAACATTAGAATCAGACTACAAATCAATACCTAGAGTTTTCCATAAGGCCCATTGGAAATCAAGATCCAGTTGAAATTCGGCTTTGAAATATGTAATGGTAAAAGGTTTCAAGTTTTGTTCAGGGATCTGATCCCATAATGTGTTTGGAAATCAAGATTGAGATGTCACCTGGAATTAGTTCCCTACAAAATAGGATTAGTTCAAGATTCACCCCAAATTTTGATCCTGATGCAAAGTTGAAAGTCAAAATTGGGATGTCATTCAAGTCTAGACCCTCAAGAATTAAATAGGTTTGAGTATCACTCTGAGTTTCGATTATGATAAGATATCAGATATCAGAATCAAGATGTTAGTTGATAATGGAATTTACACTATGTCAAGAGTTTGATTCACTTTTGAGCTCTAATCCTGATGCAATGCGAGGATAAAAATCAGGAAAATTTTTTGTATTTTGTCAAAAAAACCTATAACACAATTAGGTTATGATCTAAACTATGATTTCGATCAAAGATCGAAAATCAAAATTAGGACATCATAAGGATCCTGACCCAATAGTTGGTGACAAACTAAGATTTACTTTCAAAAACTCAATCCCGTAAAGAATGCAAAAATCGAGATCAGGACCAAAACCAAAGATGAAGGAAATTCAATGAATTTAACAACATTTTCAAGCATACCTTCAGGATCCGGATCAGCATAGTTTTGAAACCCTTGTAAAAACTAATTCAAAAAAATTTAACCATATTCCCATTTCTTTCAAGAATCAGACGCAAGAAAACATAGGGTTTCGACTCACGATTTGTAATGGTCAACCATTTTTAAAATTCTCAAAATTTGAACATAATCATGTAGTGTAGGAAAATACATATCCTTGCATTTTCGCACTTGTTTGGCCCCCCTTACTTTATTTATCCCTATTTGTGTCTTAATTGGTCCTATTTTGAATCCACAAGCCTAATAAACTGCACCATTTTATGGCTAATACTGACAAACATCAATGGATAAATGATAATTTAATGATTTTCTTTCAGTGTCCCTATTTTTTGGGTCGAGACTTGTAACGAATACTTTTGTAACTCTCTTGCACCTCGAGGGTTTTTCACCTAAAGGGAGAGATACAAATATCTATGCTACATTCAAGAACAAACCCTTGATATTTCAATGTAAAAGAGATTGAAATTTGTGAAAGGGAGAGTTCTTGGGGATGAAAATGGATAGAAGAGGTTCACCACCAAGTGTAAACTTGGAAAACATAGAATGCTTGAAAACACAATGTGGCCTACAAACCTAAACTAAATGACCTACAAATGACTATGAAACAAAAAAAAAACCTATGAAATAGAAGGTGTGCACTTGGAGATATGTTGGAGACTGGAATGAAGACTGGAAATGTTGCTAATTCTGGAATTTAGGCCTTCTCGGTGACTTAGTCACAGATCTAGAAAACTTCATTAAAGCCTGTTTCAACCAAAAGGTATCCAAATCTACAAAAAACTCTGAAAATATTGTGCAATGGGACTAACTCACCACTGATGGTCACCTGGTCCACTTTGGCTTTTCTAAAAGTCTGAAAGTGGAAATGGAAGCCCCTGGTCTGCACTTTTTGCTCCTCCAGGTATCCGGATCTGAAACTCTGATTTTCAAAATTGAAATATACTTTTTGTGGATATTTTTTCCTATCCAAAAAAGATATATCTTCAATGATCTCCAAGTATTCAAGGTACCTAAATCTTCAAACACATAAAGAGAGGAAGATAAATATTGAATGTTAGGGCATGGGGGCTTGCCTTGGTCAAAACCCTTTTTAGGTAATTAAAAAAAAATGATGAAAAAATTTAATGAAGCATGAAATAATGGAGTTAGAAACTTGTCATGATGATAGATCTTGAATTTATCCAGCAATGGTTGAAGAATCTGCCATTGAATGCTTCTTTATGACTTAGAATTACAAAACCATAGCTTTCTTGAGAAGAATGATGAATGAAGAATGGAGAGAAGAGGAGATAGATGACAACAGAAGGAGGAGACCCAAAATGAGTGGAAAATCTCATATTTATACATGATTTTCTCTAATTTATTGAAAATTCCTTATCACAGGCTGACCTTAGGGTTTAGAGAACAGGGACCCACTAGATTTTTGAAATATTTTTTTATTTTTAAGACAAATGGGACTAAGTCACCCAAGATGGTGACTTGGTCCCACTAGGGAAGTTTTGCTAAGTGTCAGGAATTAAAGTGTGCCTAATGTTATTTAAAGAGATTATCCTCTGAAACACACTTAAGTAGGGCCTCTAAGTGCATAATGGGGCCATTTAAACATAAGAAAGGGTTAAATTATTGATGAGAAGCCTAGGAAAGTGAGATTTTGTTACAACTCCTTACAACACTTTGAAATAGGGCTTGGTAAGTGATAAAAAGAGGTTATTTAGGTGAATTATAATATAAAGGTTCTAGAAAAGTGTGAAAGTGGGTTACAACACTTTACAACACCTTTGCAAGACATCATTAGGTTTTTGTTGATTTACAAGCATTCAAGGCCTAATGTGAATGTGTTGACCATGTTACAACATTAAATCTAGGCAAAACTAGGTCAAAATCCACAAGAAAGGCCCAAATCAGTGTAGAAATGTCTAGGGATACATTTTTTTGTGACACATTTAGCCCCCACTTTAGTGAGAGGATGAACTTGCTTCAAACTCACACTAAAGTAGTCATTCAAGAGAAAGGTCCAATTATACCAATATGGATGGAAACGGATAAAAAATAGCAACGGAGGTAGTGTGAGCTCACAGGATCCAAGATCTTAAGTCAAACCAATATAAGTGCAAAAGGACACACAAAAGGTGAATGATTTGTAACAAGATAAAATACGTGATCATGCAATGACAAGAACTAGAAGGAAGAGAAGAATTAGAGTAAAAATGTGGATCAAGCTTCAACCATTTTTCCAACACATTGTGGATTAGATCTAGTCTATTTTTCCAAAAATGAATACTCACTCTAAGGTGACGAAACTCTTGGTTGTTCGCCAGGTGAGAAGTCCAAGAAGGTGAGAAACATACACTCATGGCATGGCTAGTATGCACTCACACACATGCAAGTGGCTATGAGGATCATTGGTTGGGCTTCCTGCTCAAACCATATCAAAGTTATATCTCCTAATAAATTTAATAAGGTGCCACACAAAAATTATTTTCGAGCTCTATGAGATAAGAAAAACTTTGTATGCTTGAAACTCATAGAAATTGTAAAGGCAAGATAGTCTCGGAAATGTTCAAAGGGATTTTAATAAGTTTGTACAAGGTCTCATCTTAGGGAACATCATGTTTAATGTCTCCAAGATATGAAAAGTGCAAATTCTCTCATCTTGTTTTCAAGAGAGGACAAGTGCAATGTCTCATCCTGAGGAACATTGTACCTAATGTTTCCAAGAGAGGGAATCACAAAAAAAAAATCGCACAATGAGATGTGAGTTTCGATGTATCCCTCCACTTTAAAGTGGTTTATAGTGCCATTAAGGTGATAAATTACTTTAAAGTAGAAGAAGACATGAGTGCTTGTTCAAAAATCCCTATGCCAAGCCATATGTTTTTGATAAGCTACATCATGAAAAGGTAGTATGTCACATGTGAGCCAACTTAGGGCATGTCATCCAGATCCCAAGCTTGACCTTATATGTTCATGAAAGGTTAACGCCTAGCTAAAAGAGACAATGACAAGTGACATACAAGGACAACGCTACCTAACCCCTTACCTCCACTTAGTGCAAGACAAGGATGAGACAAAAGGATTGATGAAATGTATGGTAGAGTGAAAATTTGTATCGATTCAAGGAATTAGGTGCCCCCACATAAGGGAGAGCACCAAACTCCTTAAGATGTTGGATTTTACTACTCAAATCCTTACATTCATTAGTAGAATGACCATGGATTTTATGATAGGTGCAAAAGGAATTCTTGTAATATAATTTCTTTCAAGTTCACGGAGGAAGGAATATCAAGTGATCTTGGAGGAGTCTCAACAAGATACCCTCTTGATCAATGGTAGTAGGTGTTCCTCTATCATGTGACAAAGATATCACTTTCTTAGTACAAGATGTAATACCTACAGGGTATTTGCAGGATCATCATGGAAAAAATAGGCCCTTAAGTGGTGATGAAAATTCAGAAAATCAGAGTTAGGAAACTTGACATAAAAATTTGAATAAGTTATCTATATTATTTGAAAAATATGTAATAATATAATATGTAGAAAATTGAATGTAGTTTCTAAACTACTAGGTTTATTTTTATTTTAAAATCTATTTGGTGAAAATTTGAAATTTCAATGCAATAGTACTTAAATTTCAGGGAAAAAATACGAAGTAGGTGTCTATTTGACCACCCTAACCACAATAAAATGATAATTATTTTTTATATGATTTTAGAAATAAGTAGAGGACTCATGTCCTGATGTGATGCATATTTTTTCGTAATTTTTTTCCAAGTAAATAATTAATTATGATTTTTTTGTTACAACTTTTAGAAAATATAAAAACTTGTATGTTTGACCACCTTAACTTGGTCAAAACTTCATGAAATTCATTTTATTTTTTAATACTATAGTATGTGAAGCATAGAATGTGACGCATGTTTTGGATTCAAAAATGTGATATCATTTGAAAGCTATAGATGCTTTTCAATCAGCCTATCAATCAAGAATTTAGTCGTAATTCAAATAGAAAATGAATAATAATTATTTATTAAATTCAGAGTAATACATAATTTCTATTGGTGTAAAGTTGAGAAACTCCTTTAAAAACCCTTTCGTTTCATCAATTTTGGGTAAAAAAAATGTCATTAGCCACATGGGCTATCATATCATTTACATATCGCCACTTTTTGGTCCATTCTGATCCTACACATACCCTACACAAGGTGCTATAGATTTTGAAATTTTTTACACTTCTTTAGAGGAGTGTGTAAAATCTAAATCGTTAGTATTTTGTTAGATGACATTTACATTAGGCAATGATTTCTTTGTTCATTTCGATTGTTGCAAAGGATCAGTTTTGAGGCCAATAGTGTCCAATAGTTCAGGATGCACTAGAGTTAAGGTTTGTTTGGAAGGGTGGCTTGTGATTGTATTGATGTGAGGTGAAGGCTTGGTGATGTTGATCAAAGTACAATAACCAAGACCATGATTTGTTGCTTGTGTATGAGGCTCAATAGGGTTGCAGATACCTTGTTCATTAGAACCACATCCTTTTCCACTATATCCAAGTTGTTTCATAAGCTCATAACCTTCTCCATTAATCTTTTTCATCGCTTTTGGATCAGGTGATTGTTCATGATTAAGTTCGCAAAGTTGGTTGTGTAGTTTATTGGATTTTGTTCTAAGGTGGTTGAGTTGGATGCTTTCGAAGGGTTTTTTGAGTTTTGCATTGACAAAACAACTTTTACCTTTACAAAGTCGTTATTTATGATCTTGTATTCTCCCATTAATGTAGGTGTGAAGTCTAAGGAACCCCAATACTCATCTAATATCTTCATTATTGGTTAAATATGTTGGTATTTGTTTTTTTTTTGTGTGTGTTCCACTTGTGTAGTTGGTGTTAATGTGTTTAAATGATTTTTGTTGTTTTTCTCAATGTTCAAATAACTATTTGGATTAGGGTTAGCTTCAAGTATGTGAACTTGGTTGTTGTAGATGTATTTTATTTCATGATGAAGAGTAGAAGGCAACCCATTCATTGCATGAATCTACGATCTACCTAAGAGAAGATTATATTAAAGTTCATGAGGCATAACATGGATCGGTGTTTCCAATGTGGAAATTCCAACTGTAAGAGGTAAAGTAACCACACCAAGCGGTTGATTTGTGACATTGTCAAATCCCTTAATAGATAAATAATAAGGTTGGATGTTTGGTATATCAATTCCAAGCCTATCTAGAAGGCTTACAATACACACATTAAGGGTTGAGCCGGTGTCTATGAGAGTTCTCTTGATCCATTTTCTTTTGTATTGAGATATTATGATTAAATCTTCATTTTGTTTTTGTACTTCCAAAGGTGGGAGCTCACTTTCGTGAAAAAAATATCAACATTTATTCCTTGAAATATAGTTACTATGTCATTTGGTTGCACATTAGAAGGGAAAGGAACTTCTTGTAAGGAATTTGGCATCATGCTATGATAGTGAGGGGAGGCTTGAATAAGGTCCCATAATGATATCTTAGCGGGATTATTTCTTAGTTGTTCAAAAATATCATACTCCCTAATGTGTCAATTTAATCAAGGATCATGAGGAAATATGGGATTGGGAAAAGGTGAGGGTTTTGGGGTTGGTTGTGGCGGGTGGATTTTTTCTTGTGTAATGTGTATGCAAAACATTGTTCTTGGGTGGATAAAGGATGAATTTGGGTTGGCTTGGATTTTGTTGTTTTTTTGAAGGGGGTAAAGGATGAGTTGAGGTTGAATAATATTAGCATCCCTTAACGAGTGAGAGTCTAACATAGGCTCTACATCTTCTTCTAAGGGAATAATATTATGATTGTCATTGTTATCCTTATTGTGTATCATGGTATCCTCCCTAGGAGGAAGGGTTTTAGGAGAACCACAAACCAATGGATAACTCCAAGGCTTGATTCTTCCAAGATAACTTCATCATAAGTAGGGGAATGATCAATTGGTTGAATTGTCTTGCATAGTAAGGGTTTCCATAGGAGAAGGGGGATAATTATGATTCTCACGACCTTCATTAATTGTGTTTGCTAACATCAAAGCATCTTCTTCACAACTATGAGAGATACTAGGGGAAGAACAAATTTTATTGTCATGATTACCTATGGTTGTGTTGTCTTGTTCATTAATTTCTTGTCCACTAAGAGATGTAAGAGGAGAGAAACAACTAAGATTCTTAAAATGCTCATTGATTGGTTCTTCTACCAGAATATCTATATCACCAATAGGAGAGATATTAGGAGAAGAACAAATATGATTGTTAGGAATATCCAAGATTAGATCCTCTTCCACTAAAACATTCTCATAGGGAGGGAATAGGATATTTTTCTTATCATATCTAGATAGATAAGACACTAACATTGTTTTAATAAAAATGAAAATCACTTGTAACCATTCCATGCAATGTTTCAACAATATAAACAATATATATCCAAAGATACAAAACATTTTTTTCCAATGTATGCAAAGCTTTAAGAATGTAAACAATGTATATGAGAGAATGAAAAGAAATTTTATCAAACTTATGTAAAGTTTTATGAATAGAAACATTGTGTATACAAAAGTGAAAAGTACTTTTATCAATTTTATGCAAAATTTTAGAAATATGAGGGTATGCGTAGGATCATGATGGGCCAAAAAGTGGCAATATGATGGGTATGTGGCTGACAACTTTTTTTTAACCCAAAATTGATGAAATGAAAAGGGTTTTTGAAGGAGATTCTCAGCTTTCCAAATATAAATTATGCTTTACTTTGAATTTAATAAATAATTCTTATTCATTTTTTATTGAATTACAACTGAAGTCTTGATTTTTAGGCTGATTGAAAAACATCTATAGCTTTCAAATGGTATCATATTTTTTGAATCCAAAATATGTGTCACATTATATTCTTCACATACTATAATATTAAAAAAGAAAAAAATGAATTTCATGAAGTTTTGACCAAGTTAAGGTGGTCAGACATACGAGTCTTTATATTTTTTAAAAAAATTCATACAAAAATTATAATTAATTATTTACTTGGAAAAAAATTACAAAAAAGTATGCATCACAATGGGACAGGGGTCCTCTACTTATATCTAAAATCTTATATAAAAATATCATCATTTTAATGTGGTTAGGGTGGTCAGACATACACGTACTTCTTATTTTTCCCCTGAAATTTAAGTATTACTGTATTGAAATTTCAAATTTTCACCAAATAGATTTTATTTTTTTGTAAATAAACCTAGTAATTTAGAAACTAAATTCAATTTTCTACAAATTCTATTCTTACATATTTTTGAAATAATATAGATAACTTATTCAAATTTTTATGTCAAGTTGCCTAACTCTAATTTTCTAAATTTTTTGCCACTTAAGGGCATGTTTTTTCCATGATGATCCTGCACATACCTATGAGAATTTTGAGATCTAATGATGAAATGATTTGAAAAATGACTACCCTAAATTGATGTTGTTTAGCTAGATGCATAAAACCAATTTTCCCAAAACTTTCTAGACTTATAGTATATGGTACTAGGAGGCTGAGAAAGCACAAAAATGAGGTTTCTGATGCTATAACATATAGTTAAAAATATGGACTAGGACTAAGTTGCCCAAAATGGCGAATTAGTCCCAGTTAGGGTTTTTTGCAAAATTTCTAGAAATTTTCAACTGGTTTGGAGGGTTTTGATGTTAGATGACAAGAAGAGGAAATGTAAATACAAATTTTATATGATTCTTGATGATTTGAGATGCAAGAATGAAAAGTATATACACTCTCATTAATGCAAAGATTGGAAACCCTAGAATGCAAGTTTAACAAATGCAAAATGCAAGGCCAACTAAATCTAGGGTGATAATGGACTCCAAATCAGAAAAGAGGTTATTCGAAGGTCGAATTCACCAAAATGTAATGAAGATTTTTGTAACCCTCTTGCACCTCTAGGGTTTTGTAGCTAAAGGGAGATAGACAAAGATCTATGCTACATTCAAGAACAAACCATTGAGATTTCAATACAAAAGAGATTGAAATATATCAAAGGGAGAGTTCTTGGGGATGAAAATGGATAGAAATGGTTCACCACCAAGTGTAAACTTGGAAAACATAGAATTCTTGAAAACACAATGTGACATGCAAACCTAAACTAAATGATGTATAAATGACTATGAAACAAAATATAAATCTATGAAATAGAAGGTGTGCATCTAGAGATATGTTGTAGACTGGAATGAAGACTGGAAATGATGCTAATTCTAGAATTTAGGCCTATTGGGACACTTTTTCCATGCTAGGCGACTTAGTCCCAGATCTGGAAAATGTCATTGAAGCCCGTTTTAGCCAAAAGGGTATCCAAATATATAGAAAACTCTAAAAATCATGTGCAGTGGGACTAAGTCACCACTAATGGTGACATAGTTCACTTTAGCTTTTCTGAAAGTCCAAAAGTGGAAATGGAAGTCCTCGATCTACACTTTTTGCTCCTCCAAGTATATGGAGTTGAAACTCTACTTTTTCACATTGAAAGAGACATGTTGTGGATATTTTTTTCTAGCCAATAAGGAGATGCTTCAATAAGCTTGCAACCTTTTCTTCAATGATCTCCAAGTCTTCAAGGTACCTAAATCTAGAAACACAGAAAGAGAGGAAGAGAAATATTGAATGTTAGGGCATGGGGTTTGCCTTGGTCAAACCCTTTTTTAGGTAATTAAACCAAAATGATGAAAATATGTAATGAAGTATGAAATAATGGAGTTAGAAACTTGTCATGATGATAGATCTTGAATTTTTGCAGCAATGGTTGAAGAATCTTCCCTTGAATGCTTCTTGATGAATTATAATGCCAAAACCCTAGCTTTCTTGAGAAGAATGATGAATGAATAATGGAGAGAAGAGGAGATAAATGACAATAGAAGGAGGAGACCCAAAATGAGTGGAAAACATCATATTTATACATGATTTCCCCTAATTACTCAAAAATACCTCATCACAGGCTAACCTTAAGGTTTAGAGAAAAAAGACACAATATTTTGAAATATTTTTTACTTTTAAGCCAAATGGGACTAAGTCGCCCAAGGTGGCGACTTGGTACCACTAGGGAAATTTTTCTCAGCGTTGGGAATTAAAGTGTAATTAATTTTGTTTAACGGGATTATCCTCTGAAACACACTTAGGTAGGGCCTATAAGTACATAATGGGGCCATTTAAACATAAGAAATGGTCAAATTATTGATGAAAAGCCTAGGAAAGTGTCAGATTTTGTTACAACTCCTTACAACACTTTGAAATAGGGCTTGGTAAGTGATAAAAAGAGGTTATTTAGGTGAATTATAATAGAAAGGTCCTAGAAAAGTGTGAAATTGGGTTACAACACATTACAACACCTTTGTAAGACATCATTAGGTTTTTGTTGTTTTAAAAGTGTTCAAGGCCTAATATGAATGTGTTGACCACATTACAACTTTAAATCTAGACAAAATAGGTCAAAATCCACAAGAAAGGGCCAAATGAGCGTAAAAATGTCCAAGGATACATATTTTTTGTGACACAAGACTAATACGCCAGCTAGGGTATCTTTTTCCCCCAAAGGTCGTGGGACCTTTATTTCAAAAGTACCTTAAATGGGCCCCTTTTTGGAGTTCATAGAGCATATTAGTCCCCCTTAATATTTTTTGTAGATTTAATTTCAAATATAGGAGGGATTTAGCCTCCTTTAATTAATGATTTCATATGTCAGCTTGTTGTGGTGTAATTTTAGGATATTAAGCATAGATATGTATAAATACAAGGTTCTTTCCCTCATTTTCATATCTAATAATCTCACAAGAAATCTAAGTGTCCAAGCATTCAAATATTCAAGCATTCAAGAGCAATTATTCAAGAATTTGGAGCCATGATCATGATTCAAGAATCGTATCAAGGATATTAGTGCATCATGTTTGTTATTGTGCTAACAGTTGTGATGTGGGTTTTATTATTTAAGCAAGTGTTTCATGCAATATCTATATCATTCAAGAAGGATTCAAGAACCACATGCATTGCAACCATTTCAAGCATATTTACAACACCTTGTTACAATGGTTTGGTGAGTTGAAAAATAGTGTTTTGTTCATTCATCATTTCCCTCCATTATTCCATTCTATTTAAAGGTTTAATTACCAACAAGGGGTTTGACCAAGGCAAACCCCCATTTAAAAACAATCAACAATTTTTTCCTCTCTTGTGTGTTTGTGATTGCAGATTTAGATTGAAGACTTGAAGATCATTTGAAGTGCAAAGTTGTAAAGTTTCAAAGTTGCATTAAAATTTTTTCATCTTCACAGAAACTCACCTACATATTAGATCTAGAATTTTTAGGACCTAAGATCTGAGTAGAAGGAAGCATAAACATTGAGCCTCAGGACCACATTCGGATATTTTATAAATTCTAGATGAGACTAAGTCACCACTTAGGGAATCTTAGTTCTCTCAAAGGTATTTTGCAAAGATTCTTTGAGATTTGGTTTCAAAATTTGAAGATCTTGCATCCACCTTGAAAAAGAGCAATGGGACTAAGACAATAGTAAGCACATCTTAGTAATCCATAACACATTTTGATAGAATTATTGCATTTCAAGAATCCTCATTACATTTCTAGACTTCCCAGGTACACATATCCCAACTTACTATTGCATAATTTCATCATTTAGCTTGTGTTACTAGGTTTTGTGATTTGAATATTAAATTTTCTTTCCCAATCTTTTGCTTGGTGGTGAACCCCTCAAAGCCTAAAAGAATCCCTCCTAGGTCCTTCCCTCTTGAGAATTGACCCACCCTTTGGGTTGATAGTCTATACAATTTTGGATCCTATGACATATTTGAATGAGAGTAGGAGAATAGGGTTGTTCTATGGCCTAGGTTATAAGGCACCTATTTTTGTATGGTTCAAGTCAATCAAATGGTAGGAAAACCCTAGTCAAACTACGACATGATAGTAACAAGAAACCCACACCAAAAAGATGAAGCAAAAGACAAGAAAAGTGAAAACCCAAAAAACCTAAAAAAAATGAGATGCTAATGAACCAGAGGGTTCGAGGAAAAAATGAAACGACCAACAAAAAATCCACCCAAAACTATAAACAAAAGAAAAATGCAAGCCAGTGAAAGAACAATCAAGCAATACATAGGAAAGATAGAAAAACAAGAATATGAAAATGAAAATGCCTACCTCGAGAAACGTGATGCAAAATCCAATAGTCTCTAATGACTAATCCAGTAAGAAATTGTTAACTCAAAAGTCCTAAATACCTCGCTCTACTTTGGCTTCCTCCATCAACAATACAAAGTCAATAATGAGAGAAACCAAGGATCAATAGGAATATAAAATGACCTGCATGTATGAACAAGTAGCCATTAATGTGTAGTAATTCGGGACTCGAGATCGGGGTGAAGATCATAAATGGACCATCATAACAATAAAAGACAGGATAAATTTGAGATTAGGAAGGAACATGGCACTAGAACCTTCAATGAGTGCAAAGTTTTGGGAAAGTTTTAAAGCCCAATCCCAACAAACAAACAATAGGGAAAAAGCAGGAATCGATATTGAGATGGAATCTAAAACTAGAACCAGTGACGGGTTCTTAGTTTTGGTTTTGTTTTGATACCCATTTACAAAACACACAAAGACAAACAGAGTCTAAAATCAAGATTAGGATGAGAACAGAAACTAGAATCTATGAAGGTTCTTTGTTCTAGTTTCATTCCAAAATGCAATTCTGACAAACCAAAGATGGCACAAGGACTAAACATGGGGAGCGGGATTAGACTAAAACTAGGAAATCACACTTTAGAAAGTGCAAGGTGATAGTTTCAATCTCAAACCTTAGTCTGACCAAGAAAAAGATAAGACAAAGAATGGGAAGTGGGATTTGGAAGAAACCAACACTCAAACCTAGTGAAGGTGCCAAGTGTAAGTTTCGGTCCAGTACCCGAACCCAGCCAAACAAAAAAAAAATGAAGGAAAAATGTGAAGATCAGAATTGAAATGAAAACTAGAACTCACACTTGCAAAGGTGTTAAGTGTCAAAGACAACCTGAAACTTGATCCCAGCAAAACGAGAAAAATAAAGACTTGGGAGAAAAATAAAACTCTCAAATCCCAAACGAGAACACCAAATACAAAAACACAAAGCAAGACCCATTTTGACCAAAAAAAAATGGGGTGGTTATATAGGGCATAACAATTATCAGCTTGACTAGGAATATGGTTTACCCATTTTGAAGATATTAAAGAATCCAGTCACTTAAAACCCCTAGTTTATGAATATTTTAACTTGAGCATGATTGGCTATGGCAAACAAAGTTGAGTTGAAATCTTAGATCATGAATTAGTATAAAAACATCAAATTTGGGTATGTACATTTGTGGTACAACCCCTCCTTAAAGACTTTACCTATCCTTGAAAAGGTTAGGTCGCTATCACATACCAGAACAAATGGTACCCCAAACCTAGTAATGATATGTTTGTTGAGGAATTTGATAACCACATCGGTGGTGCAATTTTTGTAAGGTTGATCCTCAGTCCACCATGTGTAGTAATATATTGCAATCAAGATGAATCTATGACCTACAAAATAATTTTTGTTAATTATTCTGACAAAATCAAATTCCCATTGGGTAAATAGTCTCACCTCATATATAGGCTACAAGGGAATCATTGGGTTGCACTCTTTGAATGATGAATTTTGACATGTATGACATGTCCTAACATGTTAATGAGAATCATGAAACACATGAGGCCAATAGTAGCCTGGCCTTAAGATATGATGTGCCATTGAATCAACTAAATCGTGCTTGGTACCATGTCTGCCATGAAATTCAGCAATGGCTTGCTTCACTGACTATTGATCCAGACAACACAAATAGAAACCTTAATTTTTTTTTTATACAAGGCTCCTCCTTTAATCATATAGTGAGTGCTATTTAGTCTTAGTTCCCTTCTTTTCATTGTATTCATCCCATCGAGACACTTATTATTCAATAACAAAAAACTCAAATCAACATACCACAAATATATTGTAAATGACTGCATCATATATTGCTAATAGGTGATCTTGTTATCAACATCAGCCATCACTTTGGACAATCCCTATCCCTGGACCAAATTCATAGGGTGAATTTTGAGATCAAACTCCTATAGGATCTCCATCTACTTTCCCATTTTCTCTACAAGCTCGCTCTACATAAGAAGGGACTTCATTGCAGGTTTGAGAAAGATGGCGGTGACTTGGTTGCATAGGATGTAATGGAATTTTTTTTTAATAGCTCTTACCAATGTGAAGGCCTACTTCTCAAATGATGGATATCTAATCTCAAGATTTTTGAATGGGGAACTCATAAAAACTATCAGTTGTTTATCCCCTTCACTTTTATGTTGTTTCAAAACAATAACACATGAATGATCAAATGCAAAGGAATAAATAAAGGTTGTAAATAACCAGGGCTGGTTGACATAGGTGCTTCTAAAATAGATTGTTTGATTTGTGAAATCATAGTTGTCACCCCATTGCTCCACTCAATCTTTTCATCATTCTTCATCATCTCATTGAGGGGTTTGACAATTTCTAGAAACCTAGTTATGAACTTCCTTACGAAGTTAATCTTTCTGAAGAAAGATCTTATCTCTTTTTTGTTGCCCGACATAGGCAGTTTCAGTATTGATTCCTCTATCAAGGTTGATTGAAATACCTCTTTCCAAAATTATATGACCTAGCAGTTATCCTTCTAAGGCCCTGAACACACATTTATTCAAGTTGAGGGACACACAATACTTTATACATTTTTTTATAACCTTTGATAGATTAGCAGTGTGGTCTTCCCTGTTCTTTGTAAACATGGTCAGATCGTCCATGTAAATAATGATACATTTACCTACCAGATCCGTAAAATCTAAGTCCATCACATACTAAAAGGTGGCTCCAACATTAATGAGATCGAATAGAATCCTTTAGTAGGAAAATGTTCCCCACTTTTTTGTGAAAGAAGTCTTCATTCTATCCTCATAATTGACCAACACTTGATTATATCCAAAATAACCATCTAGGAATGACATTATTTATGAGCCATTGACTATTTGTAGCACTTCATTTAGGGAAGGAAGTAGGTAATTATCCTTCTCTGAAGATTTTTTCAAGTTTTTGGAATGGACACATAGTTTGATTTCTCCATTATTTTTGTATATAGACACTAGATTTAGAACCCAAGTTGAATGCCTTATGGGAAAAATGATTTTAGCTAATAGTAATTTCTACACCTCTTTAAGGATTAGTGGTTAAATAAAGGCATTAACTTGGCATTTCTTATGATGGAATGGTTTTTCTTGTGGCTGCAGAGGGATAGTATGAGTTATCACCAAAGTGTCAAATGTTTTTAAGTCCTCATATCCCCAAGAAATAATTGCAATGTATTACTTCAACACCTTCAAGATTTTGTCTCGAATGTGTTTTGAACAAGTCTTCCCAATGAATATATTTCTTTCTGTGCCCTAATCTTCCAACTTTTATATTTCATACTTTCCACCATTAGCATTCCTAGGTAGCTTCTAGCAGGCTCAAGGATCAAAATCAAAGATCCTTTCTAGTGCTACCATTCCCTTGGGGATACTACTAGTTTTCAAATTAATTTTACCTTTTACATCACAATCCTCTGGATCCTAGTCTCTAGGATCTCTATTAGACTCATCAATGATTTTTCCTTTGAAGACGTCTGAACTTACCAAGAAGGCAAGGATATGTTGATCATCATCAAAAACCTAAAAGTTTCGAACATTGTCAGGAATGGTTGGAATTGACACTAACTTCACAAAAAATCTACTTTGCTTGGAATCTTGCATAGGTTCCAATATACTAGCAACTATAGCTAATGCATTTGCAATCTGATTGTCCTCTCTGGGAATCAACTTAATGTTAAAAGTATGAAAATATTTGATCAGGTTGCATACCCCATTTTTGTAAGAAACCAATCTTTTTTTGTGGCATGTGTATTGGCTATGAACTGTCTTCACAATCACTTCAAAATCTCCCATGACTCTAACAATAGACACTTTCTTTTGATGTGAAAAAATTAGTCCCCTAGCCAATGCCTAATATTCTGCAACATTGTTAGTACACCCAAACTGTACCTTGTAAGAGGAAAAGTAAGTTTTCCCTTCCGGTTTGGTTAGCTCCACTCTATCTCCACTCCTTGTTTTGGATTTGTAGCTGTCAAATTTGAGGGTCAATAGTTGATCTTGGGCTGGAGCTTCTTTCTTCAATCTAGTCCTTGGTAGTTGCTTAAAGGAAGTAGGTGGGGGCTTTGACTGGTTTGGTGTGCTAAGGTTAGGGGATTTCTATAATTGAGGACTATTAGGTACTTAATTTAGATTAAACACATGTGCAGAAACTATCTCCTATAGCTCCTCATGATTATCAACTTTGCAACACACCTTTCCTTTAAGTATTTATTTTGGAATTGGAATATGAGTATTTACAGGGGTATCTAACCTCTCCTAATATTCTCTGACTTCGGGTTGTAGAAAATCATGTAGGCCAAAGGGTTGGTTGGTGAATGGTGGGATACTTTCCTATACATTTCTAGTTCCTATCAAAACATATGCAATGTTGGTTTTTAGCAAAAACTGATTTGGGACCATGGTAAAAAAATATTTTGGGTATCCGCAAACTAAAAAACATGATTCAAGATATATAAAAAAGGTTGGAATGTTAATTTAGAATGATTTTGATAGTGAATCCTACACCAATTTAGGAGTAATAAACTCCAAAATTCTGCCTCCTCTCCCAAGACTGGTTTGTCTTGGTGTAGTTTCTGAATAAAGACTTCTTGGTTAACAGTAGTCATTGAGTCAATTTTTTCTAAGGGTTGTTCTTGATTAGGATAAGGCATCAAAAATTTCTTGAACTAGTCCCTCCTATAAACACCTATTCTAGTTTTTAGGTAAACTACCTTGTTTGGATGGTCATACTCTATGACCATGTGCTTTAGGTGAGGTTCACTCTCTATCTTGATTTGACTTGCCTTGTATTTCCATGGTAGCCACATCTGTGAGAAATAAAGTGAAAGATACCCTCCAATGGTCTTCATCAAATCCTTGCTCAACAACATGCCATATATTTCAGGAATGTCAGCGATTTGGATATCCATGTAACCTTGAATCATTGGATTTGATCCAATCTATATGTGAACACTTTCTAATTCCCCTACAACATTCACTTCAATTTCATCGAACTATATAACCTTTTTATGTGTTTGAATTGGGGTTAGGGATAATTTATTACAAATAGAAAATGGCATGACATTACTTGAGGCTCCAAAATCCAATAGGCAGTTATGTATGTTCTTCCCAAAGATTCTCAAAATTAACAAGAATGGTGGTGTTCCTACCTTTCCCCTATATAAGGTTGCATTAGCCTCAACAGCTGGAGTCATTTTTTCTCTCCCCTTTGACTAATTTTCCTTAGCCAAAGCCTTCAACACAAGTTTCCATTATGCAGGACACCACTATAGAACATCAAATAATGATAGAGAGGTCCTTTTCTTTTGCATTTCTGAAATCAAATCATATTCCATGATATTATTAAATTGTTGTTTAGGAAAGAACACAAAATTACCTTTGTTTGGAATCTCAGGTGGCCCTTTAGGTGGAGGTGGATTGTTATCCTCTCATGATTTTAGGGTACCATGTTGTTGGTTGGAGGATCAGATTTGGTAAAGGTTCATTTGTTCTGATTCCTCATAAAATGGCCTCCCTTAGCCTAAAAAGCTTGAGTATTGTATATATCAATTTTTTGGCTCATTTTCATCTTGGAATAGAAACCGAAAGTTGTCATACGTCTCAAAAGCCATGGTATTATCTATAGATTCACAATGTTTGTTAGCACTTCCATGTGATTTTTAAGAATTATCTTGATCCATCTTAACCTTTTTTTTCACCTCTAGGAAGTTACCCTTAGAATGTACGGTAGTATCATGCAATCTGCACCAAATAGTCATGAAGTTTAAATCTACAACATTTACAATATTTGTTTTGTCTTCATTAGCCTAATAATTATGTGGAACTCCTCCATTGTTTGGTTTTGTGTCCCACTGTTTGTTGTTGGGTCTTTGGTTATATCCTTTATTTTGATTATGATAGCTTTGGTTCTAGAATTTCTGGTTTTAGAAGTTCCTCTTATTATGATTAGAGTTTTGGCTGTAGTAATTCTTTTGATTGGAATACCTCCCTAATTTTGGTATTGGTTTTGGTTTTGTGGGGGGTTCAATTTGAACTGGGCCATTTCATTAGTCACTTGGGACAAGTTTTTCTTTAGATCTTCTAACTCTATTATCAAATGAGTAGTACGTTCATTTTCTATAGTTTTTGCAGTCAATGATTTTTTTGTAGTATTGGATCCCCTAACATGATTGTGAGAATTTTTTTGTTGTTGGGAGGAATCTAGTGTTCCACCATTGACCCTATTGGCCTCCTACAATGATTTAACAGCTAATCCCTTATAGTTGTGATTCAAATATTGGACATCTAACCTGAATAACTATCTCAATCATCATGAAGGTGAATTTAAATTGTCAACCCAAAGACATAAACTTGAAATGGGTCAGCATAGTATGTGCACTAGGGATTCAAAGTAGCCATATTCATCCTACAACTAAGAAAGACATGGTGTTGAAAGTAAATTGCTTGGAAGGAGATAACATAATTGTTGAGCATCAATCAATAACTACACTAAGCTAAAATACATGATAGAAATTAAAATCAAAGCAAACAAAAAGGAAACTACTCTATCTGATTTGGCTATAGGAACAATCACATAATGGAATTCTAGTGGTTGCGAGAAAAAATAGTGCCAGATTCTTAACTGATTATTGAATAGAAAATAAATTTAATAAGGGATGGAATACTCACCAAGTGGCCTCCCACATGAGTACAATTTAGCAACATGGTTGTATTACTAAAAGACTAAGAATGTGAGTGCATCATCAGATTAAGCAACCCTTTGAGAAGGAGCATTTTAGTCTTATTTATAGAAGCTACTAACTAAGCACCTACCAAGGCAGTCAACTCTGTCAGAATAGGAGGATGACACATTAGGGAAAGCATGAAAAATGGAGAGGCAGTTATGCATGCATGAAACCTTGTTAGGCATGTTTGAATCAGTTCTGATCTAGCACAATAGTAACACCTATATTAACTCAATAGATAATTAAGATCATTTGTAAGGCGATTACAACTCTAATTTGAATGATGAATCTCCCACTGTCAAGAGTCTTCCTTCATTGAATGACCACCTTATTGACCGGTATGGTGGATGACAAGTTGGCGAAATCTTCCTTAATTTTAGGCCTCTAATTATATCTACATGATAATATTAGTATGCACAACAACTACATATCCGTAAGTATCTCAAAGTGACATTCATCAATAACATGTAAAATTAACATAGATAGTTCATATAACATGTCAATATCATTTAAAGGCTATGAAAATAAAATCATGTCCAGTGTCTATGATTTTAGGGAAATATCATAAAACGGTCGACATCCAAGTATCAAAGTCTATGACAATTGTAGAAAATGGATAAAAAACTCTATCAAAATGAAACCATAAACTGGACTCATCACTCCCCCCAACCTAAGGTTTTTTTGGTTCCCCAGTAGAGGAAGAGTTATTATTTTGTTTGGTTAATGCCTTGAGATTTGCAACTGTCAATTTTCCTATATCAATTTTTGGTGTGAGTGAATTAGGATCCCAATAGAACACTTGTTGTATGTCCAACTTGCTCCATCTCTATCTCTCTGCGGCTATGTCATATTGGTAGTACCTAAAGTTTGGCATAAGACACAATAAGATAGGTGGTTGAAAAGTGAGTGGAAGCCAAAATTGTCCCTTTGTCCTTCTAATATGTATATATCTATAAACTCTCTTAAGTTTTGTAGCATAGTTCTACATGGAATGAGGCTCAAATTTTTCAATTCATTGGTTAGGTTGTTTCACCTTTGTGATAGGTATCCCATTACATATTCCCCTATGGTTTTTGCTACCTCCTCATATTCTTTATAAATTGATTCTCTCTTAGGTAGGATCGTATTTCCATAGCTTGGTCGGTAAATAATTTTTTGTAAATCCCTGAAAAATGTCTCCTAGATTTCTAGATTCAGCCCTAATGGGTAGGGGAGTGTTGGATTCAATTTTCCTATAAGTCCTGAATTGCTTTCCCCAACTTTTTTTTTTTTGTATCTAGGACATGAATGCCCTTAATTAGACATATCCAACATACAACAGTTGATTACAATCATGGTCTGGGGTCATAGCATAATTATGTAGATAGAATTCAAATAAAAAATTCTTCATTTCAGAAGGAGCAATCCGATAAGTATTGAAAAATTCAAGAGGGGTCTCAGTGGAAGGATTCAAACCTAAAACAATCCTTTCTAGTTTAAAAGAAAGATGCTTCTCCTTTAAATACAGAGAATAGACTAGTGGAGGAGTCCTCCACTCTAAGATCTGATGTACTAAGGCTACCAGATTATCCACCCTTTTCTTTAAAGCAACAATTTATTCATTCTTATCTTCAATCTCTTCATCTCTCTTTTGAATTTCCCTCTTTAGCATGTGTTTCTCTTCTTTCCATTCTTCTTCCCTCCTTTGTACTTATTCCCACAATTTCATGGCTAGCATGTGCATCGAAGAATTAGTTGTCCTGTGTATTCCTACCAAAAAAATTCTTGGCACTTTTCCTTGCTCTTCATAGGGTACTAGTTGTAGGGCTTCTGTTTGTTCAACGAATTCCGGCTGCAGGGGTGTTGACTGTTCTCCCAATTCAAGTTGTAGGGCCTCAAGTTCTTGTTATTTCTCTTGCTGCAGAAACTCTTGCTTCTTCTCTTACTACAAGAGCTCTCAATTTTTCCCATGCACTTGGCTTTCAACTTGTTCTGTAATGTCAACAAGATCTACCAGTGTTATTCTTGCTACTTCCTCAAATATTCCCTTTTCCTTGACATTCACCTACTCCATTAGAGATTTTGTATCCTCTTGTGATGTTTCTCTAGGGTTAGAGGTTCCCTTTAGAGATACACCAAAGGCTAGCCTAGTTGGTCTTGATTTTCTAGGAGTGTTTTTATGCTTTTCTTTTGTTGTAGGAAGAATAGTGTCAACCTTCCATTTCTTAGAGCTTGGCACTTATTTTTGTCATTTTCTTTTTAGCTTTACCCTTTTGTAATTTCATCCTTATTCTTCCATGCCCTAGTTCTCATTAGGATGCCAAGAGGAACATCATCATCAGAATCTGGAGAGGAACTTTCTTTGTCTAAATGTTTAGCCTCAAAAGAACTAATCTCTATGGTTTGTTTGGTTGTAGGAGAGTTTACACTAGGGCTAGTGCTAGAAGTTGAGGCTCCAAGAGTGGCTCTAACATTTCTTAGTATCTTAATAACCCTATGAGGTTGAGGAAAAACCCTATGTCACAAATGCTCTGGTCTAATTTGATTAATATTTAAGAATTCTTCCCAAGTTATATAAGACACATCATGCAAATACTTCTTAACAAATAATTTGATCAAACAATAGTGGGAAATGGAATTGTCCCTAACTTTCTGGGTCTCGACTGCCATAATTGAAACAAGGTGGTAAAGAAAGTTTGGCACATTCATTCTTCTCCCATGCCTGATGTGGTTGAGGAGTTTGAAATGCATAAAATATAGATTCAACTAATGAATTTCATAGGTAATATACTTCACAACATAAAAATCTACTTGTTTCCATAGTTCAAGTAGAGAAATTCTCTTTTCTTCTTGTTTGTCCACACTCAATGGAGGGTTGTCAAGTTCTCTGAATTCAGCCCTAGTGTACCTGGTGTCTCTAGTAGTAAGGTAATGTTCACCGCCGATAGGAAACCTTGTAACATATACAATCCTCACTTCAGTGGCTATGACCTCCAACCCTTTTACCATGGCCTTTCCTTCAGACAATGTCTAGAAAAATTTGAATGCAATGTATTCATCAAAACCATTCATATTTAAGAAAAAATCTAATCATCCACAATTTCTAAACTCGGCCAGGCAAGGTGCATCTTTTCATAATGCATCATGAACTGTGGATTCATTTCGAATAAACCCACCTCCCATTATTTAGTTATCTACAATCAAACAATTGCTTTGCAAATCTTTCCTTCCTGCAATCTTCATCTAAAAGGAAAACTTCTCCTTCCTACAATTCTGCCAAATTTTCAATGTCAGTATCATCTGAATTTTACTTTTTTGGCTTAAGATTATGATAGGAGAAATAAAGGTAGTAAGGAGTAATAATTGAAGGCTATGATTAAGGAAAATGACAATGGTTAATATCGTTTCACACATGTGAGCCATCACTCAGAATTCAAATCAGCTCAATAACTTAAACTTTGTTGACATGAACTATTATGGACAAACACATGGAAATGGTATTCACACTCTCCCTCCCAACCTAAATTTGCACATGTGTCCTCACATGCGAGGTGGTAAGGCATAATTACATGCTATGGAGAACATCCATATTAATTTACAACAATTAAATGAATGTACTAAAATATAATTAAGATATACAAATTGATGTGCACATACCTAAATTCATGGAAGATTTATTGCAAAGATTATGGAGAAAGTACCGGTAACTTTTCAAGAAATCAATTGAGCAATTAATGAAATTGGAGTGGAATGAGGTGGAATGGAATGAAGTGAAATAATGGTGATGCGATGGAAGAGAGAGAAAGGTGGAGATGGATGGGTAGATGGGTGGATAAGTGGACCCCCACAAAAGTGGAAGTCTTTATTATGACAAGTTACATACCTTAGTTAGCTAGAAGGAAAGACACTAGGTCCTCTTCCTTTGGCTACAAGAAGTTTAGGTGTTGCATGCTGAGTGAATTATTGTAGGAACTCCTCCTTGGAAGTTGGCTTGTGATACAACCTAAGGTGATGACCATTGACAAGCATCTTAAATCTAACATGGTCAATGGTTGTGAGCTGAACAACTCCATTTGAAAAAACTTCTAGAACCTCATATGGTCCTAACCACCTTGTCTACAATTTTCTTGCATTGTTTGTATACCTTGAGTAATAGAGTAGTGCCTAGTCACCTAGCTTGAATTTCTTATCCTTTATGAATTTTTCATGCCATTTTACTCTTGGATTCTACACTACCTTTGTTTGATGCAATATTTCCTTCCTCATCTCATCCAAAGTATTCAACTGCATGATTATATCCCTTTGTGCCTCAGAGATATCCATCCCCAAGTCTACTATAGTCCTAAGAGTCTTATGCTCAAATTCAATGGACATCATAGCTATTTTCCCATGCAACAACTCAAATTGAGTGCATCTTGTGGTTGTTTTCTAGGTAGTTCTGTAGGCCCAAAAAACTTTTGGTAGTCTGCTTTCCCAATCCTTTCTTTGGTGCCATATGGCACCGCACATTTTGTACAAGACCTTAACTCTATTTAATGCACGTAAAACAATAAAATTAAAAGTTGGATAGGGGTACATACCACGGGTCCTGCGTCGACTGGCCACTGATATGTTCAAACCCTCTCTGATATGTGCCTTGGGAGCTATCATTGCGCCATTTCAATTGACACTCAGAGCTAAAATATGAAATTTGCTAAAGGCTAAGATCGCCAAATGAATTGAAAATGACCGCTCGAGGTCTATTTAAGCCTAAAAATTAGGGTTTTTTGACCTAATTTGACCTTCTAGCTAGAGTTTTGGACTCCCAAACCCATTTACATCCAATTGAGAGTTGTTCTGCATCCTTTCTGGCATTTTAATGCATTTTTTTGGCATTCTAAGGCATTTTTGGCCTGTCGAGCACCTTGTCATTTTTTTCGCGAGATCATCCAAAAAATCAAAATTTTCATCCGATCTCTCAAGGGGGAAATATCTAGCAATATTCTTCCACTGGGGCAGCAGTGGGGTATCTAAAAATCAGGAAATTTTGAACTTTGATCACAACAGTTTATTCTTTGAATCAATGCAACGAGTACATTGCTTCAACGAGGGGAAAATTGTAGACATGGAAAAAGTACAAATTCATTTTGACACACCTGATCCTGATTTTGAAGCACATTCCTCATCCAATCACATTTGGACAAGTGGCACAATGCCATTGGATTATCTTTTGTCCCACATTGCTTATTTCCACTATCTCTTCCAAGATTTGAATCTATAAATTGGAGACCTCTCTTCTCAATGTTCATCCACAATTCACATGCAAAGTTACTCTCTCCAATTGAGAACTAATTTTGCTCATTCCATCCAAGCATCCACTATATTTTCACATTTGCACCAAGGTTATGCTCAAATCTCTTTGGAGATTTCAGCATTTCTTCATCAATCATATCATTGCTACTTAGGAATTGGGAAAGGGCCAATTGCAACATATCATTGCCACCAATTCCCCCATAAGATCATCATTCTATTGGTTGAATTAGGATTCATTTTCATATTACTTAAGTTTGTTCTTCATTTCCTAATACTAGTTTAAATAGGTGGATTTCATGGGGAATCCCTCATTGTTTGCATGCATTTTTGATCTAACACTAACAATGTTTGTCATCTTTGTGCATTTGCAGGTTTAGGGGTTCACATTTTGGTGCTAGAAGGAGGGAAATCTCACTTTTATCATGTTTTTTCTTTGAAATTCTGTGGTTTTCTCATGTTTTTTGCTCACATACAGGAAACTGTACCGCGGATCAGGCATTTAATCCTATATTGCACCATGGGCTCATATGTGGCGCTGTATTGCACTGCACCCCTAGAAACCCGCGGCACCATATAGCACCGCAATTGCTTCCCGTGTTTCAAATTTGAAATTTTACCAACTTCTACCACTTCCAAACTCCACCACATGCCAAACTCCATCACACTCGCAGTCTCTGTTTCTGTAGAGCACCACATACAGTTGACCATGTGGCACTGTATAGCACTGCCTATTTCTCTAAACAGCACCTCACCCACTAAACAACACCGCATATACTAAACTCCACTGTAGGAACAATCTGGTTTTAAAATTTGAATAAATTTTTAACTTGTTAGCATTAACTTGGTTTGCTGTATTATGGTTCACTAGTTTTTTCTATCATTTTGCAGGTTGGAGAAGAGGAAAAGCAAAGAAAGAAGTCCGTCATGATACCATGTTCACAAAACCAAAGTGTTCCTAAACACTAAAAGTGTTCTTTAACACTCCTTAAGAAAGTTTGTTAAATATCTTTGAACTTAGGAAAACTAATTTTACTCTGGGTTTAAAAAGAACAAACAATTTTTTTTTATATATGGCACTATGTCTAGTTTTCTACAGAGTGTTTTTAAACACTAAAGTGTTTGTTAACACTCTATAAAGGATTTGATAATTTCTTTGATTTTAGGACACTATTTTTACTTTGGGTTCTAAAATTAACAAAATCAAATTTCTTTTCAAACATTTGCCAAGGGGCTAAAAAGAACTTTAGGCAAACACACTAGATTTTGTTTAAAAGGTAACAATTGAACAAGGAAAATTCACATTTCCATTTGGTGCTTAAAAAGAAGTCATTATTGCTTTGAGGTTTAAAATGAACAAGTGTTTTCTATGTTCTGCAATCTTTTTCACAAGTTAACATCACTTAAAATGCGTATGCACTTCTCTCACGCTTCACAGTGATCTTGAGAATCAAAAGCATTTTGGTGATATTAACTTGTCAAAAAGATTTCCTCCACATTTCAATTTGGACATTTTAAAATTGAAAAAAATATGTGAGTGTGAGCATGACATATTGCGGAGGTTTTCCCCTTTGTTTTTCAACGAAGGTTGTCTGAATGATGGGATATGTTAGCTCGCTTTTGTTTATCTTAGAGGGCCTGCCTTGTGGGAAAAAGTAATCACCCAAGGGAATGACCCAGCTGAGAACACACTAAAGCCAAGTGACTTCCACCTAGGATATAAGTGTGGGTATTGGAACAAAGGCCAATATCACGAGGATTATTCTGATGCCGATGTTGGATAATCCCCCATGAACGGAATGCCCGAATTAGAACCCCTTATTTATAAAAAGGCCAAAACCTTGTCTATCTTGTTGGTGCAAAAGGTCATGTCCTTTGAAGCCACCCCACATTATACATGCGGTCTTGTTGTAGAAATGGAAAGTATGCCATGGGAGATTCATGGGTACTAATGCTTGGCTGACCCGAATAAGTGAGTGTTGTGGAGGGGAGCCAGTGTGGTCAAGCATTTAGCCATTCGCACAAGATATGTGCAGTTGGATTTATCCAAGTGGGAACCCAACAAGGTATTGCCTCATCATCCTAGGAGTGTAAAAGTGCTTGGAAGGAATACATTTCTTGGTCTTGAAAACATTTGAAAACAAACATTCATGAAAACCTTGAAATTTCAAACCCCTTGTAAGAAAAAAATACCTCTTGATGAATTTGGACACTCTTGCTTTCCCTAGGGATCATATTCCTAGAGGTTTCTAAGTGCACAAATTCTACCATCAAGTGTTTTTAACAAGGATAAACATAAGGAACTTTTGCCCTATTTTCCTCGATTTCCACACAATGGACCTTGTGGGATGAAAAAGAAAATGGGACACTAGACATATAGTTTGAAACTTAAGCAAGCAAGTGTCTTTGATAAAAATAAGCTCATTGAACCAAGATAAAAGACAATTTGAACTTCATGTGTGTTGTTTCCAATGATTTCCCGCAAGATTAAAATCCCAAAGCCAAAGTTCAAGAAGCTTAGTCTAAAAACTTGTGAGGAGCGCCTTGAGAGACTTTTCAAATTCAGAGAAAGACTTGTATACAAATTTTACAGAAAATCTTCAAGGAATAATCCCGCATTGTATGCATTTTATTGTCAACAAAATCCTGAACTTTTTGAAAGGTTTGCTTTTCTCCCATAAAGAAGTCTAGCATGTTCTTCAATATCGAGGTTTTGTAGAGAGGGTCGTGTCTAGGATAAGGTTCAAGATCAAAGTTGTCATTCCCTTTCATTCCTCCATCAACCAAATCTCATTTCATCATCAAAAACTTTTGTGAACTCTAGAAAAAATCATCACGCTAAATTTAGAGGGCTAAAAAAAAACCACCCTATCTTGGCTTAACACACCTAGCCAAAATAGTCACCATCTCTTGGACGAATTTAGCTTTAGGATAACACAACTTCCTAAAGGCCTACTAGTTCATGATCACATTGGCTTAACACTCTTAGCCAATTCATCCATTTGTGAGAGTTCCCCCTATGATAATGCAACTTCCTAGGGAATACAACTTCACAATAATCTTGTTTGACTTAACGCATCTAGTCAAATTATCAAAATCAAACCAAAAAGCCCTTACAAGGTTAGCATAACCATTCAAAATTTCTCCAAAGGTTTCATTCACTCACATCATCCATTTATTTCATCACCATTACCACCATCTTTGATCTCTTAGCTTCCCTAGTTCTTCTCTTTTGGACCTAAAGGGTTAGGATCAAACAAATCCCTATTTATTTTTATGGTCCAAACAAGATCTCAATACAAGAAGGATATGGAGAATATCAAAGAAATATCAACTTCTTTGGGCATGAGCCATTTAAACACTGAAGTGAACCTAGTAGGATTAGGCAATCCCCCAAGCAACTCTCCCTCATCATCACAAAATCCTCAAGAGGAGAGTCATCAAGAGGACATCATAAATGAAGACATGGGGATGACACAATCCAAAATCATGGAGATGGTTCAAAACCCAGAGAACCACAAAATTGTCAGTGCTATGTTCAAATACCTAAATACAATAGCGAGAGGAGGGGTCTTGCCCCCTCCCGACCTTGACGCAAGCACTAGTATAGATGTGCCTATTTCTAATGCATCCCCAATGTCAAATATTAATCAAGAAGTACCTTGCACCACATCGGTCATCACACCAACCTCGCCGAATGTGAACAAGGGGAGTGCCATGTTCTAAGAATTGCAAAACCACTGCCTTGTGGCTAACAAAGAAGCAGTCATCACCACCACGCCGATTGAGTCTATTCCAGAAAATCCATTGCACCCATATGTCCCACTCACATTTCATAATCCTACTAGTTCATCTTCATTTCATGCCTCGCGAGCTTATCCATTAAACATACCCACTTCTTTACCACAAGAAGAAGGTGATTTATATAGAGCAACTGAAGTTGCTAATCCTTTGTCTTTCAGGGATAGCCTACCACCGCTACCCCCATTTCCATCTGCAACCACATCACCTCTTGGATTGGGTTTCAATCCTATCAACATCGATGGTTTCATAGAACCTAACATCACACCCAATTCCCTCTTCTTGCCCACATCATCACAACAAAAAGTGGCAACCATACAAGCCACCACCGCAATTGGTCCTCAAGTATCCCAAAACATGCCATCTCAAGGACCAATCATCTCCACCACTCCTCCAACAACCCAAATCCCAAACACTACCACAATCCCCCCACTTGTCACAACATTTGGCATAATTACCATTCCACCACCAATCCCACCAAAAGCCAACTCGGCAAACTCATTCATTACCCTAATTCAAACTCTCCAAAAGGCTAACCAACAAAGAGTACTTAAGCAACAACAGCAAGCCCAAGCTCAAGCTCAGGCACAAGCACAAGCCCAAGCTCAAGCACAGGCACAAGGTCAAGCTCAAGCCCAAGCTCAAGCACAAGCTCAAGCACAATCCCAAGCGTAGGCTCAAGCCCAACAACAAGCACAAGCACAGTTCTAAGTGCATTTGCAAGCAATCCACCTGCAAGCCTACCAAAAAGCCCTACAAGACTTTCAAGCACAACAAAAAGCTAAACAAAAAGCTTTGATGGCACAATAGCAGCTCAAACAACAACAAGATTTGTTGGTGCAACAACAGCTAGACCAACAACAAGCTTTAATAGCTCAACAATAGATTGATTAACAATAGGCTTCATGGGAACAACAACAGATGGACCAACAACAAGCGTTGTTGGAACAACAATAGCAAGATCAACAAAAAGTGTTGTTGATGCAAATGCAAGCATACCATCAGGATTTGAACGCATAACCAAGCTTGTAGCAAATGCCCACCAGTACTCTTCCCACCCATCAAACACCTCAAACACCTCACAATTCATTCATCCCACCTCCCGATCCAAGCAAAGATGTTGCAACATAAATCAAAATACTTTCATAGCAAGTGTTGGACTTACAAGCAGGAAAAACCACAAGGACAAAAGCCAATTTGTGCCCTTATCCATTCGATAGAAGTCTAACCATGGTACCGTTCCCAAAGGGATTCAAGATCCCCAAATTTGATAGATACAATGGAACAGGAAACCCTAAAAACCACATTAGGGAATTTTAGGTGCACTGCATAGAGGTCGCATATGATGACACATACCCAATGCGACTCTTCCCTCGAAGCCTGACTGGTCCAGCTATGGAATGGTTTTCTCGCCTACCCACGGGCATTAAAACATTCAAAGAAATAGTGGAGGCTTTCCTTAAAAGTAATGCTATGAACATGGGTGCGAATATGAGTCTAGAAGAACTATCTGCACTCAAACAATGAAAAGGAGAGTTATTCGCATCATTCTTGCAAAGATGGTGATCCAAGGCCAATCAAAGCAAGTGGACCATGCTAGAGGAACAACACGTTTGCACCATCATAGCCAATCTAGATGAAAACTTGGCGTTCTACCTAAAAATGCAGTGCATCACATCATACGATCAATTGATTCCAAAGGTGCTCAACATCAAAAGAGCCCTTACTACGCGAGGAGGCACACCAACATTCACTCCAGCCTAGGATAACCATCTGTCTAACAACTACAATGATAAACCTCGAACCTGGTTGAGGAATAAAAGTATCACGAATGATGGTGTGGTTGATGCTAAAGTGGTCATCAGTGCCCCTAAGCAGAATACCCAAAACCATCATTAGTCGCAAAATCATAATCACAACAATGTGTAGAATAATACGGTAGTAGCACAACCACAACCATCTTCCACCAATCAAATCAATAATGTGGGAAATCAAGGAGGACCACCTCCCCGCAACAACTTTCCCCCCAAGCAGAAATTCACAGCTCTGGGTGAATCAATCGAGTCCATAATGAAGAAGTTGGTCAAGGAGAATCTAATCAAAGTCTCTAACTCTGAGCAGTACACGGAACCCATGACCAAGCCACTATGGTATAACAAGAACCTCCTTAGTGACTTTCACAAAGTCAAAGGACACATCACTGTAAATTGCATGAGACTCAAAAACATCATCTAGGACCTCATTGAGGATAAGGTCATCAACATTGAGCAGCCGACCGGAAACCAAGACCTAGAGATATAACGAATCTGATGCCGAACCATAACCAAGGGAACAATCAAGGAAATAACCAAGGGAATAATAAGGGCAAGCAAAAGTATGCTAGTGCTAATCTAGTATACGAGGAGATAGTTGGATGCGTCGAAGAAATGGTCACCGTAATAAATATCAAGGGAGCCAACAATGACTGTGGAGTCACCACACGAGGCAGAAAAGTTACCATTGCTGGTGCACCTACTAAGACCCCCATTTCCAATACAAAGGCCATCCCCTATGATTACAATGTCATTGACCAGCTGAAAAGAACACCTACCCAAATCTCCATCATGGAACTATTAGAAATCTCCACCACCCATAGGAAGATCTTTGATGAAGCACTAGCTGTGTCTACCATAGCCACCACCCTTGACATAGAGTAGTTTCAGGGTATGGTGGGTAACATTGTTACCCCAAATCTCATTACATTTTCAGATTAGGATTTCCCTCCACAGCCATGTCATAACCATGCACTCCACCTCCAAGTCCTAATCCACAAAAAGAAAGTCAAACGAGTCCTAGTGGATGGAGGCACAGGCCTTAATATTTTTTCTTTAAAAATCATAAAGAAATTGGGATTCACCGAGGATTCCATCAATAAGAACAAAAGAATTACAATAGGGGCATATGATGACCAAGAAAGAGTATCTCAAGGTACTATCAAAATCCCCATTCAAGTGGGGCCGACAACCATGGAAACCACCTGTCAGGTCCTCGACCTCGACCTATCGTACAACATCCTCTTGGGACACTCATGGATCCATGGAATGAAGACAGTGGCCTTGACCTATCACCAGCGCAATAAATTATCACATCAAAATGAGGAGGTCACTATAAATGGGGATCCTGAACCTTTTTACTACTGCAAAAACTTGGAAGCCAAGTTTTACAAGATTCTTGAAGTACCCAAAAATGATGAAGGACCATCTACTTCATACATAGACCCAGCCAATCTCACCTCCACTTCTGTGATAGAGACACCTGCCATCCCTGACATATCCAAAATCAAAGGCATGATTGAAGACAATGGATGCAGTGAATATAGAATGAAGAGAAATGTGTTTGTTGCAGGAGAGTTACCACAATCTCCTAGGTCGCATGGACAACCCCAGCCAGTTCAAACACCTGTCCACACTATTAGAGCAGAACCCTCTCGATTCCATCGCTGGGGGGATCTTAGTTGGGAGAATGTGGATGAGGACATCTCAAACACACTATACCAAGATGAAAGACTCGCTACCAACCTACCCATGGAGGAAACTAACAGAGGGTTACAAATGATGTTCGGTATGGGCTACCATCATTGTAGAAAGAAGAATACAAAACCTTGGCCTTGGATATACTCCTCCAAGTATAACTGTACGTGGTAGAGGTACTCCCAGAAGGGTAGTTAGATCCTCTCCTCAAGAAACAACAACCACTCTGAGACTGCCCATTTGCTTAGGTATCCCACTCGATAATTACACCTTTGACATCACTGATGTTTGTCCCAGTAGTAATGATGATGATACCATAGCAGGTCTCCCTAGGCTTTTTGAAGATTCCAACTTATTAATGATAAGTGCCTCCATCGCTGAGTCAAACCAACCAACCCACCAAATCACCTTAGTACACCCCCAACTCATCGATCACGACCAATGGGGACCACTGATTCTTGACTCATTCAAAAATGATGAGGCACTCTCAGAATTCATGGGACTAAGGGATACAATCCCATGTGGAGATCACAAGGCAGGATTCAACATCACACTGGACACATAGGCATAGTATGGGGAGATGATTGAATCTTTCAGATGCAAAAGAAAAATATCAAGAATAAGCTCAGAGTTATTGAGTGAAAACTACACTGTGGCACTCTCTAACCATAAAACAGTAAAAATAAAGGATGCATCCAATGGTGAAAACCTCTCTGAGATGCCAGAGGATGAAGGATTCAATCTCCCCCCTACTGCTCTACATCAGGATAAATCAATAGTATTGGTAGAACAATGCAACCCGGTCAACTTAGGAACAAAATCAGAACCACAAATCACCTTCTATGTAGATTCGCTCCTAATAGAAGAATAGGAACTATTGGAAACATTCCTAAAAGAAAGAAAAGTAAATTTTGTATGGACCTACGCTGACATGCCAAGTCTGGATCTTGAGGTGGTGGTTCATCATTTGGCTATTTACCCCATAGCAAAACCAGTTAGATAAAAGCTAAGGAAGATGCACCCACAAATAGCCTTGCTCGTCAAAATTGAGCTACAAAAACTTCTGGATGTTGGCTTCATATGCCCGATCGACTATCCAAAATGGGTATCAAATCTTGTACCTGTCTCAAAACAAAAAGGGGGCATCCACATCTACACAAATTTTAAAGACCTAAACAAAGCATGTCCTAAGGATGATTTTCCACTACCCAACATTGACATGATAGTGGACATGATGGCCTGACATGAGATGCTATCCGTAATGGATGGTTTCTTAGGGTACAATTAGATAACAATAGCAAAGGAGGACCAGCATAAAACAACCTTCACATGTCCTTGGGGCACCTACTACTAGAATGTGATGCCGTTTGGGTTGAAAAATGCATGAGCTACATACCAAAGAGCCATGACATTGATATTCCATGACATGATCCATAAAACAGTCGAAGATTATGTGGATGACATATTGGCTAAATCAAAGAAGAGACAAGATCACATAGCAACTTTGAGTACAATCTTTGATAGACTAGAACAATACAAGGTCAGACTCAATCCGAAGAAGTGTGTCTTTGGGCTACAATTGGGAAAGTTTTTGGGATACATAGTTTCAATGAGAGGGACAGAGGTGGACCCTGCAAAGCTAAAAGCAATTCTTGACATGGAGGCACCAAGGACATTAAAGAAATTGAGAGGATTACAAGGTAGACTCCAGTCCATCCGGAGATTCATAGCATAACTGGTAGACAAGCAGATTGCCTATTCACACCTACTCCACAAGGGAGTAGCATTCAGATGGGATGACAAGTGCGAGCAAGCATTCAGTAAAATAAAAGAATATCTACTTACACCACTTGTGTTGATGCCACCAATTGTTGGGAAGCCATTAATCCTATATATATTAGCAACAACAGTCGCCCTTGGCACCCTTTTAGCTCAACATGATGAAAAGGGAACTCAGCAGGCCATCTACTATATCAGCAAAATAATGGCGGGGCATGAGCTCAATTACACATAAATAGAAAAGGCTTGCTTAGCACTAGTATTTGTAGCTCAGAAATTCAGACACTAAATGCTAGCTCACCAAATCAAGTTGATTGTCAAGATAGACCCTCTAAAGTATCTATTGTCAAAAGCAATGCTTATAGGAAGAATGGCTAAGTGGGTAATGATATTGTCTGAACATGATATTGAGTATGTATAAAGAAAATCTATAAAGGGACAAGTCATTGTGGACCAGCTAGCAGAGGCTCCCCTTTACACAGACAACCCACTCATATCAGAATTCCCAGATGAGTCCCTTTTCAACCTTGGTGTAGCCGACCACTGGAAATTGTACTTTGATGGCTCCCAAACACAACATGGATCAGGAGCCAGTGTGTTCTTCATCACCCCACAAGGAGATTGTATACCCAAATCATATAAACTAGCATTCCCCTGTACCAACAATATTGCAGAATATGAGGCTTTAACCATAGGTCTCAAGATTGCAGCACAGTGGTGAATCATGGCATTAAAGGTCTATGGGGATTTGCAACTTATCATCAACTAAGTCAATGGTGAATACCAAATGAAGGATGATAAGCTCACACCATACAAAAAGGTGGTAGAGAGCCTCAAGGAATCATTCATCGATATCACTTTTGAGCAGATATCAAGAACAAACAACAGAGCAGTCGATGCGATGGCAACAATTGGATCCTTGCTGGATATTCCTCACAACATCTCGAAACATGAATTCCTCATAGAATAGCTTCTCATACCCAAGTTCAAGGTACCAGAGTCAGAATACACATGTGAACTCATTGGTCCCAGTGATCTTTGGTATCATGACATATACACCTACCTAAGGTTAGGAATCCTCCCCACTGACATCACCCCAAATCTAAAGCGAACCTTTGTAAAAAGGTCTTCACGATTCGTCATCCTAGGAGAGACCCTCTTCCGTAGAAGTATCAATGGAACTTTGCTACGCTGTTTAAAACCTGAGGAGGCCTTGACCGCTCTAACTGAGGTACACAATGGCACGTGCAGGTCACACTCAAGTGGTATGACCTTGGCTAAGAAGTTGCTAAGAACCGGGTACTACTGGCTGACAATGGAGAGAGAGGCACACAACTTTGTCAAAAGATGCTTGCAATGCCAACAACATGGAGACCTTATTCATGCACTAGCTCAAGAACTTCATCCCATTATTACACCTTGGCCCTTTTCACAGTGGGGGCTCAATCTCATTGGTAAAATTTCACCCACCTCATCTAATGGCCACAAGTTCATAATCATTGCCACTGAATATTTCACAAAGTGGGTCGAAGCAATTCCCATGACCTACATCACGGGAAAAAAATATCCAAGTTCATCCTGAACTACCTCATTTGCCGATACGATGTTCCTCAATCAATTATCTCTGATAATGGGACACCCTTCAAGAATCGGGATGTCCATGATTTATATGAAAAATTCAAAATCCAGCACCGTTTTTCCACCCCATACTACCCACAAGGTAATGGCCAAGCAGAAGCTACAAATAAAACCATTTTGAAAATCCTTAAGAAAATAGTCAATGACTCTAGTCGCAACTAGCATCTGCAACTAAATCCTGCCTTATGGGCCTACCACAATAGCATCTGCATGCCCACAGGTGCCACCCCATTCTCCTTGGTCTATGGATCAGAAGACATCCTCCCTATTGAGATCGAGCTCCCATCATTGAGAATATCACTACAAAAGATCATCACAGATGAGGAATACAGGGTTACAAGACTGAATGAGCTAGAATTACTAGATGAACGGCATATGGATGCCTTGAATCATCTACAGGTTTACCAGAACTGCCTAAAACGAAGCTACAACAAGAAGATCAGGCAATGCACTTTCCAAATTGGTGACCTTGTGCTGAAAGAAAACCAAAAGATTGTGCCAAACCTGGATACAAAAGGAAAGTTTGAACCCAACTGGCTAGGACCCTTCATCATCACTATGAGTTACAAATCGAGGGCATATCATTTGTCGACACCAGAAGGTGATCCCTTGCAGGAGCCCATGAATAGCTCTCACCTCAAGAAGTTTTATGCCTAAATCTTGCAAGGTATGAACCTAGAAAATACAAAAACAAACAAAAAAAGTCCTAAAAAAATGGTTACCTTGATGAAAACCTGGCAAACAAGCATCTTAGTGACAACAAAAAAAAATCAAAAAATACAAAAAATCAGAAAAAAATTAGAAAAAGTATTGAAGATAGAAAAAAAAAAGAAAAATTCGTCCTCTAGTGAAAACCACTTTGGTGGCGCTTTGGGCAAGTACCTTGGTGAAAACCTGGCCAATAGGTACCAAGTGTAAATAAAGCACTCCCCATCTACTAGGATCTGCACAACTCACTCATTCCATCACACGGCAATGAATCATTCATCCACCCATCCACTCGCATCCATACCATAGCCTGAGTTGGTGTCCATATCATATTCTGCCATGGTGCTACTTGGTGTACTCCTAAGGTCAATTTGTCCTTCCTTTATTGAAGTAGTCTATCACATCACACTGGGGGAATGTTCCCACCTACATCGGATTGGATTCATGTATATTCTTATAATCCTCTTCGAAATCATCAAAAAATCCAAAAATATGTCAGAATATCAGAAAATCTCTAGAAAATTCATCATTAAGTCTTGTCAATCTTTCACCTTGTCAAACTACATCATCTCTGAGCTTGAACATAGGAAAGGTTGATCTTTGATCATCCCCCAAGATAGTTTAGGTTAGTCCTTAGGCATCCGTTGCATTGGAAATCCATTTTCCCATCTAGTTTGCATCTTAAGTCAGTCCTTTAAACAATAAAATGGCAACCCATTTGTCCATCTTATCATCAAGTCAGTCTATCATCAATCGAACTACGTTGTCTCTATGTATATAATGTAGGCAAAGCTAATCTATGGATCAGCTCTCGACACCCCTAGGATAGGTCTTTAGGATAGTTTGTTCGTTGTAAATCTTGAAAAAACCAAAAACATTGAAAAATGTGAAAATACCAAAAACAACCTCAAAATATCTGAAAAACTCAAAATGGTGCATCCATTTCATCTCACCTTCACTCATGATTTTCATCACTCATAATAAATCAATCGTCACATTCACCCTTTGGTGAGTCAATTAGAAGCAAGTTTAGCAGATTCTAAAGTGAACACTTAATCATCAGAAGTCTCATAGACTAAGTCAATAAGCAAGCAAGTTGGTCAACTCGGAATATCAATAGCTTATCACCCAAATCAGTCCCATCAAAACCCTGATCACAACATGTCCTAGGATGAAGCTTTCCCATGATGGACATAAGTATCAGGTACCCCTCATAGTAGTTAGTCTTGGCTAGTGGTATGAAGAACATTAGCTTGTTTGTTTACTTTATCTTAGTCTTTTTGACTTATCTTATTTTGCACTCATTTCAAGGACCTCTCAATGATGCCTAAGCAAAACAGGTTTAGAGAGAAGGAAATGGGGCAAAAATCATTATCTTTATATCTGTTGTGCTTGTGGGATACGCTTGTAAAATAACTTGGTTGTGCATATTTTGTTTTTTTTGTAGGGAGGATATTTTAGGTATCTTGTTGACCACATAGGAAAGCTTTCTTTTCTGTGTTTTGGTCTGAGATGTTTAGAATGTCTGAACTGCATCCTGAATGAAGTATGTATGATAAGTGTGAACAAGAATACTCCTATCTAATTGTCAAGTCAAGGTCCATCACACTAGGTACAAACGCCATCCTGGTCCTTTATACCTCGATGCATTGTACCTATATGTGTTATCAAACATAATGCAATTGACCCTTTGAAAATCTCAATTCCTAGCAATGCAAATCACCATCTCCATCCTAACTAATTCATTAATTCTACATTTATTCTATCTTCTTTCCACACTAACATGGTATCATAATAGTAATCAAAAGCATCACCTATGCATACACCCTGCATCCACATAATCATTAGCATCAAAAACACAGGGCATCATATCATTATTTTAAGATATGAAGAATAAAATAAAGTTGTTATTCTGAAAGATCTTAAGCACAACATTAAATCATACATCATCATTATGCATACATCCTCATTTGCATATCATTACACCATCATAAATTACATCCATAAAGCATGAAAACTATACAAAAAGAAATGCATCCATTACATACATCACATAAGCATAAAAACGAAAACATCTCATAGCATCATACATTTGCATAAACATACATCTGCATACCATACATGTGCACCATACATATCATAAAATGATGAATCATCTCATATATATCATCAAAAAGTCACTGTTATAATACAAAATCCAATCAGGTGTCCATCGGATACATAATACAATGGGGCCAAAATATTGTAGCCCGTATATCAAAAATGAAGCAAACTATCCTATGATCAAAAGGTGGGTGGGCCCTACTGGCTACTGCCCTCCCCATCCTGTCTCTCACCATGTGCCTTTGCTGATCTCCTCCCTGTCTGCTGGAAAAAGTCTGGCACTCTGCGGTCTGATGGCACTACCTGTCGATAATGATGACGATACTACTCAGCCTCTCTGATGGCCTCTTTGTAATCTCAAATATCAATTGATCAGGCCTGAGATGAGGATGTTGCACTCTCTAACTACAACCACTGGCCTATCTCCTAATCCCTCTTGGATCGTTCCTGGTCTCTCTCCATAGTCAGAACCCGTACCTACCCCTATAGCTGTTGGATCAATGCATCTCTCTGATTGGGTTGTCCTGTCGACTATCCTGTTGGTTGCCCTGCTAGTTGCCCTGCTGGCTGCTACTGAGGATCTACCCTCGGCTGACCATCCTGATCCCCTACTCAGATAGGTGACTGATGTGCCCTATCTCTGAGAGATGTTTTATGAGGAGGTGGCCCACCTTGTCCTCTACCCCTCCCTCTGCCAGCTGCTCGACCCCTACGTCTGCACCATGGAACAACTGTGCTTGAAACTATCAATCTGAGTGGAGGTCTGAACTAGGCCCTGTAGGCTAGAGTGACCCCCACATTTGATGGCCCCTGATCTTATGGCCATGGTCGGGCCACTAACTTCCCAAATTAGGACACTGCCTCCATTGTCGAAATGGGCTGGCCCCATGCTATCTCTCTGGTCGTACATGCAAAGATGGCCACATACTGGTCATCGGGCTTGTCTTGTACCTCCCCAAACTGATGAGCAACCCTGTCCGGAAGATATCTCTCAATCATGGTGTGCTCTCGACCTTGCATCAATTTTTCCTATCGGGCAAAGAAGAGTTGTTGATCATCATCTCACCACGGACCAACACCCATCCACAGTCTCCAAACGAACTCTCTCATATCATCGAGAACTCGCCGCTAGTGCAAAATACCACCTGCGCCAGTGAAAGAAAACCGCATCAATGCCCTACCGTATTGCCAAACAAGGGGATCATTTGTCTCTAGGAGAACTAGTGTGATATCTAGGTGAAGTACTAGAATCCTCTCCCATGCCCAGACATGTAGTAAGGTACCTCCAGCCCCGATGAACCTACTATCCAAATATGCAAACTCATGAAGATCCCTATAGAGGGATGCCAGTAATATTGGTCCCCAAGCAAAGCACTCCCTCTGGTGAACAATATGATCCCATGCCAGTCCCCATCCTGGACTGAAGTATTGTCTCCATTGATCAAGTACTACAAGCCCTAAGATAATGGCAACAATAATCAGCCTATACATGTCCACGCGGTCGTGATATATCTCTAGGTTGATCTGACCATCACAAAACTCAATGACATCCATCTACATCACCCCGTAATAGGCCTCTCTTCTGGCATCCAGATCATAGATGACTCAGGTCCCATGAATCGGCAATCGGAGGATGCACCATACATCCTCGAGAGTGATAGTGGCCTCACTAGTAGGAAGATGGAAGGAGGAGGTCTCACTATGCCATCGCTCTGCCAGAGCTATAAGCATGCCTACATGAGCCCAAACAGGAGGGATGTATGCAACATACCAAAGACCGATGGCACCAAGGTGCTCCTGAACCAACTCGGGCATAGCCCCTAGTCTGCTAAGCACTAGCCATCGATGCTCCCATGAATAAAGTACACCAGGCTCATCCTGCACAGGGAAGGCTGTTGCGTCAGAAAAAATAAAGTTTCAAAGTTAAAATCTACCTTAAACTGGCAAATGCGGCATTTTTTGTAGGTGCGACATAGTTTGGAAAGTTTCAAACTACACCGCCATGGTGGAGTTTACCATTTTGACAGTCACAAAGTGACCCGTGCGGTGCACTTTTCATATGCAGTCCTGTTTGACACAAACCCTAATTTCCTAACTATCCCACGTGGTGGAGTAGGGACATGCAGCGGACTTTTGAGTAACCAAATGCTAAATTGAAAAGTGGCCCGCGTGGTGCACTTTGCATATGCGGTGCAATACAGGACCACACGGTTGTGATAAGGCACTTTCCGTGGTGCCATATGGCACCGCGCATTTTGTGCAAGACCTTTACTCTATTTAATGCATGTAAAATGATAAAATTAAAAGTTGGATAGGGGTACATACCACGGGTCCTATGCTCACTGGCTGTTGATATGTCTGAACCCTCTCCGATACATGCCTGGGAAGCTATCGTTGCGCCATTTCAACCGAGGCTCAGAGCTAAAATATGAAATTTTCTAAAGGCTAAGATCGCCAAATGAATTGAAAATGACCCCTCGAGGTCTATTTAAGCCTAAAAACTAGGGTTTTTTGACCTAATTTGACCTTCCAGCTAGAGTTTTGGATTCCCAAACCCCTTTTCATCCAATTGAGAGTTGTATTGTGTCCTTTTTGGCATTCTGGGGCATTTCTGGCCTATCGGGCACCTTGTCATTTTTTTCGTGAGATCATCCAAAAAATCAAAATTTTCATCTGATCTCTCGAGGGGCAATATCTAGCAATATCCTTCCACTGGGGCAATAGTGGGGCATCTAAAAATCAAGAATTTTTGAACTTTGATCATAGTAGTTTATTCTTTGAATCAATGTAACGAGTACATTGCTTCAACGAGGGAAAAATGCAAACATGGAAAAAGTAGAAATTCATTTTGACACACCTGATCCTGATTTACTAACAACATTTCCTCCTAAATCACATTCTCATCATTTCATTACATTCTATCCCTTAATTTGATAGATCATTATTTATTGGATTAAGTCTTCTCCTTTCAATGATTAAATTAATCAATTAATTTAATAAACCTTTGCATATTTGTTTAATTAAATCAAATCATTTTATTTAATTAAAATCTCTAAAGTCCTATTAAATTAAATAAATTAAACCTTATTTGATTTAATCTAACATGTTCCTTCTTGATTAAATAAATCAAATCATTTATTTGATAAGTCATTTCCTCTCAATTCTTGACTTAAATTAATCTAAGTCTAAAATTGTCACATCACCTAATTCTTCATTAAATTAATCAAATCCATGATTAACTTAATCCCTCTCACTAAAATTCTCTAGAGAATTCAAGTTGCACAATAAATCAAATACTTTGATTTATTAATTCTTCTATTTTCCCTCACAAAGCATCGAAAGGGAATATTCCCTCACTTGATTTTAAAAAGGCCAAGTAGACTTGGTCCTTCCAACATGGCATTCAATGCCTCTTACATGTCCTTGACCTTGAGCCAAGTGACATTAACTTCATTCCCTTTCCCTCTTCAACATGTCATTTCTCAAGTTTGAAATGCCACCTAATTGCATTTATTGGCACATTGACCAAAACTTGCACATTCCTCATCCAATCACATTTGGACAAGTGGCACAATGCCATTGGATTATCTATTGTCCCACATTGCTTATTTCCACTATCTCTTCCAAGATTTGAATCTATAAATTTGAGACCTCTCCTCTCAATCTTCATCCACAATTCACATGCAAAGTTACTCTCTCCAATTGAGAACTAATTTTTCTCATTCCATCCAATCATCCACTATATTTTCACATTTGCACCAAGGTTATGCTCAAATCTCTTTCGATATTTGACTATTTCTTCATCAATCATATAATTGCTACTTAGGAAGTGGGAAAGGGCCAATTGCAACATATCATTGGCACCAATTCCCCCATAAGATCATCATTCTATTGGTTAAATTAGGATTCATTTTCATATCACTTAAGTTTGTTCTTCATTTCCTAATACTAGCTTAAATAGGTGGATTTCATGGGGAATCCCTCACTGTTTGCATGCATTTTTTATCTAACACTAACAATGTTTGTCGCCTTTCTGCATTTGTAGGTTTAGGGGTTCACAACATGCATGAAAATATCATATGTCTCATATTCTCTCACACATCTCCTCATTACATGGTCTAGTCCATTATAGAAAAAAAATCTAGCAATCCATGGGAAAGGAAAATATTTTTCAATGAGCACCGTCTTCTCTTTTGGAAAAAAGTGAGGAGGAACTCTCCCTATGACTAGATAATTAGCTATGTCAGCATACTCGGATGTTTGCAAATTGATGGAAAATAAATGCTCACTAGGGAAAGATTCATCTACTAGTTGATTGTCCTTTGAAGTAGTCATCCTTGAAAGAAATTTCACAATGACATTGGCCTTCCCTGGTTTATCCATAATGGTTATGTCAAAATCCTACATTAGAAATAACCATCTTGCAAACCTACCTAAGATTAGGGGTTTATTCATGAGGTATTTAATGGATGCATGATCGGTGTGCCCAAAGATCTAATAGCCTACTATGTCGTGCCTAAATTTTTTTAGGGCATAGATTGCTACTAACATTTCTTTTGATGTCATTGTATAGTTCAATTCAGTTACCTAAAGATTGTTGCTTACAAAATAGATAGCATTTTCAATAGATCCTTCTTTTTTCCCCAAGGTCTCTCCTATAACATAGTCTGATGTATTTGTATGGATGTGAAAAGGAAGCTCCCAATAAGGACCCTTGAGTATAGGAGCATGAGTCAAAGTTTATTTCAAGTTATAAAATCCCTTGTCACAGTCTTTTGTCCATTCGAATTCAACATCTTTAGTTAGGAGATTATATAGTGGTGCTACCATTTTGATGAATTCTTTGATGAACCTCCTATAATAAACTACATGTCCTAAAAAACTCCTAACATCTTTTTGGTTTACAGGGATAAGCAGATTTGTGATCACCTCAATCTTTACAGGATCTACTTGAATTCCTTTGTGAGATCTGTAGTGGCCAAGAACTACACGTTCCTACACCATCATGGAGCAATTTTCACTATTTAATGATAGATTGTGGTCTTCACATCTCTGTAGGAATCTCTTGAGATTTTCCAATTCTTTGTTGAAATCATCACCATAAGTAGTGAAGTCATCCATATAGATTTCCATGCAATCAAGAGAGATGTATGAAAATATGCTAATGAGTGCCCTCTAAAAAGTTGTTGGTGCATTGCATAAGCCAAACGGAAGTACTGAGTACACATAGGTACCCCATGGATAGGTATAGTGGTATTCTTCTAGTTCTCTGGTGAAATTTGGATCTGGTTATAGCCACTGAATCCATCTAGGAAAGAAAAGTACTACTTTCCTGCAAGAGAGTCCAAAACTTGATCTATGAAAGCTAAGGGAAAATGGTCATATTTCGTGACAACATTAAGTTCCTTGTAATCAACACAAACTCGCCACTTCCTTGCCTTTTTAGGCACAATCACCAATGGGGACACCCATTGGATATCTGAAATGGGGTAGATGAATCCTGCATATAACAATTTTTGTAGTTCCCCTTTTACAATTTCTCTCAATGCAGGGTTAATTCTTCTCTATGGCTGCCTCACTTGTGTATAGTCATTTCATATGTATATCCTATGAGTGAAAAAATTAGGGTCCAATCCCTTCATATCATGATAATCCCACACAAATACACAATGGTGGGCCCTCAACAAGTTTTCCATTGATAACTGTTGTTCTTCACTCAGTTTGTTGTTAATATTTAGATATTTTACTTCTAACACCTACACTTGTGTAGTTAACTCTACCATACCTGCATCACTAATGCTTGGTACCTTGAGTTCATGTGGTAGAAATTTATGAGACACACCTATTGTTGCAGTAAATTCAACTATAGGAAGATCATCTATAGGAAGAGCGGTTATAGGAAGAGCAATTGTAGGAAGAGTGGTTGCAGGAAGAGCGGTTGTAGGAAGAACGGGCAAGAGTGTCTTCACTATATCAGTAGAATCAGATGCATGAGAGGATGATTCTTCCTCTACCTTATAATGGTTCTGAATTATGTTAGACAATACTTCATCTTCATCTTGAAATTGCATCGAAGGAATTTTTCTTAACATCATAAGCTATGCCATCGAATTAACTTCCTCGGCCCCTTCACCAACATGTTTCCAAATGAGATCATTCATGTCATGGGATGACTGAGTAGGGGGGTAGAGAACAATATTTTTGGTGCTCTTTCCATCAGAAATGGTCATGTCTTTTGTCCAATATCCAATATAGGATTTTTTTATTGCTAACATTGGCCTTCCAAGAATAATTGGGTACCCACCTAGTGTGGCCTTAGAAGAAAGAATCATTAAATCTACTGGGTACTCCCAAGATTCTAGAGTTACCACAAGATCCTATACTATCCCATCAGGATTAACAATAGAACTATCAACAAGTTGTAGGACAGTAGGAGTAGGTCTCATGTTTGCAATATTTAGTTGATGCAGGATTTCCTTAGTCATTACATTTATTGTTGCTCCCAAATCAATCAAAGCATTCTTTATCTGGATCTCATTTATAGTAACTCCTACCACAGGACTCCTTGGGTCATTATATTTGGGAATAGTCACTTTCCCAAGCATGATTTCATACAATTGTCCCACCACATGAACTGTAGTAGGGTTTTTCTTCTTCCTGCTAGGCTTCTTAAGGCATGCTTGTTCGATTTCTTTTCCATATATGGGAACATCTTTTATGGAATGAAATAGAGGTATTTGGACACATATATGCTTCAACTGATCTAAAATGTCAAAATTTGTTTCATCCTTTTCTTCTTTTTGTTTCATAGTTTCTAACCTCTAGGGAAATGGTGCTTTTGGTTCAGTCTACTTGATTGGGACTGATTTAGGATTTTTAGGTGCACTTGGTTGACTAGGGACATTCCGAGCCTCTTCTTCTTCCACAACAAGCTCAATGATAATGGGTGTGGAAAGAGATGGAAAAGTAGTTCTTGAATGCAAGAAAATGTTACCTACACTCACAACATATGCAAGGAATTGATTTGGATCAATAGAGTATTCCAGTTGTTGTTGTGGTTTATTATTTGGGTTAGGTGTGGGCTGAGTAGGTAGATAAGTAGGTTTAGGTGCATTTAAATTAAAACTAGTAGGAGGAGGCATTATAGTAGGTTTTTAAGGATAAGAAGGTGTTTTCATGTAACTTGTTGTCTGGTTTGGACATTGTTGTCCTCCCCTCCATTGAGATGTTTGTTTCCAGTTTCTTGGAAGTGGTTTCCAATTTCCTTGAAACTGCTACCAATTCCCTTGAGGTTGTTGCCATTGGGGTGGATAGTTTTGGTGGTTGGGCCAGGCACATGGAGGGTTATTCCAAGGCTATGGTGGATATCCTCCATAATTGGATGGATATGGGGGTTTTCGTTGGTCACTAGATGAATAAGAATTGAAATATGGCCCAACAAAATATAGTGGATTTGGTGGCATGCCTTGTCTTGGAGCCCATGGCCTCCTTTGTGCAACATAGTAGACTTGATCTTCTTGACCTTAGATTGACTTGAACTCAAGTGCCATATGCTTGCTATCAATATTAGCTAACATTTTTCATTTGTAGTCCTTCTTCTTTTGTCTATAATGAGGGTAACATTTTGCCAACATTGCCTCTACCTCCTCTTGTTTCTTCTTGGCCTGAAGTGTATCCCGCTGAGTAGCTAAATTATTTATGATGTCTTGCTTGAATTCTTCCAGTGAGTGAGTAATCTCCATCCTTTAAACTCCACTTGTAGATGACTTACCCATGGAGGATTGGTAATCTCTCCCCTTCTTTGAAGCTGCCCTAGAATAGTTTTGACATATCTTCATGATGTCCTCCAAAGGAACTTGGGTGATATCTCCTCCTCCTATTAGGTCCAAGGCATTTGTATAGCTATCATTAATTCCTCTTAAGAAAAGAAACTTATGTGACTCTTCATTGAGTGTATGGTGTGGAGATTTTTTTAGGAAAAACAAAAACCTTGAAATATAATCTTGCTGGCTCTCATCTTCCTTTTGCTGCATTATAAAAATTTCACCTCCCGTCATGTCACTTCCCTTTCAATAATCCTTGTATTTCTCAAGGAAATTTGTCTTCATGTCCTCCCAAGTCTCCATAGTATCTCTGCCTAGGCTCACGAACCATTTTAATGCAACCTCTTTCAAGGTGGTAGGGAATAGCTTAAGCCTATGGGAATCAATGGTATAGTCATAACTCCTGTAGAGTATATCAAACTCGAATAATAATGTATCAAGATATTATGTGACAAGTCCATAGAACTTAGGAAAGATAGAAGCAGGGATATTTTTGAGGTTGTCTACTTCATTCTGATGAGCAATGGGGAAAGGAAAAGCTAGTTGGTTAGGTTTATTTCTATTTGCATCACCCATGCCTACCTGATGAAGTTCCAAAGAAAGGGGGTTCTCAATAAGATTCTAATCTTTAGAGGAAACTTTAGAACTGATCAGATCTATTAATGTATCAACAAAGGGGTGTGGCTCTTCTTCTTCATATATGGGTAGGTTTTGATACTCAATTATCTGAAATAGATCAGGATTGTTAGAAAGGAATCTCCCATGAGCATCTCTCCTCCTTTCTCTATGCATACAATATCAATCTCACTATCAAATAGCTCACACAAAGAATTGGCAAAAGAATAGGGGGTATACTAAGAACAACTTCCAAAAATACTACAACAAGAAAAACTATCAATGACTCCAAAGAACTCCCTAGTTTGACACCATCCCTGGCAACAACACCAAAAATCTTGGCCTCCTACAATGATTTAACAACTAATCCCTTACAACTATGATTCAGAGATTGGACATCTAACCTAAATAGCTATCTCAATCATCATGAAGGTGAATTTAACTTGTCAACCTAGGTACGTAAACTTGAAATGGGTCAGCACAGTATGTGCACTAGGGATTCAAAGTAGCCATATTCATCCTATAGCTAAGAAATACACAATGCTGAAAGTAAATTGCTTGGAAGTAAATAACATAAGTGTTGAGCATCAACCAATAACTACACTAAGCTAAAATGCATGAAAAAAATGAAAATTTGAGTGAACAAATAGGAAACTACTCTATCTGCTTTGGCTGCAGGAATAGTCATAGAATGGAATTCTAGTGGCTGCAAGAACAAAAAGTGCCAAATTCTTAGCTAAGTACTAAACAAAAAATAAATAATTAAGGGACAAAATAATCACCAAGTGGGCCCCCTTGGATGAGTATCCCCTAAAAAAAATGTAAACTTAGATGCTCAAACTTATAACTTCATTTCATTCATTGGAAAAACATGAGTACAATCAAGCAACATGATTGTATTACTAAAAGACTAAGAGTGTGAGTACATCATTAGATTAAGCAACCCTTTAAGAAGGAGCATCCGAGTCTTATTTACATAAGCTACTAACTAAGAACCTAGCAAGGCAGTCAACTCCATCAGAACAGGAGGGCACCACATTAGGGAAAGCATGAAAAGTGGAGAGGCAATTACACATGCGCAAAATCTGGTCAGAAATGTTTTCTTCAACATAGATCTAGCACAATAATAATGTCTATATTCACTCAACAAACATTTAAGATCATTTATAAGGTGGTTACAACTCTGATTTGAATGAGGAATCTCTTGTCATCAAGAGTATTCCTTCATTAAATGACAACCTTGTTGACCGGTATGGCAGATGACCAACTGGCTGAATCTTCCTTAATTATAGGCCTCTAATTATATTTGCATGATAATATTAGTATGCACAATAATTGCATATCTGGAACTATCTCAAAGTGGCATTCATTAATCACATTTAAAATTAACATAGATGGTTCATATAGAAATTCAATATCATTTAAAGGCTATGAAAATAAACTCATGTCTAGTGTCTATGATTTAAAGGAAATATCATAAAAAGGTCAAAATCCAAGTATCAAAGTCTATGAAAACTGCAGAAAATGGATAAAAAACACTATCATAATTAAACCATAAATTGGACTCATTAGACCCATGGTAATGCAGATGAGGGATGTATTTTAGCTAGGGGTCCATAAACTGAATTAGACATCCTTAGGACTATGTTGAATAGTGGGTTTCCACTAGTAAGTGCATTGTTAATTTCATTCATCTGATTTACCATTCTAGGATACCCTAGGGTGGGTAGTTTCCCTCCCGTACCACCTAATTGGGAACTTATCTACTATTGCAGTTTGATGGCTAGGTGGTATACTTTTGACACTGAATCAATTTTTGTGAGAAGGTAAATTTTCTACAGGAATGAACCATTCAGTGGATCCATGGCCTTAAAGAATTCCTAAATAGCAATATCCTCAATGATTGTGTAAGTTGGTTGAATTCATTTGTACATTCTTTGGAACCATGTATTGAATAAAGGTAAGGGCTCATGGGGTTCCTTTCTAATCATGGAAAACTCATGGTATATAATGGTTGGGGGTCCATGTAGAACTACAATTTATTGATGGAAGAATCTTATAGATTGGTCCAACAAAGAATGGATCAAGTGGGAAAATTAAGGTTCCAGTTATAGGCCATATCTCCTAGTGAATAGGTAAACAACCTATAGGCCACATCATGATGTGTTATCTAGGCCCGAGTGCACACATCTTTAAATACTTGAATGTGTTCTTCTGCACTTTGGGATTATCCATGGGCGTACCTGGGGAAAAATTTCTATAGGTTCCTAGCCATCTTATGGATACCACTAGGGATAGTACCCAATGGTTATGGATTCCATGCAAAGAATACCATTGGAGGTGGTGGGTTAAGTGGTATTGACTATGGTATCACTGAAAATATAGGTGGAGTGAGTGGTGGGATTAGAGTCCTACATGTTATGGATTGAGTAGGAGATCATAGCTCAACTAATGGCTCTAGATTGAGAGCAGATATTAGAACTTATTCAAAATTGTCCAATGAAAATGACCCAATTCACTCTAGTTTGTTCTTTTGGGCCCTCCTTCTAGTACCAATTATGTTGATGGTCAAAGTAACACAACAACATTAAACAAATATCTCTATACTATTTCTCCTATAAAATATAGCTATATTAGATCACCTATCTTCCAAGGTCTCGGTAGTTGGTTCTCAACTATGTTGTCATCATTGAGTGGTTCATGCAACTACAATATTCAAGGGTCCTTTGTTGGTAAAATGATACAAACTAGATATTACGAAGTATTCTAATAGGGGGTTCTCAAATAAACAAAAAAGATAGATCAAGGTTTTGGAACAACAAGATGTGAACAAATATTTCCTTAGATTTAGACATGCGATTTCTATAATGAGCATTTCCTAATTAGCCAGGAACTGTAGAAGGAAATAATTCATAAAATCTCATGCAATTATATTCATCCACAATAAAAATTTAATATATGTAACACCATTCATTATCATGTTTTCTAGAATTAATTTTTCAATAATGAACATCACAAGCTCATCACAGAATTCACAGATCAATAAACATAAGAAAATATCATCCACAAATAATACAATAGATAGTTTTAAATTCATCCTCTTCTTATTGGTTTTTACTAATTTAAGAAATATTTACACATAGAAAGATTCACCAGCGTACGAAAAACCAATGTCTATTGTCATCATTACTAAACTAATAAACTTTTGAAATTTAACTATTTACATACAAAATTGTAGAAAAATCTAACTATTTTACATAAACCTATAAAAATCAAGTGTATAAGTTTTAGTTAGCAAATTTGACTTCAATTTATGGACCTTTACAGTGAAGAGAAATTCTAGAATTATAGAAAGAATTAAATACTAATTTACCCTTTCAAAAATCATTATCCATCAATTGGGGCCCAAATCCACAATTATAGGGGGTGCTTCCAGTTGAACAAGAGTCATCACTTTACTGAAATTGTTGAAATTGGAAAAGTATGCCTCATTCATGCTTAATCAAAATTAACTCAGAGTTGTCTTCACAACTAATCAGAAGTTGTTGCTTGTCAAAACTTGATCTGGAGTTAATTTCTATCCATAGGGCACTTGCAAATAGTTTGCATTGGTTGAATTTATCCCTTTCAAAAAAATATATAGATATTATTCTCTCATTAGGCCCATCAATCAATTCCACCTTCAATTTAGCCTGATCCAATTTCCTTGCAACCACAACAACTGTTTCCCATAGCTAGCTGATATCTTTTGCAGCCCATCTAGTTTCAAACTTAATAATCATCAACCTTCCCTAGAGTGTTCCTTCAGATTTGTTACCTTATTTTATCAGTTGTTCCAATTGCTTACCACAATTATCCTTTATTTATTGCAACAAATTCAACCGTCCATCCTAGGGTAAATATTTTGTAGTGATCTATATAACAATTTCCTCAAATATACCAATGTGATCCCTTATATGATATTGAGCCTTGAGGAGAATTATTTTTTGTTCAATAAGTATTTCAGACCTGAAGGTAGTAATATTAATAGCCTTCTTCAAATATTCTAGATCCTCATCACTAAAGATCCCTATCTAGATCAATGTCTCCTTGGGAATCCTATTAATAGTTTTTAAACCCTTCAAATAATTTCTTTTACTTCTCCTCCTCTTCCAAACATTCCTTTTTCTTCTCTTCGATTTTCTTGAGAATGATAAGGGCTTCATCACATTGTTTATACCCTTCCTCCAAAAACCTCCTCATTTCCTTCTTGAAATCATCAAAACAACTGTCAAACTAGGTAGCCTTCTTTTTCATGGTGCTCAACTCATCTACTTCCTTATGAATCATTAGTACAAGAACTTTGGTTGATGTTGGTTGTTTGGAAGTAGAGGTGGTGAGTTCCTTCATAAATCTTCTAAACTTTCATACTTGAGCCTTGAGCTCATCCTTGGCCTGCTTGTCTTTGTTCATTCTTGAATTTGTTGAGGTTGCTACAAATCAATAAGGTTTATTTGTTGTGTCCTCATTCACTTATCCAAATTGATAGTACTAGTTTGGTAATCTGAGGCTTGCAACTCCCTATCATATTTCTCAAACATTAGAATTTCAATGTCTACAACCAAGTCCCCATCATCAATGAGATTTGTGGAATGAATATCTTGGGGTCTCTTCTTGGGATTTACTTTATCAACCTCCTTCACCATATCATCCCAAGTCACTAAGTGAGCTTGAATTTGTTTCCTTTTCTCTAGATTAAATTTTAACCATGTAGGAATAGTAGGAAGAGATGATTTCTATTCGGTGCTTGTAGGTGTTGATGGAGTTGTAAGAAGGACTATATCCACCATTTTCTCTAAAGAAGTCTTTTGCTGCTCATCTTTCTCTTTCAATAGTATCTCTTGCTCTATCTTCTTATTCCAAGCTTTTATTTCTTCCAACTTCTTCATCTCTAATTCATTCTCTAGAGACTCTTCCTCATCTTTCATTTTTTGTTCCAGATCCTTTGCACAAGCTTGTTTTTTTGCCACTTTGTCTTGTTCAACTTTGTTTTATGCCTCTACAGCTTCCTCTTCTTGAGAGGATAGCTCCTCAACAACTTTTCTTTGAGCACTTTTTAGTATCTCTTTATGTTCTTCTTTAGTTAAGAAATCATTAATTTCTACCTTATTCCAAAGGTTCCCTTCCTCAAACTAAACATCATTTTCCTTAGGCTCTTCCTGAAAATATTCTTGACCTTCCCCTTTTCCTTCCTCATGTAAAGGAGTTTCCTTAGAATCTGAGGAGATAGGTGACTCTGTTACATCAATAATTGGGACAACTTCTGTAGTTGAAGGTACAATGGGAGGGGTATCCCTCATTTGCAAAGGAACAATAGAAGGACCTTCATGGGTAGTTTCTTCATTGAGGTACATAGTAGCTAGGCGTTTAACACCAAGACCTGCAACAACCCCTATAAAAACAACTTGATAAATGAATTTAACTCGTTCCAAGGCTTCCATAACCTTCTTCATTGTTATTTATCCTATTACTAAGGTAGGTTATTTTTCCTATATAGTACCCTTCAACCTCTTGTTTTAGGTGAATAAGTTGGCACACTATTGGAATCTTTCTTCTTCCTCGATAACTTAACCCTTGGCTATTTGAGATGAAGATCAATCCATTTTAGACTCCTCTCGATGACTACGTATGAAATTTTATTTATGTTTGTTTCTTCTTTCTCCATCCAATTAATTGGATCCCAATCATTAGTAGCTACTTAATCCATTTCATACCAAGGATCAAGAAATTTTTTAGCAATTGAAACCCCTTCTGGTATATGTTCTTTAACCCCGAAGTCCCTCATTTATGGAATGGTTAATCTTTCAGATCCTTTCCTTATCACTTGAAACTCATCTTGAAAATTGGCCCATAAGTCCTCGAGAAGTGGCTCATGAAAGGGCAACAAAGAATCATTTAGACAATTCATTTTTCCCTTCGGATCAAAGTTCTTTCTCAGTGTATGAAACTTCAAATTCAAAGACTAAAATTATTCTATAGCTAACTTGGTTGCTACGGTGGAGGAAAAAGAATAAAACCCCAATTGAATAGGGAAGGTGTGGCAACCAACTTTACGTTTATCTAAAAACTTTGCATTTACCTCAGCTACTTGATGAGAAATCTCCATAAAAATTCACCTATCACTACAACACCTTGGTAATTTGAAAGTATTCTTGTCAAATCCAAATAGTCTAGTCTAAGTATATCTGGGATATTGGATAAACCAACTTCCACACTCTTGAATGAATTCCATGGCTTCCCTTAACAACCTGAAGCCAACATCTTTAGTGAGCTGGTTAATGACTACATATAAGAATGCATCATTCACTATTTTGAAATGACTTTTCAATTTCTTAAGTTCTAGTTGATCATAATTTCCCCATATCTTTTTTTTTTCTGTACCATCTTGAAGTGTTCCCATAGTATTCAACCCAAGAAACCTTACCATTCCTATTGCACAGTAAATTACATAAGAAGACATGTAAAATGTCTTGGTTTCTTTTACTTTGATCATCTGGCTGTGAATGTTATCAGACATCAACTACCCCTAGTCCAAATGTTGTTGTCCTTCTATAATAATTTGGATCAATGAAAACATCCAATTCTCAAATGCATGGGAATCCTCTTTCATAAATGCTCTAGCTAGTAATGTAATAATATCCCCCACATCCTCAGTGAAATCAAATCTTTTGGGCTTAAGTGGTATCTTCTTTACTGATTTATTTTCTATTTTAAGCCATTTATTGGTGATATATCTTTTATTTCCATCTTAATCTACTGCCCACCATGCCAAGGCTTCATCTTCAAACATAATATTGAGGTTGGGGTGAGGAGGAGGATCAAACACTAATCTTATCATTCTGGGAGTTAGGTCTATGATTTTATTCCCCCATGAATCAATGCAATTTTGCTAAGTTGGATTATATGTTTGTGCAACAACTAGTATGAATCCTAGGCACTATACTACTAAAGGAAATGTGGCCACATATGCCAACCCATAATTTGCAACCCTTTTGACTCTTGGGATAGCATCTTTTGAAAAGGTATCATCACAAAATTGTTGTAGATCAATGTGACCAACCAAAGTGTCAGTGATTTTCATGACTTGCAATACAAAGTTAGATGGTACTAGATTTCCCTATTATTTGTACTTCATTATTAGGGTAAGGTGTTCTAGCTTCAATCTCTTGGCCTTAGTTTCCTTTGCTATTTCTTGAATTGCATCTTATTCCTCTAATTAATACATTTGTTAATATCTGAAATAGTGACATTCATGAGACAAAGAGGAGAAATTTTAGGCATAAAAATTAGCATAGGAATCCATATTATGTCTTCATACAGTCAAGAGAATTCTCATTTATAAATTAGCTCTATTATTTTTGGCCTTGGGTTTGGGGTAGAACCAAGGACTTTGTCATTTTTAGTTTAAAATTGAATATTGTCAAAAGTCAATATTTGGGGAATACTTGAACATGACCTTAATATAACATCCCCGACCATATTATAAGATATTGGATTCGTGTTTCAAATTAGAACATACAATTTTCCATAAGGTGCATAAAAAATTAGGATCAGGTTGACATTCGTCTTAGAAATCTATAATGGTAAAAGGTTTCAAGTTTTCTTCAGGGGTCCAATCCTGTAATGTGTTTGAAAATTGGGATCAAGATGTCACCCAACATTAGTGCCCTACAAAATGGGATTAGTTAAGTATTCTCCCTAAATTACAATCCTTATGTAAAGTCACAGGTCAGAATTGAGACATTAGTCAAGTCTAGACCTTCAAGAAGTAAACAGGTTTGAGTATCACTATGAGTTCCAATTTCAATAAGATATCGAAAGTCAGAGTTAGAATTTTAGTTGAGATTGGACTTTACACTATGTCAAGAGTTTGGTTCACTTCTAAAGTCCGATCCTGATGCAGTGCAAGGATAAAAATCAGGGAAAAAAGATGTTATTTTGTCAAAAAATCATTGAACATAGTAAGCTTATGATCCAAACTCTAATTCTAATTAAAGATTGGAAATTAGAATTAGGAAATGATAAGGATCCTAACCCAAGAGGTGGTGAAAAACTGAGATTTAGTTCTGAAAAATTGATCTTGCAAAGAATTTAAAAACCAAGATTAGGACCAGAACCAAACATGAAGGTAATTCAATGAATTTAACAACATTTTCAAGCATACCTTTGGAATCGAGATCGAGATAGTTTTGAAACCCTTGTAAAAACTAATTCAAAAAAATTTAACCATACTTTCATTTATTTTGGGAATCAGACATAGGAAAACATAGGGTTTCGACTAAATATTTGCAATGGTTGTTCATTTTTGAAGTTCTTAAAAATTGAACATAGTCAACCAAATAGTATGAAAACCCTAGCCGAACTAGGGCACAATGGGAACAAGAAACCTCTTCCAAAAAGGAAAATCAAAAGACAAGACAAACGAAAACCCAGAAAACCCAAAACAAATGAGACACTAAAAAACTAGAGGGTTTGAGGAAAACAAGAAATGAGAAACATAAAACCCACCCAAAACTATAAATTAAATAAAAACACAAGCTAATGAAAGAATGAGAAAGCAATACACAAGAAAAAAAGAAAAACAAGAACACAAAAAAATAAAATGCTTACCTTGATAAATGTGACACAAAATCCTACAACATTTGGTGACTAATCTAGTAAGAAATCAGTAACTCAAAAGTCTTGAATCCCTCACTTTTCTTTGGCTTCCTCTATCAAGAATGCAAACTCAATAATGAGCGAAAACCAAGGAGCGGCAGGAATATTAAAAAACTCGCTCATGCAAATAGGTAGCCATTAATGCATAGTAGTTCAAGCCTTGAGATCAGGGTAGAGATCATAAATGAACCATCATGAAAACAAATGACAAGAGGAAGTCACGATCAGGAAGGAACGCGACACTAGAACCTTCAATGAGTAAAGTTTCAAGAAATTTTTGAAACTCAATCCCAACAAACAAGTAGCAAGGTGAAAGAAATAATTGGGATCGATATGGAACCCAAAACAACAACTAGTGAAGGGTTCTTGGTTCCACTTCCATTCTGATACCAATTTCCAAAACATATAAGGACAAACAGAGATAGAAATTGGGATCAGGATGAGAACTGGAACTAGAACCTACAAAGGTTCTTGGTTCCTGTTTCATTCTAAAACCTAATTCTGATAGAGAAAAAAGAACACAAGGACTCAATGTGAGGAGTGAGATAAGACTAAAAATGGGAACTTGCACTTTAGAAAGTGCAAGATGATAGTTTCCATCCGAAACCTAATTTTGACGAAGACAAAGACAAGATAAAGCATGAGAATTGAGATTGAGAAGAAACTAGTGTTGGAAAAACAAGGATAGAAAACTAAGAGGGGGGGGGGGTGGAGGTGAATCAGTTTTAAAAAATTTAAACTTATTCAACCTTAATCAACGTTTAATCCTAGATATGATAATTAACATTGAATGCATAAATCAACAACACATCAGAGACACATGAACACCATGTTTTTATATGTGAAAACCCTGTTAGGGGAAAAACCAGAGTGGATGTTAGTCCACAAGATTATACCCTATTAGAAGTATAATGAAAGAAATGAATAGGGAATGCACATGCATTCAGACACACTTCCTAGAGCTCAATCCTCAAAGGGAGGCTCACTACCTTACATAAAACAATCAGATTAAATCCATTTGATGAGGTTAAACTAAGAAATTAGCTTCTACAAAAGCCTAATGATAGTTCTGGTTAGGCACATAAACACTTCTTCACACTTCAATTAATATTCTTCACACTTGGCTCTGAAATCAAATGATTTGATCTTTATTCACACATTTCTCATATACACCACACACTCACACTTCCACACTCTCCAAAAGTAAGAAACAATTGTTCTTATATATCCGCTTCATGAATTTACATCAACAACTCTGTCGGCCACAAATAAATAATAAATGACAACTATTAGCCCAATTTCATGAATAAATCTCAATGCACACCAACCTAAGTTGGTCACAACATAGTGACGACCTAAATCAACATCCTCAAACATGCCAAACAATAAAATATTAATCCATAAGGATCCACAACATGCTACCATCATCATGTTAGCCAAGAACATGAAAACTTCAAACACACAAAGGAAAATCTTTGATCACGAACACACCAATCAATGTGAACGTACCAAACTAATAGAGAATTATCTAGAAATATCACTAAACATATCAGAAAAATATGCAACAACTCAATTCATCAGAATTGGAATTACATATTCTGGAAACACTTGCTATAGTAACTAAGTAATAGGAACACAAAACTTCATAACTTTCTCAATTCTTGATGCACACCTCCAAAAAATTTGGACAACATACTAGATAGGCTCAACAATAAACCCTTTAATGTGCACCTTCTGACAATCAACATACAAAAATTTCCATCACTCTGACCTTCTCAGCTTCACAAACTGCCTGCAATATATTTATTACATTTTTCTCAATATCCTTGATATATACAACCTTCAATCCATTTATGCTAATAGTGTTGACATAAATTATAACCACATATCAGCAACATAACCTCAGAATCCAACAACTAGCACTCGAACCTAGTGAAGTTGCCAACTGTAAGTTTTGGTCCAATACCCAAACCCAACAAAGAAAAATAAATCAAGGAATAACAAGGAGATCAGAATTAGGATGAAAATTGGAACTCACACTTTTAAGGTGTTAATTGACAGTGATAACTCAAAACTTGATCTCGATAGAACAAGAAAAATAAATCTCACTTGGGAGAAAAAGACAACTCCCAAAGCCTAAACGAGAACACAAAAGAAAAAAACATAAAGGGGGACCCATTTTGACCAAAAATAAAATGGGGTTGTTATGAAGGGCATAACAATTAGATTTTACACCCTCCTTTATGGGAGAGTAAAAAATATCACAATCTAAGCCTAAAGAGTGTTGTGTATGTATGCCATCTTATAGTAAGCAAGAAATCTCTTTTTCACAAGAGAAAGGAATATCTTTAATATTGATGAAGAGAATATATTATCAAGGCTTCTCAAGGCTCGCTTGATTACTCTTCCTCCAAGGACATGAAAGAAGCTTTAAAAGAAAAGCTCATTTTGTGCATATCATCGAGTGTATGGTCATTCTAGCAATAAATGTCAAGCCTTGAGTAATAAAATACAACTTAAGGATTGTGGTACTCTTCCATGTGTTGATGTACCTAATTCATCTAATCAATAATGATCTGCATTCTATAATTTTTCCCATCACTATGTGGCATTTATAGCATTATGTGTCTTTCTCATTTCCATTCATGGTCATACAATCTTAAGTGCAACCATATTTTTCATGGTAGAAACATGATAGTCCTTGGTGTGGTTGTCACTGTCTCTACACTTAGGTTGCAAGGATAACTAGTTTTAGGAGGCATGCATTATTTTAAAGGATTCCCTCTTCCCCTCTTTCTCCTTAAAATGAAAACATAGCAAGCATGTTGACATTTTAAGGGGGGGGATATAGTCCCTCACTCATTGTTTACATAGGAAATGGTCCCTTCTTAGTGATGATAGCATACGTCTCCTAGGAAGTGTGAAATTTTCAAACTAAGTGTGGGCTTCTTAATCCATGTGACATGTCTCATTTGTGGTGATATTAGGCTTGATGTCCAATAAGAGTGTGTCTTCTTGGTCCTTGGTGGTAACACTATGACTATTTAGTGTAGTCACGGTAGGAGGGTCCTCAAAGAGAATAGTCTAGACCGTGCAACAAGAGCTACTTAACATAAGCCTCTCAAAATATGGAGGAAAATGCAGATTCAAACATTCTTATTATCATAAAATGCAATTACAATTGGTCGGTAAAATTTGGGTTTATAGATTGGGCTCACTGGCCTGATACAACATTCTCAAAATACAATATTCCTATATGCTTCTTAATATGAGCCAAAATCCTACAAACCGAAACCAATAAAACCAATACTCATTCTTATTCTCCCCTTCCTAATGATCAATTACAATGATTTCTATCACATCTGAGATCTAGAAACATCTCCATCAACCAAAGATAATTATAATATCTGATGAAGGAAACATAACATGTGCACCAAATAGGTTCACCTTAAATTTGAATTTATCCTCGGTAGGTAAATAAGATGAAGTGTGGACCCAAAATTATGGTTGAGGACACTCTGCAAAATAATTCAAAACACCTCACAAGGATCCACAAGTTATGGGAAGGATCCACAAGAGATCGAATTAGTCGTTAGGCTCGAAACTGCTTTGGTGTTTTGTTCTAGAAACTGCCACTGAATCTAAAAGCGGTAACTTACCAGAAAAAGATCCAATTGTGTTGAAATATTAGAATAAGGAAAATGAAAATATCCATGATGAAAAACATAGATCCACAGGTTCTAGTGAGAAAATATGTTGAAATACAGAATCTTCCAACTTGAACTGAACAAGAACTGAACAAAATCAAATGAAAATATTTTTGGTTGATGCAAGATTGCAAAGAACCAAGGATGCTCCTGCATTAGACATCTGAGGTTATTTGAAAAGTGATTCCCTCACTTTGATGGGGCCAAAGGAAAACCAATATGGTCTACCTCAGCCTAAGAAACCCAGGAAGAATCCTCCACTGGTTTTCCTTTACACTTTATAAGATATTCTTTGTACTATCTTCCACACGTTTTCCTCCCATCTCTGATATCCAAAATCTCTTCTATCTCATCTGATTGATGGGTAGGAAACTATTTCTCCAATTTTTCTTTATTGTCTTCACTAAATTCTATTTCATGGTACTAATGTAGGTCTGTAATGTTGAATATAGGTGTTATGCCCATGCCATTCGGTAACTCTACTTCATATGCATTTCCTAAATCAAATTTCTTCAAAATATTACAAGGTTCAAACTTCCTCATCTTGAGCTTATTGTATCTACCAACTGGAAATATTTCCTTCCTCAAATACACCATCAATTCATCTCCAGCTTTGAACTCCTTATGTCTCCTCTTTTCATCTTCTTGCTCCTTATACTTCTAGTTCATATCTTCTAATTATTTCTTTACTTGAGTATGCACTTTCTTCATATGTTGTACAAATTCCTCTTCTTCTACACTCCTTTTCTCTTCCTTATTGATGTCTCACAACTATGATATACCTCTAGGATGAACTACAGTAATAATATCAAAATGTATCTCTCTAGTACTACTGTTTACTCAATTATTGTAAGAAAACTCTACTTGTGCAAGGATTAAATCCCAACTTCTGGTCTTGTCTCCAACCAAACATCTCAGCAAATTCCCCAAACTCCTATTTACTACATCTACTTGTCCATCAATCTATGGGTGAAAAGTACAACTAAAATTTAAATGTCTTTAACTTCTTCCAAAGTGTCCTCCAAAAGTAACCAACAAACTTTGTATCTCTATCTGAAGCAATACTCCTAGGTAATCCATGCAATCTGACTACTTCCTTGAAAAACAGGTCTGCTACATGTACTGCATCTATTGTCTTCCTACAAGGTATGAAATGTGTCATTTTAGAAAATCTATCCACCACCACAAAATATAGAATCATTACCTCTCTATATATTCAGAAAACCAAGTATAAAATCCATGCTGATATCCTCCCAAGGTCTCTCCGGGACTATCAAAGGCTTATACAATCCAACATTCTGACTACTCCCTTTTGCAACTTGAAAAACTCTACAACTCTGGAAAAATTTACTAACATCCTTATGAATTTGTGGCCAAAAGTAATTCTCACTTACCAATGCTATTGTCTTATCAATTCCAAAGTGCCCTGCCCATCCTCCACTATGCTTTTCTTTCACCAAGTTATCCCTCATTGAACTCTGGGGTATAGGAAATTGATTCCCTCTAAACAACATACCCTCCTAAATGAAACAATCCAACCACTGACTCCTATCCTCCAAGATTATTTCTCTACAAGCTCTCCAAGGTTATGCAAAATCTAGATCTTCCTCATACAAGTTCTTCAATTCATCAAAGCCTAATACCTCCACTTTCATTTCTACCAATAAATTCCTTCTCCTACTCAAAGCATCAATGAATCTATTTGACCTTCCACTCTTGTGTTTCAAAACAAAATTATAACTCTACAATAATTCTACCCATCTCATGTGTCTCTGATTCAACTTACCTTGATTGTTCAAATACTGCAATGCCTAATGATCTGTATAAAAAGAAAAATCCTTAGGCGACAAGTAATGTCTCCATTTCTTCAGGGCTTGAAATATGACACAAAACTCCTGATCATACACTAAATACCTTCTCCTAACATCATTCTTTTTCTAATTGAAATAAGCTACTGACCTTCCTTCTTGACTCAATACTGCTCCAATTGCATTTCCACTTGTATCACAATCTACCTGAAATACCTTATTAAAGTTTGGTAAATCCAACATAGGCACTGAGTCACCTTTTGTTTCAACAACTCAAAACAAACAAAATTTTTAGTTGTCCACCTAAAATATTTCTTATCCCCTCTCATTTTTTCTATCATAGGACTACAAATAGAATTGAAATTCCTAATGAGCTTTCGATAGAAACTAGCCAATCCATGAAATGATGTTACCTCTCCAATGTCTTCCAGTGTAGGCCATTCAACAATTTTTCTTACCTTCTCAGGATCCATCTTCAATCCATCTGCAAATATCACAAATCCTAGATATACCAATTCTTCCTTCATGAAACTATATTTCTTAATGTTTATCAGCAAATTCTCTTCCCTCAACCTCTGTAAAACTTGTCTTATATACAACAAATGTTCTTCTCTAGTCTTTCTGAAAATCAATATGTTCCAAATAAACAATCACAAACTCACCCAAGAATTTCTTTGATACCTCATTCATTAGCCTCATGAAAGTACTGGGTCCATTTGTTAGTCCAAAAGGCATCATCAACCACTCATAGAATCCTTCATTTATCTTGAATTTTTTCTTCCACTCATCCCCTTCTCTGATTCCAATATGATGATATCCACTCTTCAAATAGATATCTTTGTAAATTATTTAGCTCCACTCAAACAATCCATAATATCATCCATTTGGGGCAAAGGAAATATATACTTCACTGTGATTTTGTTTATGTCTCTAGAGTCTGTACACATCCTCCATTCTCCATCCTTCTTAGGTGCTAGCACAACAAGTACTACACAAGGAATTAAGCTTTCCTTGATCAAACCCTTCCTCAATAACTCTTGTACTTGTTTATTCAACTCTTCATTCTCTATTGGTGTCATCTGGTGTGCTGCTTTATTCAGAAAACTAGCTCCAGGAATTAGATCCATGCCATGACTAATACTCCTCATAGGTGGCAATCCATCAGGTACATTATCCATAATGATAGCTTCATATTCTTCCAGCAACTCCTTTATCTCCCCTGGTTGTTATTCTAGATGCTTCAAGTCTTCAAATTTCTTAGGAACCAAGGAATAGCACATGTTCTCATGTCTCATCCCATCCATAAATCTCCTTCCATCGACCAAACAAATTCTAGCACTCATACAAACCCCAACTTTGGGAACATCCTCTAATTGCAACAAAGTCTGTGTCATCCCATTAGCAACAATGGTATATGTGTTCTTCTTTATATCATGAATAGCCTATCTATCATACCACCAGAGCCTTCCCAAAAAAACATGGCATACATCCATAATAATGATATCACACAAAACTTCATCATGATAATTTCCTATCTTCTATTTCACCAAAAAATATTCATTTACCAGTATCTTATGCTCATCTTGAATCCATGCTATCTAATAGGGATTCGGGTGTTTCAATATTTCCAGATTCAATTTGGTCACCATTTCTTTAGAAACTAGGTTCTCGAAACTTCCACTGTCAATAATCACTCTGCAACATTTACCAGCTACCTTGCATCTGGCTCGAAACAAATTCTTTCTCTGCAACGGTTTCTGCTCTACCTCGATTTGACACAATACTCTTTTTTTTACCAACACTTCTCCCTCTTTTAGTTTATTAGCTGATCAGACATGATCCTCCTCAACAAAGATTGTTCTTCTACTATTCTCTATTTTTATTCTTGTCTCTCCCTGATTACATTCAAATGCTCTATGTCCTTCTCCACCACACTTAAAGAAAGTTCCCTTGAATACTCTTTTCTCTTGTCCTCTATCATCTTTTCTATAACCCTCATTCCAGTAACCACCATATCCTCCTCTTCGCTAAGAGTTTCCATCATTTTTATGGAATAAATTATCATTCTTACTAACTTCCTTATCTTTATTTTGATCTGCAAAAGGTCCTCTTTCTCCTCAAGCAAAAATCCTTCCTATCTAAAATCTTTCACCTCTTCCTCTTTGTTTCTTCTCATTTCTTTTATTTAGCTTCTCTTCTATTTGTAGGGCACATTGATATGCCTCTTCCAGACTCAACAAATTAATTAAACTAATCTCATCTAGTATAGATGACCTAAAGATATTCACATATCTGGATAGTTGCTCGATCTCATCCTCTGAATGTATGAATCTAATATTCATTTTGTAGAACTCCTCAGTATACTCTATCACACTTGACTCCTTCCACTTCAGATTCCTCAACTTTCAAAAAACAAACTGATGTGATAGTCTACAGGCATGAACTTTATCTTTAACTTATTCAGCATCTAATCCCATTATTTTATCTTCTCCTTTCCTCTTCTCTACCTATCTATCTGCAAGTGTTCTCACCAAAGGGATATATGTCCTTTCAAATTTGTACAAGCAAATTTCACCTTCTTGTCTTCGGTGGTACCTTCAAAATCAAAATACTTCTCCATATCTGCTATCCAATCAAGCAATTCATCCAAATCCAACTTGCCACTATAATCCGGTGGATTGAAATGTGGTTTGGTATTCACTCTGGTTAGGGCTCTTATGGACCTCTCTTCTCCCTAATCAAGTCTAGGTTGATCTTCTCTTTCCCTTTCTTCCTATTCTTCTACCTCTTCATCACTCACATCATCAATTGGTCGACCTCTCCTCTGGGTTGTTTCAACTACTTCTAATCTAGCATAAATTCCTCTCAACATCTCCATTATAGCTAGGTCTGCATTTCCACATGCTCCATTTCCTCTATCATTTCTTCTTCCTGCAATATTTACACAAGTCCTCTATAGCTGCAAGTTGGATCCTCAGTCTACCACCCCATAACGAATCTTCAACAAGATTTCACAAACCCTGATGATCTCTCACATAATGAATCCTTCTTTGATACCAATTTAGTGCAGTCAAGGTAGGAGGGTCCTCAAAGAGAACAGTCCAGACCATGCAACAAGAGTTACACAAAACAATCCACTCAGAATATGGAGGAAAATTCAAATTCAAAAATTCTAATTATCATAAATTTTAATTATAATCGTGCAGTAACATCCAGGTTTATAGATTGGGCTCGCAGGCCTGATACAACATTGTCAAAATACAATATTCTTATATGCTCCTTAATATGAGCCAAAATCTTAGAGACCAAAACCAATAAAACCAATATTCATTCTTATTCTCCTTTTCCTGCCTTCCTAATGACTGATTACAATGATTTATATCACATCCGAGATCTAGAAACATCTACATCGGCCAAAGATCATTATAATCTCTGATGAAGGAAACATAACGTGTGCATGAAATAGGTTGCCCTTAAATTTGAATTTATCCTCAGCAGGTGCATAAGATAAAGTGTGGAACCAAAATTAAGGTTGGGGACACTCCATAGAATAATTCAAAACACCTCGCAAGCATCCACAAGAGATCAAATTAATTGCTAGGATTGAAACTGCTTGGGTCCTTTGTTCTAGAAACTTTCATTCAATTTGAAAGTGATAACTTACCGGAAAAAGATCCAATCATGCTAAAATCTTGGAATAAGGAAAATGAACATATCCACGATGAAAAACAAAGATCCATAGGGTCTAGAGAGAAAATATGATGAAAGACCGAATCTTCCAACTTGAACTGAACAAGAACTGAACAAAATTGAATGAAAATATTTTTGGTTGATGCAGGATTGCAAAGAACTAAGGATTCTCTTGCATCACTAGTATTCCCTAAGGCATGAATTTATTTCCATGAATTATCCTCTCTTTGTGGTGATGTCATAAGTATTATACCCTAAGACATGAACTTTCATTGTATTAAGAAAATCCCCTTTGTTATTTTGATAATATCTTGTGGCGGTGTTGATACAACATCCCTTGGCTTTTAACATTATCCTATTGTCATTTATTGCACCCCTTGAGGTGAGTTATGTGCACCCCATGAGGTGAGTTTTGTTGCACCTCCTCAGGTGAGTTTTGTTTCACCCCATGAGGTTAGCATTTTTGCACCACCTGAGGTGAGTTCTATTACACCCCCTAAGGTGAGTTTTTGCAAGATATTTCATGGATTCATCATAGTGGAGCTTTCTCGGTCATGAACTTGAGCACCCCTTTTTTACATGGCCAAATAGAATAAACACCTTGCTTACCATTGGTTCCATGTGTCCCATGACTGATATTAATTGAGTCATCATGGAGCCTTTCTTTATTCAATGAATGATATTTGGTATTCAAGAAAATTTAAGATTGAAGTCTCTTTACCTTACTGACTTGAATCTTTTAGTACTAAACTTGTGTTTTATTTTATTTTGTGTGTATTATTCATGCTTACATCATTGTTTGCATCATGTTTTTTTCATCTCATCATCACCTTTATGTTCCATCATACCCTGTGTTTTCATTGCATATGCTTCATGTTTTCTAGTATATATGTTTGTGGATGTTGTCTTGTTACAATCATACGTATGCATTCCTTTGTGATCATGCCATGGGATATTGTATCTTGAGGGATTTTGCACTCCCCCTAGATTCACAGTCATGTACTATCTCTTCAGCATTTGAACAATTAGACCCCTCTTGACATATATTTATCTACTTTAGTGTGAGTCTGAGCATAAGTTCACACTCTCACTAAAATGGGGGCTAAATGTAACATTGTAAATTGTCTCCTTGATAATTTCACACTATTTTTTTTTTTCCCTTTAACTTATTTAATCTAATTAAGCTCCTAATTCACTAAATTATGCTTTTTGCGGCCCAATTTAAAACAATTTCTGACAATTTAAAGCATAAAAAAATGCTCTTGTTTAATACTTTATCCTTGACACTTAAAACTTTGCAAAATAGGGCTAGGACATTGGTGCATAGGGTGCTTATGTCTCTCTATTTTGGATCCAAATTCAAATATGTAAGTTGTGGCACTTTATTACTTAAAATTCAAATATATAAAGTCAGCCATTGGGATTTAATTTTTGGGGAATTAGAATAGTACCATATAAATACCTAGTTATTGCATAATTTCAGATTATCTAGGAAGTATTGAAGAGAAATAATGATCAAGAAATTATCAAGAGCATTATTCAGCAAGTCAAGAGGAACCATAAAATAATTTATTGCATCCATTCAAGATCCAAAATCATGTCAAAGTTTTTGAGTTCTTTCGTGTTCATGTTGTCATTATTTTGTGAAGGCTAAGCTTTGTTGTAGGTCTTAGAAGTATTCAATCATTCAATAAAATCAAGAAACCAAGATCCAAGATCCTCGGAGTGATGTTTATGACTTCATTCCTTCAAGGAATCCATTGAAGGGTGGTGAGTTTCCAGAGTTTGTGATCTCACCATTCCTTCCTTTCAATTTTCCATCTATCATTGACATTTCCATTGTGGAAGTGAAAACAATTACATGGGGTTTGAATTACATAAACACCTAAAATGGCCAAAAATTTCCTCTTTGTGAATGTGTAGATTTTAGGTTGAAGAGGATTGAAAGGAAGCTAGAAGGTATTTTATTCATTGTTGTATTTGAAACCCTAAGCCTTGGAAACTCATAGAAATTAAATTTCATAAATATCCACTAGTGATTTGGAAATTTTGTAGATGCGAAATGGAAGTATAGATCTAACATCAGAGGACTATGAAAATAGATCCAAGAAACACCTAGTAGGACAATGATAACTCCAACACCAATGTCTTGAAAAATCAAGACATAATTTATACCATAGGTGCACAGTTTCCTCCCCTTTCTATTTTTGGTATATAATTTTCTCTATGAATTCTCTGATTTTATGTATGTACATTAGAACCCTAATTTTCATCATTAGGGTAATTAGATCATTCCATTCCATTATTGGGACATTTTCAGATTTGGTCAAGGGAAGGTTGACTCACCCATCAGGTTGTAAGTTAATCACATACCTTGTCGAAATCCATCAAACACCACTACCATTCAAATCTCAAATCTCTAATGAATGAACACATTTAGAAAAAGTGCCCAAACCCTAGGGTCAAATATTAGGGTTACCTTTTTGTATGTTTCACATAATAAAATGAAGGAAAGTATCATTTATGGGTTCTACTTAACCAATTATATTTTCTTGTAGAAGTTTGAGGCACCTACTATTGTTATTTTTGTTGACTATTTTGAAATTCTACTACCTTTGGAATTGAATTTTTTATGATTTCATCAAGCACCATATATTTTGTGATTTCCTATTCTTTTTTATTTTCCTTGAGTTGATATTTATACATGAAATTCACATTGAATATCACATCTCTACTCTTAATTATTTTTTAAATTTTTATAATCCCATAAGGGATAACAAAAATCATTAATTTTTGTATCCAATAAATGTGCACTTATTAGATTTTCCTCATGTTTTTTCCTATTTTCCATATCAATATATAAAAATTCTTCAAAACTATTTTTTATAGAAATGAGTAGTTTATCCTTTTACCTATCTAGTCCTCCTTTGGAATACCACCTTTTAAGGAAACTAAAGGCCCTTTTTTTATTAATTAAACAAAAGTATCCACAAAATCTTCAAAAAAATTTAATGGAAATATTTCATGCAATACCATACTCCTTGCATGCTCCATGATTGTCTTATTCATCCTTTTTGTCACACCATTTTCTTGTGGTGTTCCTTGAACCATACTTTATCTATGAATGTCGTGATATGAACAATAACTACAAAATTTAATGTTTTAATATTTTCCTCCATTATTTTATTAGTGAAACTTCAACTTATTTTATCTCTCATTCTCAACCAACACATTCTATTTCTTAAAACTATCATATACTTCAGATATTCTTCAAATTAAATAAACCCAAGTTTTCCTAGTTACATCATCAATAAAAGTAACATGATAATAAGAGACACACATATATGATAACTGAGCCAGTCCCCATACATATGAATCAATAAGATATAACTTTTCACTTTTATTTTCTATAAATATATAACTTTTTCACATAAACCCAAATCAACTTGCTCCAAACTTGGAAATAACTTCCTTGATTGGAGAATTTGCATCCCCTTCTCACTCATTTTCCCACACCTACGGTGCCATAATGTTGAATCTTTTCTTGTAGAAGCTAAGGCAGTACAAAATTCAACATTACTAGTACATAAATACAATGTACCCACTATTCCTCATTTTTCTATTTTGAATGCTTCTTTAGTTACCTTCCATGAATTCTATATAATTTTAACTATAAAACCTTCACTTCCCAATTGTCTTATTGAATTAAATTTCTTTTTGAATTCAAGAACATGCCTCCCTAAAATTTCAACAACCATTGGTTTCCATTTTTGAATTTTATTAGTATCTTACAATTTCTATAAAAAATACATGGTTCATTATTACCCAAATAAACCTATCCAAAATAACCTTGAACATAATATACTATAAAATATTTCTTATTAGGTGTGGAATAAAATGAAGCCCTTGTCTCTATCACCCAAGAACTGATAATATCATCTAATCAAAGGATTAAATCATATTGTAACACATCACTTACTACATTTTGTTTCTTACTATTATTGTGTTGTTCATCTCCCTTTTTTGCTTTTTGAGACCAAAATTCCTTCATCAAGTGTCCTCTCTTCTCACAATGTCAACACCCCAACCTTCTTATATATTTTTATATTCCCTTCATATACTTCCCATGATTCCTTAGGGTGTTTTATCTCTCTCTCTCTCTATCTTCCACTATTCTTGACAGTCAAAGAATTACCTAATGTCTCACATGCACTTCCCTGTTGCATTTAATTACCAGGGATAAAACCAACAGCATGTAAAACACTGAAAAATGGGGTTTATCAAAATGTATTAACAAGATGATAAACCACTATTTTTCTTAGGGATTTTTCACTCAATTATGAGGGATAAAATGCCTAAATAACAATCTAAAATGACTCCTAAATATTATAGAAAAAATAAAGGAATATTTGGAAGGCTGAAATAATGTGTACCTTGTTGAAAACTTGCTATTTTTAGGTCATTGAGGACTCATTCGCCTTTAGTGGTGAATGGGTCCTTGTTAGGGTTTCTAAAAACTGAAATATGGGTTTTGTTCCTTGATCTCTACACTTCGAACTCCTCAGAGCTCAACTCTTGAAAGTTTGAAACAAATTTTGTAGCCTTGTTTTCATGTTCCTGCAATATGGATGACAACTTTACAACTTGACAATTTTGCCAATTTTTCTTCAATCTTGTTCTTGACTTGATCTTCAACCTATAAATCTACCAACACACACCAAAGGGGATAATTTTATTTTGACTATTAGAGGATAGGGGATTTCCTTAGTCAAACCCCTTTTAGGTAATTAAACCTTCTGGTGAAACAATGGAATAGAAGCATGAAACATGAAACATGCAACAATGATACCTTGGATGATGTCTTGGAATGTAAATTTGCAAACTAACATGAAGTGTTCATGTAGAATGTAGAGCTTGATCTTGAATTAGATTTGAAAAAATTCTTGTAAATGGATCTTCAATACTACATCAACACACTAGCTCAAGCACATGTTTGATGCACTATTCCTTTGACATGATGATATGACATTGAATTGCTGCAATAGAACCTTGATAATCTGCCTTTGAATGGATTTGAAATACTCTCGAAAATGCACTCTTGATCATAATTTTTCTATAATTCTTGAGTAATTGAAAGCTTAGATGAAACTATGTGAATTAACCTTATATGACTACTAAATCTAAGGATTAACCCTAAAATTTAGATAATCCAAGTCAACATCAGATCTAGGGATAAAATCATTAAAATAACACCATAAATAAATTCAAAAAGGGGTGTCCTAGGCAAGGAGGATCCATTCACTTGAAGTGGTGAATGGGTCCTACAATTTTTTTCTAAGACCAAGCTTTAGGGAGGTGAAATAACATCAAAAACCCAACTCAAATATACCAAAAAAGGGGTGTCCTAGGTTAGGAGGACCCATTCACCCAAATTGTTGAATGGGTACTAGCATATTTTTCTAGGACTCCAACTTTTTCAAATTAAATGTTATGCAATATCATTAATGGGTGTCGGGATAGATCCTTCAGAAAATGCAATTAATAAGGCTTAGATTTTAATTAAAGGGGCCAATTAAGCTTAATTAACCATAATTAATTAATAAAGCCCTAGATTAGTGTGAAAGTGTAATAAAAAACTTTATAACATGCTAAATAAGGAACAATTAAGTACATTTTACTATTATTTATTAATTCCAAAACTAAGTGTGAAAAAGGGTTACTTTTTTTAATGCTACATTTTATCGCCACTTTAGTGAGAGTTTTCCCCCATATCAACGTCACACTAAAGTAGACATTCAAGACACTTAAGTATGCAAAAATAACAAAGATACATAGTCATACGCTATCAAATACCAAGGAAAACAAAGGATCAAGCACAACCATTCCAACATAATGAAAAATGTGGTTTCTTGTCCAAGAAAAAGAATCAAGCTTTGACAATCTATCCAACACTATGTGGACCAGGTCTAGGTTGTTTATCCATAACATGTGTGCTCACTCTAGGTAGTGGAAGCTCAAGTTTTCCACTAGGTGTGTTATCCCAACAAGGTGGAAAATGAATTAGCTTCCCATGCCATACCGAAGTTATCCGCCTGACAACTTCAATAGGGTGTCACAATGTTATGTTTTTTAATACTTTTGAATGTTATGTCTATAAGTTCTTGTTAAAGGGGGTTTTTCTCTATTCATGTAAGGTCTTCTTCTTAGGGAACATCATGCCTAATGTCTCCAAGAGAAGACAAGTCAAGAATATCATATCAGCACTTATGGGATGCCTCTCATTCACTTCATGCCACCAAGGGAGATCATATGCTTAGAAATATCATGCTCTTGGAGGACATCAAACCCAATGACACAACCAAGAAAAAAGGACATGTCACATGAATAAAATCACACCATGAAAATATGTCAAAATATTTCATCAATGTATGACCCCACTTTAAAATGGTTGGTAACATCTTTACTATGAGAAACTGCTTTAAAGTAGCCAATGTTTTCTCCTAAGACATGGGAGCTTTCCTCGAAAAACCCTATGCCAAGTCATATGTTTCTAACATAAATCTACACCATGCAATAGGGAGGAATGGTTGCCTCAAAAAGTATAATGCTAAACCTATAAATAAAATTATGTCACATATGAGCCAACATAAGGCATTTCATCCACATCCCGACCTTTCTCTTAAATATACATGGAAGGCAGTCAACTAGCAAAAAGATACAATTGACAAGTGAAATACGAGGACAAAGCTACCTTACCCCTTTCCCCCACTAAGTGCAAGAAAAGGGTGAGCCAAGGATGGATGATGGTATGCCACTCCTTGTGATAAGGAATGATTTGCAATGAATGTAAAACATGCAATAGAGAGTATCCTATGATCCTACAACTATTACATGGAAAGGAGAAACAACTCTTTTTATTGATTATAATGAGTAGAAAAAGTATCAATTGTATGCATATCTAATGAAATATTTTCACATGTAGTATCCATTAGTTTAGGATGCATGAAAGTTAAACATGTCTTGGAATAATATTTTGTAATGTTGTTGATATTAAGTGAAGGATTTTTTGATGCTCTTTCATGAGTTATTTGTTATGTGTTAGGCTCTATAGGGACACAAATAACTTGTTCTCTAGCACCACATCCTTTTCCACTATAACCAAGTTGTCTAATAAGTTGATAACCTCTTCCATAAAATTTTTGCATTTATTTTAGATTCAGAGGTTCCTCATAATCAAATTCATCAAAGTTTTTGTGTAACTTGCTTAATCTTCTAAAGTAGTTAAGGTGGATGCTTTTGAGTTTGTGTTGATATTACTAATTTTTGTTTTCCCTTATCAGACTCTTTTTTTGTGATCTTATATTCACCCATGAATGTAGGTGCGAAATCTAAGGAACCTCAATCATCTTCCAATAACTTGTTGACTTCATCAATTTTATTATTGTGTTTTTCTTCCTTCTTAACTTCCACTTTTGCAGTTAAATATATTTCTTCCAAAGGATATTGTCCATATTTTTTAGCAATCAAATAAATTTCAGGTTTAGGATCAACCTTAAGTGTGTAAACTTTGTTGTTGTAGACATACTTAATTTTATGATGAAGGCTAGAAGGCACTCAATGCATCTCATGAATTCATGGTCTACCTAAAAGGAGATTATATGCAAGATCATTAGGCATAACATGGACCAAAGCTTGCAAGCTAACCTTTCCAAATTTAATAAGTAATGTGATAAATTCAATGGTTTTTTTCCTATGTTATCAAATCCATTGATAGATAAAGAATCTAGTTTAATGTCACTTCTATCCATGTCAATATTTTCCAAAAGGCTCACACTACACACATTAAGGGCTAAAAAATTGCCAACAAGGGTTTGTTTTATTGTGATTTGATTAACATCAACTATGACATTGAAAGCTTCATTTCATTTTTTCTCTTCTAATGAAGGTAACTCATCTTAACAGAAAGTAATGTCTAAGTTGACCAGAGTTATAGATTGAATTTGGGATGCCACATCATTTGTTGCACATTAGGAGGGGAAGGAACTTGTTGCAAAACAATTTGAAACATGTTATGATAACTAGGTGATTCTTGAATAAGGTCTCATAAGGATATCTTAGAAAAAGTATCCTTAAGTTGCTCAACAGGATCAAACTCCTTTCCACTTCGTAAAGGAAAATGAGGAGGACCAGGCAAGATAGGGTTAGCCAACATGAGAGATGTTTGAGTGGTTTATCTTGGTTGCAGATTGTCCTAAGTGTTATATGTATGAGCAACGGTATTGAAACTCGGTTGTTTCGAAACATTTTCATTATCAAGTTACCTTTTAGGTGGTCATAAGATAAGCATACATTTTTTTTGAACTTGTGGATTTTGTGAAGGGGCTTAGGATTTTATTTCAAGGGATATCTAATGTGCATAACCTCAGAAGGCTTATCCTTATTTTCATGATCTCTTAATGAAGGGGAGTCTAATGCCACTTCATCATCTTCATCTAAGGAATTAATATTATCAAGTTTCTAATTTTCTTCCAATAACTTCATCACAAGTAGGGGAGTCATCAATGGTTGGGTTGTCTTGTTTATCTTGTATCAAATCATTCTCATAAAGAAATGTGCAAAGTAGTAGTAGGAGATGTGTCAATGGTCTCATCCTTGTTGTAGACATCAAAAATTGGTCTAGGCCTACGACACCATTTTTGACATAAATTCTCATCTTCATGGTCATGATTAAATAATATTAATTATTTAATTACTTTCTAAAGTCATCTATCCTCTATTAATTAAGTAGCTTTAATTATTTAATTAACTCATTAGTACCTTTATTTCAATAATTGATTAATTAAATAAATGCTATTTATTTAATTACATCGCTAATTAATTAATCTTTTTTTGAAATTAAATAAATTATTATTTTATTTATCCTTATCAAATTTCCAACTATAATTAAATAATCATTTCAAATTATTTAATTATTCTTTTCTCGAGTCAATTGAATAAATCTTTATTTATTAAATTTAATCCTCATATTGAACTAAATAAACATTTAATTCATAAAAATAATTATTCTTGGCATATTCCTCTGTGATTAGATAATAGCTTAGCTATCTAATTAATCATTTACCACTTAAGTCAAGATTTAATTAAATCAATCATTTATCTCCTTACTTAATATTTGATTATTTCTAACAAACATACTTTCTAGTTTAATCAGTCAGTTATCTAGTTTTGATTCTTCTACATACAAGCTATTATTAATTAAATATCTTTATTTAATTAATTCATTCATTCATGCGTTTGAACACAACATTTCTTCTTTATCTTTTACATGCAATCATTATTCTTCTAAATTTCGAACAGTCTTGACTACAAATTAAACTATTATTTAATCTTAATCTTCATCAGTTATGCTTTTCAACTCACATTATTACTAAAAATGAATCTCTATTGCATGGCATTTATTAATCTCAATCATCGATTTGTCTTTTGAATCTCAACCAATCATTTAAAAATCAAATTTCTATAAATTGACCTCACCTTCATCATTATTCCTCCTCCTAAAATATTTATACTTTTAAGAAGCAACTTTAAGAATCTTTGATATTTTTCTAAATCATTATCACATATGCCATACTTGCATACTTAAGAAATCTAAGGGAAATTATTATACAACGACAAACTAGAGAAATGCAATAAAGGTGATTCATGGAATGGATGAAGAATTTTGTGAGATTGTTCTTTAATTATTGTATTTATGCTTTAAATTCCATTGTTCTTTACTGTTAGCGTAGGTTAGATTTAATTTTATTGCATTAGAATTTCTTAACCTTGGTCTTTAGTTTTTCCTTAGCATTACATTGGTGAACCCGACATGAAGGCACCATCTTCAAAATCCATCGAAGTTTTGAAATTTTGCAAGTACAGGTATGATGAGATGCATTTGTAGCATGAAATGATGCAACATATATTCTGAGCCACATATGACTTTTTGTGATGCATCTGCCATTCTGCAACACATTTGTACTTTTCTGTGATGCATTTGATTGGTAAATAGTTTTCCAAAATTCCATGTTCTAGTTTTTAATTTTTAGCTTTATTAAAACTAATTTCGAGTTTGCAGTGTATGTTTTAGAGGAGTTAACATAGTTTTTGTAGGACGCTTCATAGAAGACAATCATTCCAACCCTTTTGCAGGATGATTGACGAAGAGAGAAAATTTAAACTCCTAATCATTTATCTTGCAAAACCTTTGTCAAATAAATTTTTGAAAACTACTAAATGATTTGTTTTGCAGTACCTAAATCAAAGATAATTTTGAAACAAATTATTTGCGTAGATTAGAAAACCTTCAGTTGGGCTTAAAATTAATCAATGTCTCTATGTTTGGTGTGTTTTCACAATTATTATATTAGAACCTGATTTGATAACAAAAGTATCCTCTCCCCTTGTGCATTTGTGCGATCTTGGGTGTAAGAGAAACTGTTATTGACTCTAGAATTTGGGCCTACTTTGGTAAGAAATAGTACTCACCCCAAAGTGACTCATAACTAGTGATGAGCTAAAGCCAACCTACTCCCAACCGGTATACAAATTTTAATGTTGAGGAAAACTTAGCATTACAGGAGCTCCTACAGATAAGCAAGTGATATTGATTCCCTCAATACCCTCGTGGTGCATCAAAACTTGTAGAGCGTAACCTCTACAAGTTGCGATGCCTCCTTATTGGAGCTAATATTTCTTGTCATGTGGCCTTATAAATGGGTGTCCATACTAAAAATCAAAATTGTTTATAGATTAACCAAAAACCCCTATTTTCTAGTGCAAGAGGTGGGACCTCTAAAGTGGTCTCAAGTTCATACGGTTCTTAGTAGAGATGAAAAGCTTTCCATGGGAGAGTCATGGGAGCTAAGGCTTGGCTAACCTAAGAAGTGTGTGCCGTGTAACGGGGAGCCAGTATGGTCAAGCTTCTAGTCACCCGCTTTGAATAAGCGTAGCTAGGGAAACCCAAGTGAGAATTCAACAAGTATTGTCATTGCCACCCTTAGAATTGTACATGTTTTTTGGATTTATACACATTCATGATTACCAAAAGATATTTTTTTTTATGATTGTCAATATTTTGCTAAAATTTTATCACAAACAAAGTCAGTCAAAACTCCAATTAACAAGAAAACTACAATTGTTGAACTAAGTCGCATCTATTAATCATATAACCGTAACTGTCAAACTGAGTCACATTTGTTAACCAAAAACTCAGAACTATCAAAACTGAGTCCACTCTAGCATTTACCAGAAAAATTGAGTCACATCTATTTAATAGTTATCCACATCTATTATAGTGAGTCACATCTTTTAGTTTTACAATCGCATCTGTCATAGTGAGTCACATCTATTTAACTGTTAGCTGCATTTGTTAGGGTGAGTTACATTTTCCTATCATAAAATTGGGACATAGTTTACTAGAAAACCACATATGAAATTGAGAACCATATTTGTTTAATTCTGAGATGCATATGTAAACTTGAACCACATTTTCCTGAGAACCAGAAAACCATAATTCACTATCACAGTTTGAAACCAAACAATCATACCAGTCTTTGATTTTCACAGTCATCCTTGGACAAAAAATAGAAAGTTTACACATACTTTGCATAATTGCATCCTTTAGGGGTCATTTTAGTCTTAGTAATAGGCATCCATTTGTGAAACTTAGATGCATCTTAGGAGTCTTTAATACTCTAGGATAGTTCACACTTTTAGGAAAATTACTTTGCATATCTTAGAATAGGATAACTTTCCACGTTTTGGGAAAACCCTTGCTTCAACCAACATTGTCATTGAGACTAGTCACTTATCAACATATATTTTTTCCTACATGTGATTCCTTCTAGCTCATTAGTCTAGTTTGGGATTTCACCTTATCTTTTAGTCCTAGTCCTACACAGGTTCCTTGACAAAGTTAAATTGTAGCCTCGGTTAAGCTATAGGTGGTAGGTAACCTCCTTTTAGAATAATTCAAAATTAATTACCTTAGAATTTTGCTTAGAATTTTGCACATTTAAACACTATCATCCTAGCATAACATCATTTTAGACATTCCTCATTTTCCATAAAAACAAAAAAATAGCAGCATTCATTCATTATATCCAAACAATCCTAAAATCATAGACTAGAACATATCATTCTTAGACATAGTTTTGCATCACCCCATTTTGAGTACCATCTTTCATGGTCAAAACATGGTCAAAAAATAAATGTAGAGAGAGGGTTGATCCTTGGGACTTTATTAATCTCTTCTTGAACATACCATCAGGGACAAAAAGACGTCACAAAGAATTGCTCGAAAAATTTATCACTAGAGAGACACATGGATAGATTTTTGTAGAAGACATAGACGTTGTTGTCCAAGATCCCAAATTTTCATCTTTTGTAGATGAATGTTTGGAAAAAAAATCCTCAAAGGTATCTATAAAATTTAGTTGAAGGTGCCACGTTACCTCAAGGATTTGACATCCACACTTTGAAAAGTTCATCTACTCAAGGGAAATAAACTATGACATCAAGTGTCTCTATTCCCTAGATTATTGTGGCTATACCATCTGGAATACCTACTCAAACTGCCACAATAGTACACACAACACCATTTGGTATAACACAAGGCCTTAATTTTATTGTAGGAGCATCATCATCAAACCCCTTTGGCAAAAACACCGGAAGTAAAAGGCCAAAAATTGGCATAAAAGTGACACATCCTATACCAAATATCAACCCCAATACTTCCATTCCACAAATATGGTTGATACAAACAAGACATATACCTACACCGAATTAGAATCCATCACAAAATATTGTGTTTTAAAATACTTACATCGATCCTAACAATGCAACCAAAACGTCTTTAACATAAGTAGATGTTCTGCAAACTCAAATCCAAGCCCTACAACAACAAATGGACAACATTTCAATGTCAAGAAAACAAAAAATTTCAGAACGATATTTATGTCCATGTCAATTTGACAAAGCATTATACATGACACCCTTCCCACACAAATATATTATACCAAATTTTCCTAAATATAATGGGAAGAAAAATCCTTTGGAATATAAAAGGGAATTTTCCACAACATGCATGGACATCTCATACAACCCCATGTACCTTATGAGACTTTTCCCATGAAACCTTGTTGGGATAGCATTGGAATGGTTCTCTAAACTCTCATACGACATAAAATCATGGGGTGAATTGGCTGAAAAAGTTGTGGAACAATTTTATTTTAACATTGAAAATGAAATCACGATAGATACCTTGTGTCACACTATGCAAGAAGATAAAGAAAAAATCATCACCTTCTTCTAGCGATGGAGGATTTTATCTAGTCGATGTCTTGTAGAGATACCAGAGAAACAAAACGTCACAATATTCCCTGAAAATATAAATCAAAAATTGAGAAGTGACCTAAGAGTACATTGTTGTACTTCTTTTCTAGACTTAGTGCAAAAAGGTATTATACTTGAGAAAGCCCTCATTGACAAAGGGGAAATTACGATGCCAGGTAGGAATCCGATTGTTCAACACCAAAATTCCCTCAAGGGCAAACAAATTTTGGTCTAGAAATAAAAATGTAACTAATGACAGTGTTGATGATGCTAAGACCCTACACATAGGACCAGTCATTACTTTTCAAGGACACAACCCCTCTCATGACATATCCAACAGTGTTGATCAAACTATCAAATTTTTCCAAAATACACAATAGCAACAACCATAGAGGAGATTTCCAAAATGTGAGTTGACCCCCTTAGGGGAACCAATCGAGACAGTCTTCAAAGAATTGATAAAACATAAACTCATACAACCTCAAGAGCCAAAATAGTAGATCTTGGATAATTTAAACCCTCTTGGTGGGATGCCAACACATTTTGTGATTACCATTAAACTAATGGATATAGCCTACAACAATGTCAATAATTGAAGAACATTATCCAATATTTTTTTGAAAATGGAACTGTAGAAGTCAATGAGAAAAAACATACCACAACAGTCACCAAAAGGTCTTCATAGATCCATTACACGACCATGGGAAAGGAAAGGCCTCCCATTCAGGAACTAAGACTAATACCTCAGCCAATTATGCCAATACCAAGTATGACTATAACAAGGGTAAGATCATATATCACATCCGTGTTGTTGATGAAAATATCCGCACAATTACCATAAAGAAAATTCCTAAATGTATTGTTAATACACACCGAACTAAGATAACCATTCCAGGTCCTTCATTGGAGCCACAACCAGAGTCTTCCAAGCCTAAGTATAATTTACATGACTAGTTGGGGAATACCCCAACACAAATATTCATCTTGGAACTATTGGCCATATCACCAGATCATCGAGCCATTCTAGACAAAGCCTTGTAAAGAACAACTGTCCCCACCAACTTAGATGTCAATCATTTAGAAGAGATGGTAGGATACTTAAAAAATTCTCATCATGCTACCTTCTCTTAGTAGGATTATTCAACTGATAAGACCAACCATAACAACCCATTACACCTTGAAGTTTTGGTCCATCAAATGAAAGTCAGACGAGTCTTGATAGACAAAGGAGCAAGGTTGAATCTTTGCACCTTGAAATTGGTTAAGGCATTAGGTTTCTCAGAAGAATGTGTGGAAACCACTAAGAGCATATTCATTAAGGCATACGATTATGAGGAAAGATCATCCAAAGGAGTTGTAGTGCTCCCTATCAGGATTGGCCCTACAGTTAAGGACACTAGTTTCCAAGTCTTGGATCTCGTCCTTCCCTATAATTTGTTACTGGTTACACCATGGATACATGCTATGAAGGTTGTACCATCTACTTACCATCAATATCTTAAATTATCGTACAATGGCACTGAGATCACAATTGATGGTGATCTAGATCCTTTCCAATATTGCACTAGCCTCCATGAAATACCACAACTACAGGTGTCTATAAATCAGGAGACTTCATCCTCCACCTTATCCCTATATGTTGATTCATCAACTCTTTCCAAATCATATCTATCCCAAACACCATCACCCACTCCTAAAGTCGAGATCCAAGATAAGGTCTGCAGAGAATATCACATGAAAGCATCCTATTGTGTCAACCATTTGGCTTCTTATAAGTCATATGGTTTACCCACATCAAATAGGAGAGAATCCCTTGTTATAATGCATGTCCCTCCTATAATGACTTTCAAAAAATTTGTAGAGTTAAGTAAAGAAGCTATGGATCAGGAAGATGCAACCTCTTGGTTATATAATGAATATAATGACAACCCTCCACCATCTATTAAAATATCTAAAGATAAATATGGAAAATGTTTCATGATAATGAAAAGGAAATGATATGACAAACATAGTGGGTTAGGAATGCATTAGAATGGAAGGATTGAACCAGTCATTGTCTCTCAATGACCAAAAGGCCTAGGGCTAGGGTTTCAACTGATTAGGATTGGTGTTCCTAGTACCTCAACACCATCACAAGAGGAAGTAAGTGCTTATGAAGATATTGAGACATCCAATGAACCATCTAACCCATTCCACTGTGACTCCCCTAACTCAAATGAATATGAATGGGATTCCCTTTCCCCACTAGCATAATGGACCTAGATAAGTTATTTTGGGAGCTTGACCAAGTGCTAAATCTCTCGCACAAATCAATGGATTCTCATCCTCAAAATTCCTTGACAAAAGAAGAATGGCTCAAGATTTATTATTGGGAAACCCTTGATCATATCTCTTGGGAACCTAACAAACCAAATTCTGATGACCTAGCCCTTATAGTGGTCTCACCTCAAAGTCTACCTATCCCTAGAAAAAAGAACCAAAAGAAGTTAGTCCAAAAATTTTGTGACCATGTCAAAAAATCTATCCTCACCTTGTTAGCCTCCAACTTTGATAACTCTGATGATGAAATTCCCCTTGTATATCCCCATCTTATTGATTGGGATCAACAAGACACCCCCCATCTTAGATATATTTGAGAATGATGAAGCAATAGTTGAGTTCATGGGACTACGAGACGACATACCTAGTGGCAGCCACAAGGCTAGATTTACCATACACTTAGATGACATGAAAGATTTTGGGGAGTTTGTTCACCCTTCTAGTCTCAAAAGTAAAAAGAAAAAAAAAATAATGAAAACAATAAAAATGACAAGTCCCTATGTGAAAACTAAAAGGCACTTTTGGATGATGAAAAAGTAAAAATAAATGATGCATCCAAGGGCGAAAACCTCTCAGAGGCACCCAAGGATGGAGGGTCAAACATTCTCCCATTTGCTAAGGAAAAGTCACCACTTTTAGTAGAAGAATTTTTCAAGATCAACATAAACATTAAAGATAACCCTCGGGTAATTTATTTTGTAGCATCTTTGACAGAGATAGAGCAACCAAAGTTTTGTGACTTATTTAGAAAAAGATAGATTAAATTTTCGTGGTCATATGTCGACATGCCTGGGCTAGATCCTGAATTTATATTGCATCATCTACCACTACAACTAGGTGTTAAGCCCATCAAGTAAAACTTAAGGAAAATGCATCCAAAAATTTCTTTACTAGCCAAAGATGAACTTAAGAAACTATTGGATGTCGGCTTTATCAGATCAATAGACTATGTTGAATGGATTTCTAATATTGTGCCGGTAACGAAACCATCTGGGGGCATCCACATCTATACAGACTTTAGAGATACAAATAAGGCATGTCCTAAGGATGACTTACCTTTGCCAAACATTGGCATGATAGTGGACCAAATTACAATAGGGTATGAGATGCTATCCCTCATGGATGGTTTCTCAAGATATAATCAAAATCAAAATCACATTTGAGGACCAACACAACACAAATTTTACATGTCCATGGGGAACATATTGGTGGGATGTCATGCCTTTTGGGCTAAAAAATGTTGGAGCTACATACCAACAAGCCATGACAACTATATTCCATGATCTTGTACACTCTCATGGAAGACTATGTGGATGACCTAATAGCTAAATCATTTACAAGGGTGGATCACTTACAAGCCCTAGATAAGATATTTCAAAGACTAGAATAATACAAAGTAAGGCTAAACCCAAAGAAATGTGTCTTTGGCATTCAATCAGGAAAAATTCTAGGATACATTATTTCTAGACGAGGCATCGAAGTGGAACCAACGAAACTAAAATCTATAATGGACATGCCTCCACCAACCAACATGAGTCAACTAAGGACACTACAAGGAAGACTGTAGTCTATCAGACAATTCATAGTGCAGTTAGTAGATAAGATGCATCCATTCCAACATCTACTCATAAAAGGGGTACCATTTGTATGGACAAAAAAAATCCAAGAATCTTTTCAAAAGATCAAGGATTACCTACTTACACCACTAGTGTTAATGCCACCTATAGATACACAACCTCTGATACTCTACATTTCAGCAACCCAATCATACTAGGAGCCTTACTTTCACAAAATGATGATGAAGTTCATGAAAGAGTAGTGCATTATATCAATTGTACTTTGGTGGGATATGAGCTAAAATACAGTCACATAGAGCATGCTTGTCTTTCAGTAGTTTTTTCTACTCAAAAACTTAGGCACAACATGCTAAACCACCAAACCATGTTGGTTGCAAAGATAGATCCTTTGAAATATCTCCTAAGTAAAGCATCACTAATAGGGTGATTGGAAAAATGGGTAATGATACTTAGTGAATATGACATCCAGTATGTAGAAAGAAAAGATATAAAAGGGAAAGTTATTGTTGATCAGCTGGTAGTCACACCTATCAAAGTAGAGAATCCATTAGCTACATATTTTCCTGATGATTTCATATTTACTGTTGACAAAAGAACCACATGGAAGTTATACTTTGATGGGTCCCACACTAATCATGGTTCAGGAGTAGGCATATTGTTTGTCACACCACAAGGGAACACAATTCCTAAGTTATTCAGAATTTCTTTTCCATGCACAAAAAACATAGCAAAATATGAGGCCCTTGTGATCGGATTACGAATGGAAATCAAATTCAAGATCAAACATTTACAATTTGATGGAGACTCTCAGTTGGTAGTCTGACAATTTAATGATGAATATGAATCTAAAGATGACAAACTTGCCCTATACAAGTTAATGGCAGACAACTTTAAGCAATATTTTGATATCATCTTTCATCAAATACCCCGCATTCAGAAAATGGCAACAAATTCAATGGCAATCGTTGGTTCACTATTGGATATACCAAGCAACATGCCTAAATTCAATTTTTTGGTAGAACAAATTTTGGTCCCTGCCTTTGACATCCTAGATTCTATGATGGTGTGTGAGATTGTTGGTCCTACTTCCCCATGGTAAAAGTACATATATGACTACCTTCACACCCAAATCCTACCTGTTAGGACTAAAAAATGCAGGTTTAAACCATGAGAGGTTGCCAATCTCTCACAACATTTTTGGCCAACATACAAGGCCAAATAGTGAATTTGAACCTTCTACTCTTTAGGATATACTAAACCTAAATGCATGAAGTAGATTTAAACTATGTTTCCTGTAAACAATCTATCCACAATGGAAATTTATAAGTGGAAAGATACAAACCTATTTGATATAAATTGTATAATTAAATATGTTCCGTTAATAGATGTCTGAAACATATTTAATATATTTAAATGAATAAAATAGGCGAGACTAGTGCCTTGTTGGGTAAAACATAGTCCAATGAAAGTCCTTGATAGATGGATTCTATTTGGCATAAATTCAAATTGTTTGTCACAAAAGTATCTATTTATAACTTGTATAAACATGCAAGATAATGATTGAAAAACCCTACTGGAGGCAGAATACCAATCCTAATTATCTAACTCTTCTTACTGATCCAAATAATATTCCCAAATTACTATGATTGACCTAAAGGAATTTAATTCTTTCTTAAAGAAACCAAATAATCACACCACACAGATACAAAAAGCGTGCATTGATAAATTGAATATATACACAATATATCAACTTAAATAACCAGAAAACATTAAGTTGGAGATAATTAGATAATTGAATAATTTTAACAAACAATTGATACCAAATAGGAACCACTAAAATAAATGTCTTTCATTATTTTCCTCAAAATTAAACTTGCATCATGGTCTCTACTCTATAAAACATTCTGGAAAAAACTTTATCTGTCTAACTGACCAACCCCTATTCATTGTCTATCTCTTGCTTTTATACATTTCAGAAAATTTTCCCGCACCTTTTGGTTTTGATCCGTTTTCATTCGCATGAAAGGCCAAAAGTCAAGCTGCTTTAGAACCACACACAAATAAAAACAATAATCATAACCAACGCAGAAGCAACAAATTCCTTACCGCATTCCATCACGCCATCCTTTTCCTCATTGCAGCACCGTGATGGCCCTTTATCAACACTCTTTAGTTCACCACTCAACTGCGTACTGCTCTACTGCAGGCTCTGCTTCCCCCTTGAGCAGTACCGTGGTATGTCTGGCTCTATTCTTCCTACCACTCTACCGCTTACTACATTTTCTCCTCCCATGGTATAGTGGTGACCTATCTTGACCGTCACCTCCACCGCTCTAATGTGGTCTCTTCTTCATTATAATCCTCCCATGCACACCGCTCTACCATGGCCTAACATTTCTCTCCACATGGTATGGAAGCTTCCACATGCTCTATTCTTTCTACCACCCAATTGTAGTTTTCCTTTCACCTCCCCATGGTACTGTAGTTTCCTTGTCGACCCTTTGCAGTATGGAAATTATCTTCTTATACACTGCACAACCGTGGGCTCTACTGCAACTCCTTGCGGTGCGACGGTAAGGGTGTAATATGGCTTCCCTTAACCACTATACCATGAGCTAGTTTGAGAGAGGCTGCGGTAAAGTGGTAAAGAGTGAAAGCTATGAAATGTGAACAACATGGTAGCGGTATATTGGTTAAAAGCATTTTTAGCATTATGGATGGGGGTAAAATGATTTTTCATAAAAAAAAATAGGAAAATAATGGGTTCAAATGGGTAAAAGCCCTTATAATTTTTATAAAAATCATGGTTCTAATAGCGGCTCCTATTGGGGATGGGTGATTTTCCAATCAATGCAAGAAACTAGAATATCAATGGGAGTGCAAACCAAGACACCAAAGGATATGAAAAAATGAAAGAGGTGGAAAATGGAGGAAGTGGAAAGTTGGAGGAGATGGAAAATGAAAGATGGAAAATGGAGCATGGAAGTTACCCTACACTACTGTACATGGAAAGAAAACATTGTTTTCAATGAGGGAACTCTGGGATTGTCCATGTACTGGAAAGTCCCAGACCCTTTTAAACTCCTAAACTACTGTGCATGGAAAAAGAATGTTTAAAGAGGTTTGAAAAGAATTGTCTATGCACTGGAAATCCTTAATCCTCTTTTATTCCTTAAGATAAAAAATTCTTTAGGAACTTCCCATGTATAGGAAACACCTGCTCCTCTCCAAACATGTTCTAAAAGAAATAAGAATCCTCTCCTACTTTTCCAATGACCACAAAAGGACCCAACCACAAAGCTTCAAACTTGCCATGCTTTCCCCTCTCCTGACATCGAGCATTGCACATCAACACTAGGTCACTTTGTTCAAATTTTCGTTCTTTGGCCTTTTTATCTAAAAGATACTTTATTTGTGACTACAACTTCACATTCTACTTTTGGGCCATTCTCCTTATTTCATCAAGTTCTTCAAGCTACTCCATTCTTTTCTCCATTGGTTCAGAAATATCCAAATCCTCCTGCAAAATAAAATTGTAAACTGGTAAAATGTTTTGTAGTGGGATCCTAGCTTGTGTCCCTTATACTAGTTCAAATGGAGACTTTTTTAATTGCCTTTTTTACTGTAATCCTATTTGACCACACATCCATTCTCAACTTTGAGTCCCATGCCTTTTTATTTGTATCTAACAACCTCCTTATTATCTTTAAAAGACTTTTATTAGTTGATTTTGCCTAACCATTTTCTTGTGGATGATAAGGGGCATAATAGGAAACATTAATGTCATATGTGTTGCAAAAATATCTAAACTCATAAGATCTAAAACACATCCCATTATCTGTGATCAATCTTACCGGTGTGCCAAATCTAGTTATAATGTTCTCCATCAGAAAGCTCACCACCACCTTGCTTGTTGCTTGTTTAGTTGGGATAGCCTCCACCCACTTAGTAAAATAATTTGTGGCCACTAGTATCCAGTTGTTTCCTCCACTTGATCTTTCCTATATTTCTCCAATGAATTCAATTCCCCATTGGTGGAAAGGGGCTTCTACCTGCAAATTTCTAAGTGGTAAGGCTCCTTGATACTCCAATTTACCAAAAAACTTCTGACAAGGCTCACATTTCCTTACATGTGCAAGAGAGTCATAAAAAATTTAGGCCAGTAATAGCCAGCCCTGAGAATCTTATGTGTAGTAGTTTTAGTAGAATAATGTCCACCACACACCCCCTCATGCATCTCCATCAAAACATATTTTTCTTGTGATTCATCTAGACACAATAGCAACATTCCATCCCTATTATTCCAAAATAAGTCCCCTTCTATAAACACATAATTAGATGCTTACAGCTTCAAAGTTCTCTTTTGATTATCATTCAACCCCTTAGGGCATTTCATGTGCTTGAGATAATACATTACATTTGTATACCAAGAGGTATGTTCAATACTTGCAACTTCATTCTCCTCACCTTCTATATTGTAGATTTGATTTTCTTCTATGTTTGTTTCTACCATTAGCCTAGCCAAACCTTGTCCTCTTACCAACTTGGTAATCTAAATTTCCATATTGAACTCTTGGATTTTATTAATCCATCTGTATATTTTTCCTATTGCCTATGTCTGTACTAGGATATCTTTCACAGCTACATGTGGGACATAAGAAATTACTTTAGCTCCAACAAGATATGGTCTAATAGATTTTTCTCCTTTGACTAATGCAAAGGCCTATTTTTCCATAATGTCATATTTCAATTCTGACCCCTGCAAAGATTTTCTTAAAAAAGATACAGGCTTCTCATGACCTTCATCATTCTTCTGCAACATAACAACTGCTATGGTGTGAAATGAAGCAAAATAAAATATCTAAAAAGGTTTAGTAAAATCAGGGGACTTTAGGATGGGCGCTTCTTTGATAGCTCTTTTGATAGATATAAAGGCTTCCATAGCTTCAGCAGTCCAGTCTAACTTTTCTCCCCTTTTCAACATCTTGGATATAGGTTTAACAATATCAACAAAATTGGATACAAATATTCTAACAAAGCTAATTTGACCAAAAAATGATTGGATTTATTTGACAATTTTGGGAATGGGAACTTTATCTATGGCATCTACTCTCTTAGGGTCTATCCTAATCCCATATTTTGATACAATATGTCACAAAAGTTTACCCTTTGTAACAACAAAATGTTTTTTTTCAGGATTAAGACTAATACCATATTCCAAAGCCTTGATGAATATCTTCTCCAAGTGCCCCACATGATCCTCTGACTTTTTGGAATAAGTAGTAAGATCATCCTAGTACACCACCATTATAGCATTAATCAGATCTGCAAATGCCACATCCATGGCCCTTTGAAAAGTGGCCCTTGCATTTGTGAGACCGAATAACATTCTCACATAAACGTATGTTCCCCATGGTGTAGTGAACTTTGTCTTGTATTGCTTAGACTCTTTGAATTTAACCTAGTTATATACAGAAAACCCACCCATCATTGATAGAAGCTCACACCCTCTTACTTTGTGCAATATTACCTCCATATTTGGGAGAGGATAGTTATCTTTAAGGGAAGCAACATTCAGATTTCTAAAATCTACAAATAATCTAATGTCCCCATTTTTCTTCCTTATTGGAACCAAAATTGAGACCCATGTTGAATTCCTAATGGGTTTAATAATGCATCTATCTCTAAGGTTTTCCAATTCCTCCTGCATCTTAGGTTCCAAAGTTGGGTTAATAGTCCTTTGCCTTTGCCTAAATGGCTTTGAGTCAGGTTTAAGTAGAATGTCATGTTGTAAAAGTTCCTCTTTGTATGCCTTGAGATCCTCATAAGACCAAGAAAAAACATGTTTGTATTTTCTCAATAATGCAATCAACATTCCCCTGATGGTTGGACTTATCTTCTATCCAATGTAGACCCTTTTTGGTGCTAACTCAGTTCCTTTGATTTACTTCTTCAATATCTTCTCTCTTGACTGGTGTCTACTTCATGAGAGAGTGATCACTCCCATCATATAATATTTCTAATGCCATAAGCCCTTTGGGGAGCTTGTTGGTTTTAAGCTGCAAGACTTCCTTCCCAAATATAGTTTGTGTCCCATCCACTTCCTCCACAAAAGAATTGAAGTCAATCTCTTGTGCCTCATACTGATCTATACAATGAAGAAACTTCAAAAGATCAGTATCATCATTAAAAACCTACCAACTATATATCTTTTGAGGGATAGTAGGTCTTGTTTTGAATTCAACCTAAGATATTCCAGCCAAAGTGATATAATCTCTTTTCAAGACTAGATTAGCCAAAAAATCTTCCATCAATTTTTTTGATCTATTTATCCAATCAATTGAGAAACCATCAAATAATTCAATGGTGTCCCACACAACATTTCTATATTGTTTCAACCTCTTGTTCTTTGCAGCATATCTTGATCTAATTTGTGAGACAACCAGCTCAGAATGTCCTAGGATAGTTAGCAATTTGATCTTGTGCTTGACAACCATATTTAAACCAATCAATAAGGCCTCATATTCTTCCACATTGTTTGTACACTCAAAGGTTAACAAAAATGAATATTTGAATGTTACACCTTCAAGTGATATAAAAACTACTCCAGCTCCATTACCTTCTTGGTTGCATGCCCGATCAAAATACATTTTCCACACACCTTGCTTATCTTTAGAAACATGCTTATCAATTGGGTCAGTATTTGCAAATTCTTGCTAAGATAGTTCCACTCTGAAACTCACTAAATCCACATCACAGAAATAATTGAGCTATTCTTGAGGAATATAATCAACAATCTGATCCATCCTTGGTTCTCTATACAACTTGAATTCTTCACCATTGATTGGTAATTTAGCATATGATAAATCAAATTGTACATTGCCTCCAACTGCTGGAGTCCATTGTCTTGGAAAAAGCATTCCAAACTAAGAAGGTGTGTCAATTACAATTATATCAATGTTATAAGTCACCTGTGGGTAAGTTTCCAATTTCATTCCACATCTCTCATAATTACCACAACTGGGATAGGTCTACTATCCATGACATAACATTTACCACCCTCAACATCTACCCACATATCAAGTTGTTTCATTACCCCTACTAGCATAATGTTCATAGAAGCACCTGAATCTATCATACAATTTCTTACCAGCTTGCCATTTATGAGTAGGATAGTAAATAATGGATCAATTTGTGGTGTATTCATCAATGCATCACTTAGACAAAGCTTTGGAAATTTTATCTTTTACTTTCTCTTAGTAGTTTCAAGAATCTCCTTATGTTCAAGGTTTATATTTTGATTACTCCCACTAGACATTAATTGAATAACACTTTCCCTATAATCTTTAATCTTCATCATTTCAAGTAATTGGACAAACATTTTTACCTGGGACAAAGCTTGCATGAAATCAAAAGAGGCACCTTCTTTTCTGATCATCTTATTTTTCTCTATTGACTCTCCTTTGTTCTCCTCTTTCTCCTTTTTGCTTGTCCTGGGGAAATTATTTGTTTTCTTCTTTAGGGACATACTTTTGTTCTTTTTTATCAAACAGCTTATCATCTATCCTTTTTGAAGCTTCCTGGGGCATTTTCTTATTCTTCAAAAATATTCCTCTTGAAACACCTTCATTATCATTCACTATTCTATTCCTTAACCAGTATCTACTTTTGGCATGCTCAACTACTGCAATGGTCAATCTTTTAATTTCTTCCTCAGTGATCTCCTCATATTGCACCTATTAGTATGATATGATGCAGTAGGAGGACCTTGTTCATTATCACTTTCTTCATGATAAGAAAAAACTTGTTGTTCTAACATATGGACATTGTACTTCTAGTGATCAACATCATATTCATACCCTCCTTCTTCTAAAGATGAGTATCCCTACTCAATAGAGTGAAGAGTGTGGGACGTTAAAAAAATATTATGGTCCTCTTCATTGTTGTCTTCTAGTATATATTTTCCTAGTATTGACTGAGCTACGATACAATGCTCTAGAGAATGTGACAAGTCACAAACTAAGCACCAAGGACTATTATCTACCATATATGCCCCTCTTTTCTTTAAAGGATCAAGTGTCTCTTTATTCCTTGGCCTATTGATCACTGGCTTTCCATCCTTCCAATTTGTATTATATGGCATGTCATGCAAACTTGGCCTTTCATTTTTGTATGTATTTTCCTACCTATTTGAAGGAACATATTGAGGAACCCTAGGGTTATCCCTCTTGCCAATCATTCCTGCAATTTTCCTATTATTTAGAATAGTTATTGTTATTTTTGAGCATTAGCTAAATTCCTGGGACACCTATTCCTAAACTAATATCCTGTCTTAGGATCAAAATATTTTAAATAGATACTCAATGCAGTAGGATCAACTAATTTGGATCTAGGAGGTATCTTATTATGCAATTTAGAAAACATCTGGTTGAAGTCATAAGCTAACTCATTTTGATGCTTCTTGATAGTTACCAATTCATGCAAGGCAAACTCTGGTGCACATTGATTCCCATACTGCTCAAGAAACTATTCATAAAACTCCTGAATGGATTCAATAGAAGTTGTTGGCAAACTGTTAAACCAATCTCTGGCATCTTCAATTAGTGGCATCATAAACAATCTCATTTGTATATCCTCATATTGCATATCCAAATCTTGAATAAATTCATTAAATCTCCTTAGGTGCTCTTCAGCTATGACTGCACTACTTCTTGTGAACTTTGGGATGAGGCTTCTCCTACTGTTGTCCATAGGATAAGGATATACTTGAAATCCAGCCAAATCAAACTATCTGATCATGGTTGTGTATGGTGGAGGAGGTAGATTTTGATGATGTTGGTATTGGTACAATGGATTACTGTAAGGTAATGGCACATATTGTTGACCCTATGGAGGCATGTATTGCTAGTGAGGGGGTGGTTGAGTATTTTGATGTTGTGGTGGAGCATTCGGGGGTCTATATTGATTCTCTGATTGATTTTTTTGTACTCTTGGGGGATTTGAAGGTCCTACATTATTATTCCCCTACCTATGAGGTGGCACATATTTAGGCAAGCTATCCATCTAAGCTTTCTTAAACTTCAATTCTTCAAGATCTCTTATTGCTTGGAGCCTCTGCTCATAATCTACTCTTGCTCTTTCCACTTCTTGTATTTCATAATCCAATCATGCATTTATCTCATCCTGAGCCATGTATTCATAGTTCTCTTTAGAGGCTGCTTCATAGCCAAGTACATCCTGATTCTCTTCAAGTAATGCCATTTTTCGATCATATTCATGTTTTTTCCTTTCCTTTTCAACCTCAAATCCAAGCATGAACTCCTCAACTTTCTTGGGGTTTGGTTGATAGAAGGAATTCCTCTTTTCCTCAAGAGTGTGAGGTTCTCTATACAGTTTTTTTTCAGTTGCCAATGTACCACAGGAATTATGTGTCTCCAGGGGTGATTTTGATGTTTTTTCTTTATTTTCTAGTCCCATGTCATCAGAAACCTTCTTTCCCTTATCATTCTTTTGATTCCATTTACATTTGTTATTATTAGAATCCTCCTTATACAAAGATCTTCTTTCATGCATGATGTGAGTAATTTTGATAGTCTTAACTCTAGGATGATTCCTTTCTGATGTGTATTTCATTTTATTAGTTTCAATGCACTTGTTCATTCAGAGTCACCACTCACTTTCCAAAAGTTAGAAAATTATGTAATTTGTTGTTCCCAGTAGAGTCTTTTGCAAGATACTGATTCTATAATGAAGGCTTGGGTTTAGTTTAACGTTCCCCGATAGAGACGCCAAACTATTTGGACTCAAAAATGTAGGTTTAAACCATGAGAGGTTACCAAGATCTCAAAACATTTTTGGCTAACATACAAGGCCAAATAATGAATTTGAACCTTCTACTCTTTAGGCTCTGCTAAACCTAGGTGGGTAAACCTATATGCATGAAGTAGATTTAAACTATGTTTCTTCTAAACAATCTATCCACAATGGGATTTTTGAAGTGGAAAGATACAAACCTATTTGGTATAAATTATATAATTAAATATTTTTAGTTAATAGATGTCTAAAAAATATTTAATGAATTTAAATGAATAAACTAGGTGAGACTAGTTCCCTATTGGGTAAAACATAGTCCAATGAAATTCCTTGATAGATGGATTCTATTTGGCATAAATTCAAATTGTTTGGCACACACGTATCTTTTTATAACTTGTATAAAAATGCAAGATAATGATTGACAAACCCTACTGGAGGAAGAATACCAATCATAATTATCTAGCTCTTCTTACTTATCCAAATAATATTCCCAAATTACTATGATTGACCAAAAGGAATTTAATTATTTCTTGAAGAAACCAAATAATTACATCACACAGATACAACAAACATGCATTGATAAATTGAATATCTACTAGATATATCAACTTAAATAGCCAAAAATCATTAAGTTGGAGACAATCAGATAATTGAATAATTTTAGCAAACAATTGATACCAAACTAGAACCACCAAAACATAATTCTTTCATTATTTTCCTCAAAATTAAACTTGCACCATGGTCTCTACTTTGTAAAACATTCTGGAAAAAAATTTATCTGTCTAGCTGACCAACCCCTATTCATTGTCTATCTCCTGCTTTTATACATTTCATAAAATTTTCCCATGCCATTTGGTTTTGGTCCATTTGCATTTGCATGAAAGGCCAAAAGTCACATCACTTCAGAAACACACACAACTAAAAACAACAATCATAACTGATGCGACAACAATAACTTCCTCAATGTGTTACCTCATGCCATCCTTTTCCTTGCTATGGCACCACAGCGGCCCTTTATCAACACTCTTTATTTCATCGCTCAACCACATACCGCTCTACTACGGGCTCTTTTTCCCCCTTGAGTGGTACCACAGTATGTCTGGCTCTGCTCTTCCTACCGCTCTATCGGTTACTACATTTTGTCCTCCCATGATATAGTAGTGACTTGTATTGAATGTCACCTCCACCAATCTACCATGGTCTCTTCTTTATTCTACTCCCCCCGTACATACCACTCTACCACAGACTAACATTTCTCTCCACGTGGTATGGCGACTTCAACATGCTCGGTTCTTTCTACCGCCCAACTGCGGTTTTCATTTCACCTCCCCATGGTACCATGGTGACTCACATTGACTATCATCTTCATCGTCTACCACCCTACCATGGTTTCCTTATTGACCCTTTGTGGTAGGGCAGTTATCTTCTTATACACCGTGCAACCACAGGCTATGCTCCAACTTCTTGTGGTGCAGCGGTAAGGGTGTAATATGGTAGCCCTTAAATGCTATACCACGAGCTACTTTGATAGAGGCTATGGTAAAGTGGTAAAGAGTGAAAGCTGTGAAAGGTGAACAACAATGTAGTAGTATATTGGTTAAAATCATATTTAGCATTATGGATGGGGGTAAAATGATTTTTCATATAAAAGATAGGAAAATAATGGGTTCAAATGGGTAAAAGCCCTTAGAATTTTTAGAATTTTTTTTGTTCTAACACTACCATTAGACCTTTCAAAAAACCAACATAGAACATTTATCCATTAGTCTTCCAAGTATACCAGCATTAGAGATACCCTTTATAGACGTGCCCTGGACAATACCTTGTTGAGATTTTTTGATGCTGAAGAAGCACAAGCAACCTTATGTGAGGTACACGAGGGTATATGTGGATCCAATTCTAGCTATCCTACCTTAGCCAAGAATATTATGAGAATTGAATATTATTGACCTACCATGGAAAAGGACTCATATGTCTTTGTCAAGAAATGTCGACTGTGCCAGGTACATAGAGACTTGATACACATGCCAACATAGGAGCTCTGTTCGATAAATTCACCATGGCCCTTTGATTAATGGGAACTTGATCTCATAGGTAAGATACATCCTGCATCCTCCAATGTCCATAAGTTCATCATAACCACAACTGAATACTTCACCAAGTGGATTGAGGCTATTCCTACGACCTACATTACTAGCACACAAATTTCCAAGTTTATCCTTAATTATATCATTTTTTCGGTATGGTGTTCCTCAATCCATAATCACAGATAATGGCCGCCCATTTAAAAACCAAGAAGTCCACCATCTCTGTGAAGAATTCCATATCTAACATCACTTTTCCACTCCTTACTATCCACAAGGTAACGACCAAGCTAAGGCATCTAATAAAACAATCATTAGAATCCTAAAAAATACTATCAATGACGCTGGTCATGACTGACATTTACAGCTTAATCTTGCCCTCTGGGCTTACTGCACCAACATCCGCACTCCCACCGGTGCCACTCCATACTCCTTGGTATTCAGTTTTGAAGCCATCTTACCTATTGAGGTCAAAATTCCTTCCCTAAGGGCATCTTTGAAAGGTCATAATGATGATGAAGGGTACCATGTGTCAAGACTACATGAGTTAGAATTTCTAGATGAACGATGAAAAAAGGAACTAAATCATCTTCAAGCATATCAAAATAGTCTTCATCGTAACTATAACATGAAAGTTTTGAATCAACACTTTGACATTGGTGACCTGGTCTTAATGGAGAATCCAAAGAATCAAGTTGAAAGAGAAAAACCTGGAAAGTCTGAACCAAACTAGTTAGGGCCATATATTGTTATAGAAGCCTTTGGATCAGGAGAATATCAAATCTCTACCCTTGAAGGAGAACCACTTTCATCGCCAATCAACAACCTTCATCTGAAAAGGCTCTATGGATAACTTCTGAGAACTTTGTCTGAATCAAATAAAAATATAAAAAAACTGTTACCTTGCTGAAAATCTGGCAAACAAGCATCTTTGTAACACCCAAAAAATTGAAAAATCAATAAAATAGTAAAGATAAATAATTTGTTCAATAGTGAAAACCACTTCAGTGGCGCTTTGGATAAGTACCATGGTGAAAAACTAGAAAATAGGCACCATGAGTAGTCAACTTCGCTCCTTTGTCTACCATCATTCCAATATGATTTTTCCATCATCCATAATAAATGGTTTTCCTTTCCATAACTTGGAACAATTGACATCGACTCCACTCTGCATGCCCACTCTATCCTATTGGTCTTATACCTCACTAGGGCAAAATAATCGACCTACATCATTTGGACCTTACACTTGTTGTTCCAACATCATAAACTATCCTGAAAAAATCCAAAAACATCACCAAACCTCAAAAGACAAAAAAATAAAAACATGTCAAAAATTCCCAAAATAGAGTCAGTTGTGTCAGTCAGTTGTGGACATAGTTGAACTAAATTTCCTCTGTGACTGGACGTAGGCAAGTCCATCACTTGATGCACCCTCAAGGTATTGTGTTCATCTTTCTAGGTTTTTCACGTATCACACACATAAAATCATGACTCATTCTTTGTACATCAAAGTCATTGGTTGTGTCAAACTACAATGTCTTTGGGTATATAAGACAGGAAAGGTCATCAATCGATGAGTCCTTGAGGCTGCACTAGGTCAATACATTAGGTTTTATCACATTCATAATCACACACATCATATATCATCAAATTCAAAAAATCTTTGTTAGTTAGTTATGTCAGTCAAATTCTAGTTGAACTATAAGGTCTATGTGTGTATAACGTAGGCAAGGCTATCAATCGATGAGCCCCCAAGGCCACACTAGGTTACTCCTTTATGGAAAGTCATTTCAGTCAACATAAGTCATACACTATCATCACACAGAAACAATGGTCAAAAAATCAAGACAAGTCACGCATCAAAAATACATACAAGTCAACAATGTCATTAAGTGAAACAAAACAAATTGCCAAAACAATCAAACTTTTTTCTTATACAAGTTGTATCCTTCTTGACAACATACAGTTTATTTTAAATCAAACATTATTAGTGCCTTAAATAGGTGGCCACATAATTGAACCTAGGCTCAACATCTTATACGATATGCATCTTTCTGAAATCAGGCTTCATCATTGCCTTTGACAGGCGGTCACATGATCGAAACCAGACTCAATGTCTTATACAATATATGTCTTACCTACAATTAGGCTTCGTCGACAAACAAACAAACAATCAAACAAGATCAAATTTTGGCAAATATTTTTACTGGTTATTGACTTTATGGCTTGCTTTGTCTTATCTTTTTTTTTGTCTTTGTCTTTTAGTCTGGTTACTAGCTTTCTCAAGGATGTCCCATGAAGGATTTAGAGAAGCAAGGATGTCTCAGGACTCTTTTTCTTTGATTTATGTCTGTTGACTGTCTTTTAACTTGGTTTTTGAGTTAGGTTACTAGCTTCCTCAAGGATTTCCCATGAAGGATTTAGAGGACCAATAATGTATCCTGACTGTGTCTTTTTCTTTGATTATTATCTGTGGTTTGTCTTGACAAAAAGGCTAGGGCAATTTTTCCCTTAGTATGAGTCAAGACACTCCTTGTCTATGACTGTCTATTTTTAGCAAGTGGATGACTTTGTACACCTTGGTCTATCCATATCATGGTGTTTACTATATATTTGTGTCATATACCACCCAATGATGCTTTAATGCAAGGATTAGTATGTATTTGGAAAAATATTGAAGGTTCTATATTCTTCTACCAACCATCTCTAATACCCACATCTAGCTTATTCCACACGAAAATTTCTTCTAACCTAGATAATGATGGAGTCCTATGACACACAAAAAAAAGAGTAATTTGTATATGCGTTGTCCTACATATGTACATAGTAAATCATACATCTATACTGCATTTCAAAAAAAAAACCAAAAAATATATATATCTAGATCACATCTAGGTAATCATGACATACATGCATTTACCATTCACAAAGTGTACATATTATAAATATCCACATGGAATTATACATAATAAAATTACATTGCGTCTCATTATCATAAAAATAGAATGCATACATGACATTTATGAATACCATGCATTCATCATCACATATAATAAACACATGATCATAGGAAATAAAACATCATAATGTAAACATCATAATCCATAACATGTGCATGCATATATAGAATGTCATAGTACAATGTTATAATGTATCAATCCAAATTGAGCTCACAAGCTTTATGATCATAATACAATGTCTACAAATATAAACATTTCTCTAAGATGTACTCTGACTACTCCCATGTGGAGTCTGAGGGGGCGAATGATGATGAGGTGCTCATTGTGTAGAAGAAGGCCTATCATATGGTCCTATCCTGGGTGGTCCCACCACATATACTCTATGAATGACTATGTGACCTACTCTAGGAACTATCATTGTCTGCCTATGAATAACTGGGAGCTCGTCTCTTAGGAGGTACCTCTACCTCATATAGATCTCTGTAATACCTTTCCCTATCACCAACTCTGACCAACTCCTAAGAAAGTGTTGCAACCGGTCCAGTGCATAGGGCCCTCAATTCTATAAACCTCCCCTATGTATCCTACCTCCTAGCCACTACTTGATCTCTATCCATATAAGAACTATCCATCTCCATCTGCATAGCATCTCGCTCTGCAGTCACTTACCTCACCCTATCTTCCAGGGCCTCTACTCAAGCCTGTAACTCTGCTAACCTCTAATCATTGAGACCATCCTCCTCCCACTATGGTCTCTCTCCCACCTCAACATCCCACTCCTCCATTATCCTATCTCAGAGCTCCCTCTCTTGCTCTCCCATGTCCTCGTCCTCCTGATCTTGATAATCGAAAAAAAAACCAAGAGCATCTATCTCCATCTCCTCTCCACTGGCCTCCTCCTCTGCATTCTCCTCTCCAATGGCCTCCTTAGTAGCATGCTCTATACCTATCTTTGCCTCTCCTGCTCTATCAAAGTCTAACATCGACACATCCTCTCCCTCACCCTCCTCCTCACAGATGGGTGACAATCCATATCCTCTCCCACCTCTCCCACCTCCACCTCTACCATCATCCCCACCACCTCTTCCACCTCTACCACCACCCCTACCACCATGCTAGCCTCATGGTCCTATATCCCATCACTCTACTAGAGCCGACTAATCTAGATCTCTACAAGGAATGGGCATGTGCTCTACCCACCAAGCATCATATGTTGCAGTGGTCCTTGGATCTATAACCCCACCCCTCCAACCCCACTACATAGTCTATAAGGCATGAATTTCTTCCTCCGTTATCGCAATAGGAATCATAGGCCCCCATAGTGGAACCTCTCTAGAAGATCGAGGGAACTCAACTCACCCCGTTGGCTCATCCCAGACCTCCCCAAACTATCTCAGGACTCAATCTAGAAGGTGTCTTTTAACAACATGTACACTAGATACAGTCCTCCGAATCAGGTATTATGTCTATCTGCAAAAAGTTTAATGTCTGTCCTCATCTCACCACTGAGCAAAATCCATATAAGGTCTCCATATAAACTATACAAGTGTGTCAATGGAATGTCTCCAATAACCTGTCTTCGACATGGCTCTGGCTAATAGTCCGCGGATAATGAAAACATTAATGGGATGTACCATCTAAATCCATTATCACTGGGGGATGGAACACAACAATGTGTTACAATTCCCAGATCATCAGTAAAGTGGTACCATAACTCATTGACTGTGCATCTCTATAATCTATGTCATGTAAATGAAAATGTTGCATCGCTAATAAATGCATGCCCCATGCAAAAACAACCTATCACTCGAGCATCCCAACTAGAATCTTGCCCCACCCAACTGGAAACCCATGACCTTGGCGGTTAGGAAGAAAAATCCCAATAATCAATTTACATAACATACAATGAATCCACTCATATCTCTTACCGAGGACATGTCATCTAATCTCATAATGCTCGATATTGAGCTGTCTAATGTCATCATATACATAAAACCAGGTGAGCTCGCTATAATCTCTCTAGGTATCATACATGACTCTCTCAACCCTAATCAAAAATATCAAAATCCTATATGCATCCTCTAAAGTAATTGTAGCATCTCCAGTAGGTAGTTGAAAAGAGGAGGTCTCTGAGTTCCATCGCTTATAGAGAGTTTTCAACATACCTCAGTTAGCCGAATATTGGGCATAGTGCAAAAATGATGTTAACCTAGACACCATATCAACCATGTCTTGACACTTTGTAACTAGTCTCGCATCTCATAAATGGTCAGTCTTGACTCTCAAGTGTATATCAGCTCCAATACACTCTACAAATTCATCACAATACTTTGTGTTAGAAAGTACAAAACATTCACTTATTTTTACATCATCAAATTTTAAAATTTTGATAGGAAAATGTGTTATTTTAATATCAAATGTGGTGAAACATTTCACATGCATAATTTTAGCTTGCACATGTGTTAGAAAACCCCAAATGTGTCATTTAAACATGCAGATGCATTGTTATATTATAAATGTGTCAAAAAACCAAGCACACCTACCTATCATACATATGTGTCCCATTTTCACAAATGTGGTGCTTTATTACTCACCTACCTATCATGCATATGCTTCACACTTTTCCAAATACGGTGCAAAATTAATCACTTGTCTACCATGCAAATGTGGTGCTTTATTCTATATGTAGTGCACTATTCTACATGTGAAACTATTGTTCAGATATGTGATGTGACCTAGATGTGTTTGTACATATGTATCATTTCATGAGAATCTGCATTGCGTATGAACGCATATGCATTGATCCTAAAGTGACACATGAAAATTAAACCTTAAATGCTTAAAAATGTGTGAAAATTAAAAATTCAAAAGGCGATTCAAGGGTACATACCGGGGGTCTTGCATCGGCCAGGCATTTGAATGTCCAAATGTGATAACCACGGTGCTCTATGTACGAAACATGATACATCTTCGTCGAGGGCTCAAGAGAAAAATCAAGGTTTCTCAAAGTTTAGGGGTGCAAATGATTTATTTTTCCACCCAAAATCCTATTTATACCTAGGGTTTTGGAAGGTTTTTTCTCAAACCTTCTATACTGGACACACTATTTTCCAAGTTCTGACATCCATTTCACATACCAAATCACTTCAAAATAGATCTCTTTCACCATTATCGAACTCCTAACTATCAAGTTACCTAATCGGGAGAATTTCCAATTTTTTCAAAAATTGTCATTTTTCCCGAGGGTGCATACCCTAACCTATTTCACATCAGGGCACAATAGGGGCATGTTTTAACTGATTTTCTTTGAGACAACACGATAAACAACATTGTATCAAAGAGGGGTAAACTATAGACACCAAAAATTGGTCTAGGCCTACGACACCATTTTCAACATAAATTATGATCTTCATGGTCATGATTAAATAGACTTAATTATTTAATTACTTTCTAAAGTCATTTATCCTCTATTAATTAAATAAATTTAATTATTTAATTAATTCATTAGTACCTTTATTTCAATCATTGATTAATTAAATAAATGTTATTTATTTCATTACGTCGCTAATTAGTTAATCCTTTTTTCTGAAACTAAATAAATTATTATTGAATTTATCCTCATCACATTTTTTACTATAATTAAATAATCATTTCGAATTATTTAATTATTCTTTTATCTAGTCAATTAAATAAATCTTTATTGATTTAATTTAATCCTCATGTTGAATTAAATAAACATTTAATTCATAAAAATAATTATTCTTGGCATATTCCTCTGTGATTAGATAATCACTTAGTTATATAATTAATCATTTATCGCTTAGGTCAATATTTAATTAAATTAGCGAGTTATCTCCGAATTTAATATCTGATTATTTCTTACAAACAATTTTTTTGGTTTAATCAGTCAATTATCTAGTTTTGATTCTTCTATGTGCAAACTATTATTAATTAAATGACTTTATTTATTTAATTAATTAATTTGTGTGTATGGACACAATGTTTCTTCGTTATCGTTTACATGCAATCATTACTCTTCTAAATTTCGAACAACCTCGACTAAAGATTAAATGATTATTTAATCTTTATCTCCATCAGTTATGCTTTTTCACTCATGTTATTATTGACACTAAATCTCTATTGCATGGCATTCATTAATCTCAATCATTGATCTTTCTTTTGAATCTGAGTCGATCATTCAAAAATCAATTTTCTATAAATTGACTTGACCTTCATCATTATTCCTCCTCCCGAAATCTTTATACTTTTAGGAAGCAACTTTAAGAATCTTCTATATTTTACTAAATCATTATCACATAGGCCATACTTGCATACTTAAGAAATCTGAGGGCATTTATTATACAACCGAAAAATGGAGAAGTGCAATATAGGTGATTCATGGAATTGATGAAGAATTTGGTGAGATTGTTCTTTAATTCATGTAATTATGCTTTAAATTCCATTGTTCTTTGTTGTTAGCATAGGTTAGATTTAAGTTTATTGCATTAAAATTTCTTAACCTTGGTCTTTAGTTTTTCCTTAGCATTACACTTATGTCTAACAATGTCTTCCTTAGTAGAAGAGGTAGGAGAAGAGAAACAAATAGAATTCTCATAACTCTCCTTGGTTTGATCTTCTAACTCCAAAATATCTTCATCACAAATAGGAGAGATATTAGGAGAAGACCAAATTTGATTGTCATGATTATCCACCATTGTATTATTTTTCACTAAAGAATTCTTACAAGCAAGAGATGAATGGAGATTAGGTAAGGTGATGTTTAGAAATGTGTCTATGATCTCATTATCTTGTGCTATAATATTTTCCAACGTAGAAGATTTTATAGAATAGGAGCTTTCAACATTGTCATGATTCTCAATGAGTGCATCTTCTAACACTAAAATATGTTTGTCACATGTAGGAGAGGTATTAGGAGAAGAGAAACTATGACTATCATGATTGTCTATGCTTTCATTTCCTATCACATCATTCCCACAAATAGGAGAGATATGAGGGATTGTGTTAGCATTTTAATTGTCTTACACTAAGAGACTTTCATAGCTAGGAAATGTATTAAATGAATGTCTAGCATGCTTATTGAAGATATTTTTCTTTGTAAACTTGGAAAATATAGATACTAACATTTGTGAAAAGTAATCTCTATGAACTCAAAATGGAAAGATACTTAAAATGCAACACAATGACCTAGAATGAAATGTGTAAATATAATTTTCAGGTTCTAACCAAGGTAATTTACTAATTACACTATGAAACAGTCTGAAAATGAAATGTTGTAAATGCCATTTTGAATTTTGACAATGCACTGAATGAAACAAATTAAGCTAGATTTAATGAATTTGATGAAATAGGAAATCAAAAAACTAAAACAAAAATATAATAGCAGAAAATAGAAGCATAAAGCAAAGATTTCAGATTCCAAAATAAAATAAAATCAGTACCAGATCAGGGATTCATTCCCCTTTAGTGGAGAATGGGTTCTAGATGAGGATTTTTGAAATGTTTTTACTAATTTTAAAGTGTTTTTTAATGAGTTTTAGATGCCAAAAGATGCAGGTCAAGCCTAATTAGGGGCTCATTCACCCCAAGTGGTGAATGGGTCCTAGATTAGGATTTTTTAATTATTATTTATTGATTTTTAAGCCTTTTTTAAGTTTTTTCAGTTCTAGGTCTATAATAGCAACCTTCAGCTTCATATTTTTGCAAATATACAATGAAATGAAATTTGAAAAGGCAATGAAATGATGAATGTAAAGACCTAGTTTGAAATTTTTTTTTTTTTTAAATTTTCAAATGTAAATCTATGAGATCTAAATGGTATGCAAAATGGATTATTTCTTTTTATATTTTTTCAGAATTAAAATATGCAAAATAATGCAATTCTAAATCCTAGATGAGATACAAGTTTAAATGCTAAGTAGGAAACCCTAAGTGAGATCTACTTCGATTTAAATGAATGCAAATGAATATAATATCTAACCTAGGATGCAAGGAAAGAATCCAAAATTAGAAAACTACAATGTTTAATAAGTGAGGTTCACCATAATGAAACACCAAAAAATGGGGTTTATCAAAATGAATTAACAAGATGATAAACCACTATTTTTCTTAGGGATGTTTCACTGAATTATGAGGGCTAAAATGCATCAATACCAATCAAAAAAGACTCCTAACTATTATATCAATAACAAGGTAAGTTTTGGAAGGCTGAAACAATGTGTACCTTGTTGAAAACTTGTTCTTTTTAGGTCACTAAGGACTCATTCGCCTTTAGTGACGAATGGGTCCCTATTAAGGTTTTTGAAAACTGAAATCTAGGTTTTGTTCCTTGATCTCTACACTTATAGCTCTTCGGTGCTCAGCTCCTAAAAGACTGAAAAAAAATTTATAGCCTTGTTTCTGTGTTCTTGCAATATGGATGACAACATTGCAACTTGACAATTTTGACAATTTTTCTTCAATCTTGTTCTCCACTTGATCTCTAACCTCTAAATCTGCAAACACAAACTAAAGGGGATAAAAAAATGTTGATTGTTAGAGGATAATGGTTTGTCTTAGTCAAAACCCTTTTAGGTAATTAAACCGGTTGTAGGACATAATAACCCGACCAAAATAACCCTGGATAGAATAACCTGGTCACAATAACCCAAGGAAAAAATAACCCAAGGTCATAATAACCCAAGCCAAAATAACTTGTGGTCAGAAAAACTCATGGAAAAAATATCCCCGTAAGAATATAGAGAAAGCAAAACAAAATTTATAAATGACCATGGGTTATTCTGTCGATGGGATATTTTGACCACAGGTTATTCTGTCCATGGGCTATTATGACCCTAGGTTATTTTGTCCTTGGGTTATTATGACAGGGTTATTGTGTCCAGGGCTATTTTGGTCAGGTTATTATGTCTGGATACCAATTAAAGCTTATGATTAAACAATGATATAGAAGAATGAAACATAAAGCATGAAAGAATGATACCTTGGATAATGTCTTGGAATGTATTTTTGCAAATTAATATGAAGTGTTCATGTAGAATGTAGATCTTAATCTTGAATTATACGTGAAACAATTCTTGTAAATGGATATTCAGTACTACATCGACACACTAGCTCAAACATAAGTTTGATGCACTATTCCTTTAACATGATGATATGATCTTGAATTGCTGCAATAAAACCTTGATAATATGCCTTTGAATACCTCTGAAATTCTCTCTTGATCATATGTTTACTGTAATTATTGAATACTTGAAAGCTTAGATGAAACTATGTGAATTAACCTTATATTTATACTAAATCTAAGGATTAGCCTCAAAATTCAAATAATCCAAGTCAACATCAGATCTAGGATTGAAAATCATTAAAATCCTACCAAAAATAAATTCAAAGAGGGGTGTCCTAGGAAAGGCGGACCCATTCGCCCAGAGTGGCAAATGGGTCCTAACACAATTTTCTAGGACCAAGCTTTGGGGAGGTGAAATAACATAAAAAACCCACCTAAAATATGCCAAAAAAGGGGTGTCCTAAGTAAGGGGGACCCATTTTTCCAAAGTGGCGAATGGGTCCTAACACAGTTTTTTAGAACTCAGGCTTTTTTAAATTAAATGTTATGCAATATCATTAATGGGTGTCGGATAGATCCTTCAAAAAATGCAATTAACAAGACTTAGATTTGAATTAAAGGGGTCAATTAAGCTCAATTACCCATTAATTGATTAATAAATCCCTAGATTAGTGTGAAAGTGTAAGAAAACACTTTACAACACCCTAAATAAGGCACAATTAAGTACATTTTATCATTAATTATTAATTCCCAAACTAAGCACGAAAAAGGGTTACATTTTTTGATGCTACAATATCATCAAAAAATAATTTTTTGAACTAGATAAAAAAATACTCACAACCATGACTAGGCTATTCCATCTTTCATGTGATAAAAAAAATCCCTAACCTCATCAGCAAATGTTACATTTACAAAAATTAACTAAATGGTGGCATCTTCATAGTATATAAAAATTTCATTCAAAATACATTGTTGGAAGCTGGTGGTTTTTTATATGGTTTAGCCAATGGCAACACCTGATCGAAAAAATTCCATTCATTTTTGATATGTTGAAAGCCACCAATATTTCCTAGCACAATGTTCCTATTTATTTTCTATCAAGAATCTCTCATTCTTAATCTTTCATATTCGTTGGCCTCTTTATTTTCCACCCAATGGTAAGAAAAAATCCTTCTAACATAGATATTCCTCATCTTCTAGAGCTAGTAGTTTTTCCACTGAACTTTTAAACCCTAAATTTTCCCTTTTTGCCATTATTGCTACTACAATTAGGAACTCTTTGTTTCAGATTATAAGAAAATTTTTTTTGCATCTATTATAAAATTTTAAGAATAAGATCATAAAGAAATATACAAAAAAAAAATGCAAATAAAATAAAATGAAAAGACAGATATATGTTGTTCACACTATATGGGCTACATCCATAGAGAAACAACTATTCCTTCCTTTTATTTATCTAGAAAAAAAGGGATACAAGGTACAACACATCCAATATAACTTATTCTTCTCTCTATGACAATCTCCTCTCACAATAAAATAGTCATAAATAATGCAATTGCCTCATAAAATTCAATTGCCTTCTAGGTCAAGAAAAACCAAAATAACCTCTATCATCAAATGTGTGACCTAATGATGAACAATCTAGATTTACAAAAAATATTTACATATAAAATGTGGCTCTAGAACTAGTAAGATCAAGCTCCATAACCAACATTTATTAGTCATTCGATGATAATTACATCCATATTCTAGTTTCTTACGAACTTTATATATCAATATATTTATCTAATTATCTAATGCTTGGGCCTTTTTTCATTGAATGAAAACTGTTCACTTCACTCTTTTCCATTAAAATGGGAAAATCCATAGAAGAACTTGAAAACAAGGTAACTAGAGTTATTATACCTTTTTAAAAACCTTGTATTTGATGTAGTTTCTTGGTCTTTTGTGATCCACAATTTAGTAGATTTTAAAATTGTTTTAAAAGAAACCACCTTTTCATCCTTTGTATATTCTTCCAAATTGATTAGAGTGACCTACAAATATTAATGAGCCATATCTCTATTATCTTTATCCACTATGGGGGTTTCTATTTCAGAAATAATTTCCCTATTTTGATTAACTCAGATTGTTGATACAACAAAAGGAATTTTTTGAGAAGTTTTTCGCTCGCCATAGCTTGTACTACTACCACATCAATGCTCGTTCTACCTACTATGTTATTTTTTTGGCTGCAAAACCCTACTTGAGGAAAGTTGGGATATTGAGAACATTTTGTACTACTAAATTTACAAATACTTGTTGATGTTAGGGTGGAGAGATAAGGGCGAATATAAAATCTAGAGTTAAGTAGGAGACAAAGGGGAAAATTACACTAGCAACTATTGCTTAGGACTATTTTTTAGAGGAGGGATAAATTTAGTGTCTCATTGAGAACCCTTGGGAGGATACTTAATTACTTCCTACTTATTTGTCTTATCTCTCTCATCTTTTGTATCCCCTATAGTAATTATATCATTTAGTGAACCTATCTTATGAGCTAGATAAAAGGGTGATTGAAAAATGTGCTTCCCTTTATTTAACTTCTCCTCTACTTGTTCCAAGCCATCTCAAGTGGTTTCCTTAGGCTATTTATCCTTTTGAGCCTTTGTTGTTCTTGTAGTTGTAGAAACTTGAGTCTTAGGTGGTGACTCAAGAGGTTGAGAAGGAGCTCTCTCAAAATAAGGAGATGAAGAAAATTGTGCTATCCCTAGTTGATTCATGTATAGTTAAGATGTCAAAAGGATAACTCTTAGATAATTGGGATGTTATTTTTGCAATGGTTGTACTTTGAATCTAGTCATAGCACCTGCTTCTATAGAAAACTTTGTTTTCTAAGCTTTCTTGAGGACATGTTGTATGTTTTCTATACGCGACTCCTTTTTCTTTGTCTTATCCTTTTTGTAATTGGGGGGATCATCACTCCTTTATGCCCATTTCTTCTCTTTACATTTTCCCTAGCTAGCCTGATCCTTCATCTAATCCATTTGAAATTTTAACCATACCATAGATTCTTCTATTTTTTAATTTATGATCTTTAAATCAATGTTTTCTACTAGTACCCAATTGACCAGGGGAAGTGGCAAGTTGTCTATGTTTTGTAGATCATATGTCTAGGATTCAATAAATTTTCATCACCCTTTAAGTAATCTAGAGTGCCCTTATAAATTCCCATTCCTTTTATCTATTTATGGGTTAACCTACAAAACCATCTCTTCTTGACATCAAAATTATTATGAAAAATGGTCAAATAGTCCTCCACAGTTTTTTTATGATTGTAGTTGGCATCAAAAAATATTTGTTTCTCTATTTTCAAGGTCATACCTTGTCTATCTTTCATACATATTTAGGTTGAAAAATGAAATATATTCTCCAAATTCTCTAGTGCATACTATATTTGGGCATGAATAATGACCTAAAAAAAAGGGGATTGTACCCTAATCTTGTTCTTTATTTGTGAATTTCTTATGGATCTCAAAAAATTTCTAAGTGAATTTTAACAATATTAGATTATTGCTGTAAAATATTGGTAACAAAAATGGGCATGTCCTCAAAAGATTGATAATATAACATAGTTTGACTTATGGAACTGATTGAACCAATGTACCCATCCCACTATAAATTATTTTTCCTCATTGGAAATGTAGACACCTAAAATTGTCCATGTCATAACATTACCTAGTCGATACATGACCTTGTAAGACATTTTGTAATATTTTACCCTAAGTCGTTACATTATCACACTTATCCCATTTATTCCACTTAATCACCTTCCCAGATAATTAAATAAATCTCATTTATTTAATTAATTCCCCCTTCACATGTCTTAAAATAATTCAAATTAAGTATTTGAATTAATCCCTCACTTATTGTCACATTGCAACATGTGTCACATGACTACAACTCTTCACATGCAGAAATAATTTAAATAATTTTATTATTTAAATTATGAGATTCCCACTCACATCCTATTCTTACCCCCATTCATTGTGTGTCATAAGCATCTTTTATTCCAAAATAAACAAAATAATCCCACTTATTCCCTCACATCCTAATTTTAGTCTCATGTCATAATTCACTTAATGTGCGTCATAGGCACTAAAATAAAATTTTAATCCTATCCATACATATCAAAAATTTGACTTTTAATCTTGGCCATCGAATCAAATCAGCATTCTCCTATAAATCAAGCCTTTCACAGGTCATTTAGGGGGGTCTTCTTCTACAATCCTTACTTTGCCGAAATTTATTCTTATTTATCTATCTATTTTTCTTCTACTATCTTTCATCTCATTGTTATGTTGTGAAATTGAGCAATCAAAAATCAAACCTTCAAAATATTGCACTCTCATGCAGGTGGAGAAGAGAAATGGAGATAAATCAAATCTAGCTTGGAGATCGGTTTGCTTTGTTTTCTTATTTTCATTTCATGCTAGTTTGTTCTCTATTGTGCTTGTTAGTGTTTTTTCACTATAATTTGTTTATGAATTTTTCTCTAATATTTTTACCCTAACTAAATTTGGTGAACTTGACGTGAATCCTTTGATCTAGCTTGTCGTTTTACAGGTTTCATTAACTTTTTGCTGTAGATCTTCTAGTTTTTCAACAAAACCCCAAGTTTTACAAATTTCGTCATATATTCCAAATGGCTACACATTTCTCTACACAATTTTCACAGAAGTGGAAAAATCATTTAAAGGGACTACAGTAAAAATTTGAGGGTTAATCACCATTATTTTAGGAGTTATCATTATTTTATCATTTTTCATAAAATTGACTTTTTGGATTCAAATCAGCAAATTTTTCAAACATGTTTATATTTTTTGAAATATTGTCAAATTGTAATATAGTTCTTTGTTTTACAGATTTAATTTAGAGGTCAAATATAATGTGACATAATCATATCTTTGTTTTCTGTATTTTTTTCACAAATCTACATTTTCTAGCGCAAAACAAGGAATTTTTCTGATTTCTTTACATTTCTGGAAAGCTCTCAAAAAATTAGCAGGGGTCTCTTCTTTCATTTGTTTTTTTTCAGATCTATAACATCTTCAAATAATCAAATCTAATTCGGCTATGTTAAAAACATGTATCTAAAATTGCAATTTTCTGATGAACTTTTTTTGTTTATCGTTGCATTATAATATCATTTTTTGATTTTTTAGGTGATCATAAGGAGCTGTAGTAGCAGCAATATCAATCATATACATAATATTAGAAAGCGAAAACTTTTGGGTGCACTCATTCTATTATCTTTATCTCTCACTTGATCAATCAATCTTGTTTGCAAAACACTTGAATTTTGGGCTTTAAAACAAACATATTGTTTGCATTCACACTTTGAAATTCGACTTAAAAAGAACCATTGTATTCCATCACACATTTTGACTTTGGGTTAAAAATAACAAGTGTTTGAATTTTTTTACACACATTTCAATTTTTTAAAGTGAAATTAATAATTACGAGTGTGAATCAAATGTGTGTGTGATGAAAACCACCTCACTTGGTTTGCTTTTTTCAAACCTTTCATAGGAGGCTTGCTAGGGGATTTCATCACCCCTAGGGATGATCTCAATCAAGTTGTGAATCAAAAGACACACTTCTTTGGGAGTTAAAATCTTGTCACTCTTGGCTAAGCCCCAAAGAACTTTATACTTTTGGGAAGTGAAGGTGAAGGGTGTGTTACCCCTTTCTCCCGGCTATGTGGCAAGATTTTTCTTTCAAAGTATCGAGCTATTCAGCCTCGTGCATCCTAGTTTAAGACCTAATTGACCATACCCACTTGACTAGTTATAGGACTTGTTGATGTGTCTTCTTCACGTGCATGCTTAATCATCACATTCATAATTTCAAATTCAAACTTGCTTATGTTTCTTGTGTGTGTGATTCATGTGTGTACACATGTAATCATTTATTTTCATATTGCCATATCAAGTTATAAACACCAACACATAAACATATCATTCTAATCATCCTTTTTTGAATCACATTCTAGTCAATTTCATCCTAATCAATCCCAGTCATCCAATCTAATCTTTCCACATCATCATCATCACCCTAATCCTAGGCAAGCACTTACTAAAATGGTCCTAATCCTTAATGATCTTAGTCACAATCCCAAGGTCATAATTCAAGAATCCTCATCGCCTAATCATGAAGATAATCCAAAACCATATATCCTCCAAGGTGGGTCAAACTTTTCTCCTAGTGATGATGAGAACTTTGTAGATCTTAGTGATGATGAAAACTTTGTTGAAAAATTAGGTCACCTTAATGCTACTATTGACAAGGGAAATACCACCCTAAGTTTGGAATCATACACCATTCCATCTACTAGTCCTCCATCACCATCTAATAAAATTTCTATCTCAAAACACATTAGTCCTACACCAACACCACCATCCAACTTCTCAAGCTCTAATCCATCAACCAAAGAATCCTTTAACGATTTTCTCCAAAGACTACTAGCACAGAATAGACCATCCTCACGTCAAGCACCCATTAATGAGCTTACCAGTGAGCCTTTGAATGCCATGCCTATTATTCCAACTCCATCATTTAGTTCACAACCTATTTATCTTATATGTATAAGTCAAATTCCATCATGCCCTCATGTTGTTGATCATAAAGAGCATACCAAGCCTCTTCTAGAGTCTTCCACTTCCATTTCCACTAAAATCCAAGAGCTATGTCAAGAGCATTATCCTTACCATGAGGAAACATTAAACTCTCATTCTAATCAAGATCTAAGCCCTTGTAATTATCCCACTCATAACATACTTGGTCCTATCTATGATGAAGCTTCCCTCTATGATCTAGATCCTACCTATGATCAAGAAGGCCATGATGATCCTCTTATCCAACTTTATGCATTCCATGGTCAAGAGCCTATCACTTCACCTATCCATGAGCAAGAAACCTCCATTTCTCCTATACACCCCCTACCTAGTCTTATACATGATCCTTCATTGTCCACTTGTCATGTTGAGACACATGCCTCCCAAGTAAATGTAGAAGATCAAATCAATAGTGTGGATCTAAATGAACATAATCAAGATCCTAATGATCCTTCTACATCCACTATCAACCCCATTTCAAATCCATTGACATGTCCTATTGGTCTATCCATCTTTATTCATGAATGTTCCTCCTTAGAACAACAAAAACCTTTATCCACTTCACATTCTTCATCTAATAATGAACTCAAGTCTAGTGTCCAAAACACACATAGTCCCATTGTCCATCACATGCTTCAAAACATGAACTACCAAGGTAAAGGTTTAGGCCTTTATGAACAAGGTATTTTGGAGCCAATCCATGTCAAGGTCCCTCCATGCTCTTATGGCCTTGGATATACATCCGAAGGGCACCAATCTAAAGATGTTGGTACTTCCTCCATCCATCATAAGTCCTATTTCCACCATAAATCCTATCATATGCCTAAAACATATGTTTCCATCCCTCCTCCATCATCTTACAAATTTCAAAAGCATGTGACCGTACACCTTCCACCATCAAATTTTCCACCATTGCTTCCAACTCCTAATATCCCTCCATCTAATCTATCACCACTACTCCTAACACCTAATATCCCCATTATCCAATTCTCTTATCCACCTATCCATAAATCCTCTAAAAATCCTAATGATGACCAATCAATGCACACATTATCTAAACATGAAGCTTCCACTCATTCCACCATACCCATGGAATTCAAAAGAAAAAAATTGATGCCTCTATCTATAAAGAAAAAAATCTAAAGGGTCCTCATTCCCTAGGACAGAAAAGCAAAGAATCAAAGAAAAATCCATCCAAAAATCAATATAAGCCTATACCTTCAAAAGAAAAGTCTAAAAGAAAAATGTTTTGGGTCCCTAAGAAAAATGAAAACAAATCAAATGAGGCATCTACATCACAAAAATCCCAACCATCCACTTCCACCTCACATTCCCACTCTATTCAAGAATCTCATATTCCATCCCACAAGAAAAATAAAAGTTGTGAATATACTAAGTCTATGTGGGTACCTAAATCACTTCATCACCCATCTCCTAAGCAAAAATCTCCATTGCTTCCTACACCCCCTCCACATCAAAATATTCAACATTTATCATAGTGTGTGCAACCATTGTTCATGGTTCCCTTCCATTTCACCACAATTCCACATACCTCCATCTCCTCCCCCATCACCTTCCTATAGTCCATGATTTTGGCTAAGCCTCCCATTCATCTCCCCTACATAATCCACATCATAATCCACCAATCCCTCCATAATCCATCATCTACCTACTCCATCTACCTTTCATGTCACCCCTTACCAACATCTATGAGCATAATGGCATTTGACATGGTCCATGCGATGATATCCATCTCTAGTGGGATTATCACCTTTCATGGATCTAGACACTTGAGTCTGTCCTATCCATATTCCCCTTCTTCTATCCAAAAATTAAAAAAAGAAAAAAAAAAAAGAAGAAGAGAAATCCCTTCATCCAATGGTGAAAACTTGGTAAACAGGCACCCTCGCTAAGTACCGTGATGAAAACGTGGCAAACAGGCATCATGTGTAGGCTGATCTTCTATGTCACTTACACTTGGGGGCATGTTGTCTCATCCTACCATATCATTTTTTATCCTATCATATCCTATCTTACCATCTCCTATCTTATCACAATTGGCCATCATACCCATATACTTATCGTATTGAGTCCATTCATCCTCTCTTCTTCCTTTTGATCTTGATAAAAATATGGGGCAAAATGTTGAAACATGCTTTGGATATCTTTTGATATAGCTCATCCTTCTAAATAAGCCTATCATTATCTTAGTGTCATAAGATTTGTCATGAAAAATCCTAAGTATTGTACCTAGAATGGGGCATGTTATTCCTATGCGACATAGTCTTTGAAGGTCACATCCTTGCTCTCTTATGATTCATACATCCATTTCATTCACTATGACTTATCATTTTTATCGATCTATCTATCACGAGTCTTTCATCCCTTATCCTATCACCCACATATTATCCATCAATCCCATATATCTCCTTGAACCTAGACTTGGTTTTCCCTTGTCATTGGTATCTAGCACAAAGTCTACCCAAATTTTCATCCATTGACATCTCAAAACATTTCAAAAAAGTCCTAAAAAAAATTGAAAAAGGTCCTGAAAAAAATCCAAAAAAAAATCAAAACATTTAAAAAATCCAAAAAGAATCAAAACATTTCAAAAATATAAAAAAAAATCAAAACATTTAAAAAAATCCAAAAAAATCAAAATATTTCAAAATCCAAGCAATAAAATCAAACCAAATCACTTCTTCCAATCAGTTCAGCGCATCAATTCAACTTCTTCAAATCAATTTTTTCATCAAATTATCTAATCACGTCACTTCTTCTAATAAAATCCATTCTTGTAATCAATCACATCACTTCTTCTAATAAAACTCATTCTTCTAATCAATCTAATCATTATCATCAAATCAAATCATTTCTTCATCAATCCAATCAATCAAAATCATTCCAAGTAAATCATTCCTCAATTTAATTCATCAATCACCATCCAAATCTTCAAATCTAGCATCTTCAATCATTTTGAGAAATAACCCAAATGCAAGTCAATCCTTAATCCATACCAACTAATCTAATCAATCAAGTCAAATTATCCAATCACATTTCGGTCTTGATCCTAATCTTGTTGTAAACCCAATCAGTCAATCAATCAATCACCCTTGTGTTGATCTAGGGATATATCGTTCCCCGCAATGAAAACACTATCATCATCATAAATCAATCGATCAATCATCCTTGTGTTGATCTAGGGATATATCATTCCCAGAATGACAACACTATCATCATCATCAATCAATCAATTAATCATTGGTTTACAGCTTCATAGGGGCAATATCTTGTTTCTTTTTGTATCATTTGTGCATGATTTCTTGTTTGCTTGTGTGTGTTATCATTTTTATCTTTCATTTGCATCAAATCTGAATCACTTCCAACTAATATTCATATCTTGTATCTATACAAGGTTGTGGGTATGTGCAAGACCATGATGGGCCAAAAAGTGGTGATATGTAAGCCATATGATGGCCCATGTGGCTGACGACTTTTTTTTTACCCAAAATTGATGAAAAGAAAAGGATTTTTAGAGGAGATTCTGAGCTTTCCACCAATATAAATTATGCTTTACTTTGAATTTAATAAATAATTATTATTCATTTTCTATTAGAATTACAAATAAAGTCCTAATTGATAAGCTGATTGAAAAACATCTATAACTTTCAAACGCTATCACATTTTTTGAATCCGAAACATGCGTCACATTCTATGCTTCACATACTATATGATTAAAAAAATAAAAATTTAATTTCATGAATTTTTGACCAAGTTAAGATGGTTAGACAGACGAGCTTTTATATTTTTTAAAAGTTGTAACAAAAAAATCATAATTAATTATTTACATGGAAAAAAATTATAAAAAAAAAATGCATCACATCAAGACATGAGTCCTTTACTTATATATAAAATTCTATAAAAAAATATTATCATTTTATTGTGGTTAGGGTGGTCAGACAGACACCTACTTCTTATTTTTACCTTGAAATTTCAAATTTTCACCAAATAGAACTTTTTTAAAAAAATTAAGGTCTAGTAGTTTAGAAACTAGATTCATTTTTCTATAGATTCTATTTTACATTTTTTTGAAATAATAAAGATAACCTATTCAAATTTTTACGTCAAGTTGTCTAACTCTGATTTTCTATCTTTTTATTGCCACTTAAGGGCCTATTTTTTCCATGATGATCCTGCACATACCCTTGTATTATGTTGGGGCATGAGACACATCGCCACCTTGGTCCTTTATACCTTGGTGCATAACATCTAGTGCTATATCAAACATATGATTGCTCACTTTATTGTAGCATAGTGTGTCATTTTTCTTTTCCATCTACTTCTTATCTTGTATCATTCATCTTATCCCTCCTATATCATTTCATTCATTTTGAGAGCATATCCATTGTTGTCCAACCCACATATCCTCTTGAGGGGGCATCAACATCATCATTATCATATCCTATATCATCATCCCATTTCTTCATATCTTTTGCATTATCATATTCTTCTATCATCCCTTTCCTTCATTCACCTTACTCCTCACTTCCTAAAGTGGTTGGGGAATCATTCTTTTTTTTCATATATCCATACCTTATCTTCTTTGAAATGATGTTACTCGACATAAATTTCACCATCTCGAACATCATCTCAAAGAGGGGAAAAATGTAGACACCTAAATTGTCCATGTCATAACATTACCTAGTCGATACATGAAATTTTAAGACATTTTGTAATATTTTACTCTAAGTTATTACATTATCGCACTTATCCCATTTATTCCACTTAATCACCTTCCCAATTAATTAAATAAATCTCATTTATTTAATTAATTCCCCCTTAACATGTCTCAAAATAATTCAAATTAAATATTTGAATTAATCCCTCACTTATTGTCACATTGCAACATGTGTCACATGACTACAACTCTTCACATGCACAAATAATTTAAATAATTTTATTATTTAAATTATGAGATTCCCACTCACATCCTATTTTTACCCCCATTCATTGTGCATCATAAGCATATTTTATTCCAAAATAAATAAAGGAATCCCACTTGTTCCCTCACATCCTAATTTTAGTCTTATGTCATAATCCACTTAATGTGCATCATAGGCACTAAAATAAACTTTTAATCTTGGCCATCGAATCAAATCAGCCTTCTCCTATAAATCAATCCTTTCACAGGTCATTTAGGGGGATCTTCTTCTAGCATCCTTACTCTGCTGAAATTTATTCTTATTTATCTATCTATTTTTCTTCTACTATCATCTCATTGTTATGGTGTGAAATTGAGCAATCAACAATCAAACCTTGAAAATCTTGCATTCTCATGTAGGTGGTGAAGAGAAATGGAGATAAATCAAATCTAGCTTGGAGATCGATTTGCTTTGTTTTCTTATTTTCATTTCATGCTAGTTTGTGCTCTATTGTGTTTGTTAGGTTTTTTCACTATAATTTGTTTATGAAATTTTCTCTAATATTTTTACCCTAACTACAGGAAATACTTACAAAATCATCTCTAAATAGCTTTTTGATGATAGGGTAAATGAAATAACCATTAAATCTTTTGAAATTCTTCTCATATTTCTTGATTCTCAACTGAGTATAATGTTTCTATACCCTTTTCTCTCAATATCCTATACCTAATGTGCCTTTTATAGTTAACCTTGGGAGTTTAGCCTGCCTTGAATACAACTAGACTATATTAGAATTCAAATGAAACTTCTTAGTTTCATGAACATTTATCAATTGACCATGAAAATTATTGTTGACAAACTAATCCCTTTCAAAATATTTTTCATCCTTAAGAATAATCTAATAGTCAGATACATCCATGTTTGGTAAGCTCTAGAATTAAGTTTCCCCATGTCTCCTCTTAGTATAAAAATGATGTCACCTATCTCCCCTTGTAATTCTACGTTGGTGAGGTTCTTAGATACCTTGGTGAAGGAATTCTTGAGCTTTTTTAGCCAATAATTACTAGGGTCTCTCACATTGTTCTCTTCCACTTCCTCAAATTATTTTTGATCTTGTTCCTCCATTAGATTATTTAGTGCAGAAAAGTAAAAAAATGTCTTTGCTACAATGTTTGGGTCCATATCAAATACAATGTTGTCATCATAATCCTTGGATTTCCTAATGCTAAGGTCATATTGCATTGCACATGCAAGGATTAAACTTGAACATTAAAGGGAAGTTGGAAATATGATAATGTGTGTCAACCAAGAGTTTTCTATAATTCAAGACCTAGCAGTAGTCCCATCTCCAAAGGTCCTCTTGTTGAAGTCCTCTAGGTCAATGTGACTATGTCTTGTGTTAGAAATGTCTTACTTAATGTAGTTGATTTGAGAGACCCTCAAGACTCCTTTGAACTCATACTTCATAAGGGACTTTCTGTAGTTTTTGTATTTACCTATCCTTCATTCTACAAAAAAGTAAGATGATCCTAGTGAATTCTCATATTTAAAAATTGTACCTCTTATCCTATATTTTAAGTATTTAATATAAATGTTACTAGTCCTAGAAAACACATTAAAAAAAATTTCTTAAAATTTTGGTGAGTTCAATATTTTCACCTTACAATTCTAGTATTTTTTCTATAATGGTTGGGTTTGGGATTTAGGTTCAAACTAAACATTGGAACTAGGATAATAGCTTGTGGGTTTTAGGTTGAAGGCAAAAACTAGAACTTTTAACCTTATTTTGAGTATTGGTAGGTTTCAAGTTGCAAGCTAGATCAAGAGCTTGGAACATGGTTCTAAGGTCTTATCATTTATTTCTGACCTAGTCACAAATGGTGGGAAATTTACTTTAGGATGGGATATGGATGGTGATACTTGGAAGTAAATGTGGACTCAAGAATTAGATACTAAGTCCCTATTGGGTCCTGACGTCTAACTACAACATATACAAAAATATTTTTAAGATAGACAAAATAAGTGAGAGGTCATAGATGGAATTCAAAACTTAGGATTTAGGTACTAATTCCCTATCATGTCCCAATATCAAACTAAAGCATATGAGAAAATATTATCAAGACATAAAATGGATTGTGGGCTACAAAAAAGGATTAAGAACTTGGAAAAATAATCAGGACCTAAGATCTAGATGGAAATGGAGAAGGTGTGAAAAATATATTTTATTACAATTAGATCATGGGAGGTGGGTGGAAACGTGGACTTTGAATGTTGCTTCCAGGTCTTTGGTTCCACCCAATTTCCAAGACCTGAATTAAATGTAAGTTGTTCTAAATGAGTATTAACATGAAGAGTTGGGTGTGTGAACTAGATCAGAACATGCAATTGGAATACTAGTTCCAAGTCCTTCATTCCACCCAATACATAAATCCCATAGTGACTAAGGAAAGATCACATGGTAAAAACTTGGTGGACACAAGAGGAAGGGAATTTCCCAAAATGATACTTAAATATAGAAAAACATAAGTTAAGAGAGGAAAAAAAGAGTTCTAAACTAAAGAAACTAACAAAATCACAAGATGTAAGACAAAACTAAAGTTATATGCACATGCCTGGGCATGGCTTAGAACTAGGGTTTTAAAGCTCGAAAATACATTAAAAAAATGATGCATTAAATGTACAAATCAAGGAAATCATGAAGAGAGAGAGAGAAGGGAATAAAACACAAAAAGAACGAGAGAAAGTTATCTCACGCTCATTCACTCAACCAATTGAGGAATCTTGCAATGAAAATAAGATTCTAAGACATGCTAAACCTACTAGATCTCCCATCGAGTAATGATAAATCACAATAGCAATCAAATGACTAAGGTCACAAAACAACAAGAAGCAAAGAAGATTCAAAATACAAGGTGGACTTAAAATGGAGTGGAGAAAAGCTTATAAACCCATGAATGGATCCATCTATATGTTACATAAATCCATAGAGGAGGTAGGTGGAAAGGTGTTGGCCTATAGAGGGAAGAAGGACCTTGGAATATAGTTCTAAGTTCTAGTTAGGCTTGACCACACGAATGGGAACCTATAAGGAATATTTCAAGAAAGTGCATGGGAATTTGATTGTGAAACTCCTAAAGCTTAGGATCTAAGTCCTAAGTTCAACTTGGGGTCTATTATTTAGTCCCAAACTATGAGAGGAAAATTATAAGGAGTGGGAGTCAAATTGTGAGAAGAACATAGAACCTAGGACCTAGATTCCAAGTTCCAATTGGGGCCTATAGCTTGGAAAGAGCCAAAGGAGTTTTAGGGACTCTAAGAGTCCCAAAAAATGATCAAAATACTCAAAATAAAAGGGAAATGAAAGCCCTAAAGGGACCATCATGCCAGCCAAAATAACCCAATAGTATAAAACACAATAATAATGAAAAATGAAAAATGAGGTCCCCAACGTTTGTGAAAAAAAAGGTTCAATGCATGCATGTAAGGAATAATAGTTATGTCCAAAAAAATCATGAAACAAAGACATAAAAACTAAAAAATGATTCTCTCACACCAATAATGAACCACCAAAAATATTATGCAAACAAGGGAAAGAGGATTCCCCTTTACTAGGCCCCTAGGGTTTTTCGCCTAGGAGCACTTGGTTTAGGATTGACACTCTTTCACCTTAGTGATAGTCTCTTTTTGGTGATTGCACTCAAAGGGTATGGGCTGAGTAGGGTTGTGATGTGTGTTGAGGTGTGTCTAAATGCTGAAATGAAATGAAACTAAACTAACTAAAGAAATGTAAACAAAACAATGTAAACTAAATGCAAGCTAAACTAAATGACTTAATTGTATGCAATCTAGAAGGAAAATAAAAAATACAGAGATGGTGCACTTGGGAAATGAAACTTGCAGAAGAGGAGCCCCGAAATGTTTTGAAACTTGCTGGAAATTTGCACAGGGACACTTACACTAGAATGGGCAACCTAGTCCTTTTTCCATGAAACTTTGCTAGACTAGGTTTTGAGAAAAAGGGTATCTAGAAATGTGAAAACCCTTTTTTAGGCCTAGTACTTTTAGGAGATTTGAAGCTTGATTATGTGGGCCACCACTTGCACTTCCCTTTTTGTTAGATACATGTGTCAGAATCTTTAGAAAATGGCCTAGAAGTTGTCCTTTTGCTCCAACTAGGGTTTGATGACTTGAGCTAACTTGAATGGAAGGATTTTACCCTTTTCAATACTTTATTCCTTGCCAAATCTAAATACAACCTGCAAAACACATACAAGGACAAAGAAAATGTCAGGGTTAGAGATTAGGGGTTTTCCTTAGTCAAACCCCTTTGAGGGTAACTAAACCCAAATGAGAAATAAGGAAAGGAAAGATGATTGAATGATAAAGTAATGTAAACACCCACCAAACCTTTAGTTGTTGAAGTCTGTAACATGCAAGAACTAGCTCCAATGGAGGTTGCTTGAAGCTCCTTTGTGCTTTATTTTTTGCTTGAGAAGATTGAGTGTAAGAGTGATTGTGAAGATGAAAAATGATCTTAGAAAATGAAGGTGAAACCCCTTATTTATACAAGGTATGCCCTAATTTCCTGAAAATGTCACATGATAGGCCGACACTAGAGTTTTCGAGGAAAATTACCATTAGGTTTTTGATTTAATTTTAAATTTTATGTCAAAAGAGACTACATCACCCAAGGTGGCGACCTAGTCCACTTGGAAAAATTCAAGTGGTGCTCAGGAATAAAAAGGTGTTAAATGATGTTTATGAGTCTTGTCTCCCAAAACACACTTAAGTCAGGCCTAAAAGTGCATTAGGGGACCAATTTATCATTAAAAAGGGTTGAATTAGTGATGATAAGCCTAGGAAAGTGTGAAAATACATTACAACACTTTACAACACTTTGGCACAAGGCTTGGAAAGGCCTAAAAATAGGTTATTTAGATGAATTGTATTGAAACCTGGGTCTTATAAAAGTGGGAAGATGTATCACAACACTTCACAACACCTTTGTAAAATACTGTTAGATTGTTGTTGATTTGCAAGCATTCAAGACTAAATCAAGGCAAAACAAGGCCAAAATCCAAGGGAAAAGTCCCAAATGAGTGAAAAAGTGTCAAAGGCTACACTTTTTGGTGACACAAATACAAACAAAATATTTTTTTTAAGATCTTATTCATAAAATTCCTAACACCCTAAAATTAACTTTAATTCATAAACACTACTATTGATAATTCCTAACACCCTAAAATTAACTTTAATTCATAAACACAAAGGAGAAAAAAGAGGTAAAGAAATCATTTCTACAAAATGAGTGCATTTTATAATTGTAAAATTGAACCTTTTTACAAATTAGATATGGTAAGACTACTTTTGGGTCAATTTTCTACCAGCTCAAATTTATGAAAAAGTCTTTGTCACTCCAAGTTTTAGCTGTATGTTTCCCTTTGCTAAACCTCTGCCTAAACATTAAATGAACAAATGTGCCTAGCACCTCACTATCAATATTTGGGTATGTGCGGGATCATCATGGAAAAAATAGGCCCTTAAGTGGCAACAAAATTCAAAAATCTAGAGTTAGGAAACTTGATGTAAAAAATTGAATAAGTTATCTATATTATTTCAAAAATATGGGTATGTGCAGGATCATGATGGGCCAAAAAGTGGCAATATGATGGGTATGTGGCTGACAAATTTTTTTTACCCAAAATTGATGAAATGAAAAGGGTTTTTAAAGGAGATTATCAACTTTCCACCAATATAAATTATGCTTTACATTGAATTTAATAAATAATTATTATTTATTTTCTATTGAATTATGACTAAATTCTTGATTGATAGGTTGATTGAAAAACATTTATAGCTTTCAAACAGTGTCACATTTTTTGAATCCAGAACATGTGTCACATTCTATTCTTTGTATACTATAAGATTAAAAATTAAAAAATTGAATTTCATGAAGTTTTGACCAAGTTAAGGTGGTCAGACATACGAGTCTTTATATTTTTAAAAAGTTGTAATAAAAAAATTATAATTAATTATTTACTTGGAAAAAAGTTACAAAAAAATATGCATCACATTAGAACATGAGTCCTCTACTTGTATCTAAAATATTATAGAAAAAGAATTATCATTTTAATGTGGTTAGGGTGGTCAGACAGACACCTACTTCTTATTTTTCCCTGAAAATTAAGTACTACTATACTGAAATTTTAAATTTTCACCAAATAGATTTCATTTTTTTGTAAATAAACCTAGTAGTTTAGAAACTAAATTCAATTTGATACAAATTATATTCTTACATATTTTTGAAATAATATAGATAACTTATTCAAATTTTTATGTCAAGTTTCCTAACTCTGGTTTTTCTAAATTTTTTGCCACTTAAGGGCTCGTTTTTTCCATGATGATCCTGCACATACCCATATGTAAGAACAAAATCTATAGAAAATTGAATATAGTTTCTAAACTACTAGGTTTATTTAAAAATAAAAAAAATCTATTTGGTGAAAATTAAAATTTCAATGTAGTAGTACTTAAATTTCAGGGAAAAAATAAGAAGTAGGTGTCTGTCTAACCACCCTAACCACAATAAAATGATAATATTTTTCTATGAGATTTTAGATATAAGTCTAGGACTCATGTCTCGATGTGATTCATTTATTTTTTGTAATTTTTTTCCAATTAAATAATTAATTATGAATTATTTTGTACAACTTTTTAAAAATTTAAAAACTTGTATGTCTGACCACCTTAACTTGGTCAAAACTTCATAAAATTCATTTTTTTAATTTTAATCCTATAGTATGTGAAACATAGAATTTGACACATGTTTCAAATTCAAAAAATGTGATACCATTTGAAAGCTATAGATGTTTTTCAATTAGCCTACCAATGAGGACTTTAGCCGTAATTCAAATAGAAAATGAATAATAATTATTTATTAAATTCAAAGTAAAGCATAATTTATATTGGTGGAAATTTGAGAATCTCCTTTAAAAACCCTTTTCGTTTCATCAATTTTGGGTAAACAAAAAAGTCGTCAGCCACATGGGTCATCATATCACTTACATATCACCATTTTTTGGCTCATCATGATCCTACACATACCCATTTTTTGATAATTTGTTTCCTTTAGGAGGCCATTACTGGAAAGTAGGGTGTGGCTTGAACATGAGGCGACATTGAAAAATTCCAAAACTTTATTACTAGGCCCATCCTGCATTCATAGAACCTCACTATACATTTATTATATGCAAATGAATAACTTTATACGATACATAAACTTATTTTTACAAGGGATAAATGTATTGAGATATAAGAACCTCACTATACATTGATTTCATGCACATGAACAACTTTCTACGGTATATTAACTTATCTTTACAAGGGATAAATCTATTGAGAAATAAATGTTAACTAGAAGAGAGTATAGTCAAAAGGTTGTTGGACGAACCCTAATAAATGCAACTGGCTTAACTAATACTTGAGGTAAACCAACAACATCTTTTTTCCATATTATTTCTAGTTTTTTCCACAAAAGAAAGTTGATTGTCATGCTTCTTCCATCTCTTTTGGAGGCCAGAGCTCACAATTAGTCCCACTTTTATCTTCTTTTAAAATGGAACTCCTACTTTCTAGCATAGCTTTGAAAATTATGTTGTTTGAAACTTTCAGCTTGATCTAAGGAAGCGTTTACTTAATGTTTATGGTTTTTTTCATGGGTGTTGGCCAATCTTGTGTTTAACACTATGTGCAGGGCTTGTAGAAGCATTTTGAAGTGTGTTGGGATCTATTTGGGTCCTAATTAAGGGTTTATGTAGGTCATATTCCATTCCTATCCACCATGAGAATGTTTGGGTGCTGACCTATTTCAAATTTAAATGTATAACGGCTAGTGGCCAACATTGGAGAAAGTTTTTGAGATAGAAATTGATATAAATATTTATGGTGATTATGCAAGAGAGTGAAAGAGTAAGAAGCAAGATAAATGTGGAGAATGGTGTAGGTAAAGTGTGTGATGGAAATTTGAGCAGAGCAATGTGAACTTCATGTTAGGGTTCCTAAAGGAAGTGCGTTAAAAGGCATCCAAAATCTTTCATGTGAGACTGCAAAAGTGTGCAAGAAATTGTGGTGGACTCCTTGTTGCATTGAGAAGTGTTTCTCTTTGTAAAATTCTTCTTCTATCTTCTTGTATTCTTTCTGTGGTAGTGAGCCCTAGCTATGAGTCTTTTTGGATAGTGTGTCCTATTCTGGTAGTGAACCTCTTTGTATCAATTTTGCTATTAATTATATTGTGAGCTAATTCTCACCATGTTTTTTCTCTCATTGGATTTTCCATGTAAATCTGGTGTTCTCATGTGTATGGTGTTGTGATTTCAATTTTTGTTATCTACATTTCATGTTTAATAAATCTAACAAAATAAGGACTTAATTAATGCTTGTGGTTGGGGGTTTGTGAAGGTTCAATTTTCTATAACTCATTCACCCCCCCGCTCCGCCCACCCTCGCCCCCTCTCAGTTGTCTTGTTCATTTCAACACCTATAAGTGAATATTTCAAGAAAATGTGTGGGAATTTGACTGTGAAACACTCCTAAAGGATCTAAGTCCTAAGTTCAACTTGGGGTCCGTTATTACAGTCCCAAACTATGAGAGAAAAAATCTAAGGAGTGGGAGTCGAATCATGAGAAGAACATGGAACCTAGGACCTAGATTCCAATTGGGGCCTGCAGCTTGGCAAGAACCAAAGGAGATTTAGGGACTCTTAACAGTCCCAAAAATTTATTAAAATACAAAATAAAAGAGAAAGGAAAGGCCTAAAGGGAATCTCAAGCCAGCCAAAACAACCCAATAGTGTAAAACACAACAATAATGAAAAATGGAAAAGAATTCCCCATCGTTAATAAAAAGATAGGTGATGTGTGCATGCAAGACATAACAGTTATGTAAAAAAAATCATTAAACAAAAAAATACAAACTCAAAACAATTTCTCTCCCAATACAAACAAAATATTTTTTCTTAAAATCTTATTCATAAAATGCCTAACACACTAAAATTAATTTCAATTCACAAACACTACTACTGATAATATACCTCACTTCAAAATTTTCCTAATGTGAGCAAGGATCATAAAAGCCTCATCCAAACAGAAACGAGAACAAAGAGCTAAACAAACCATTTCCACAAAATAAGTGCATTGTATAATTGTAAAATCGAACCTTTTTACAAATTAGAAATTGTAACACTCTTTTGGGTCACATTTCTACCCTCTCGAATTTCTGAAAAGTCATTCTCACTCCAAGTTTCAGCTGTATGTTGCTCTTTGCTAAACCTCTGCCTGAACATAAAATGAACAAATGTGCCTGGCACCTCACTATCCATATTTTTTTGATAGTTTATTTGCTTTGGTAAGCCACTACTGAAAAGTAGGGTGTGGGGTGTGGCTTGAACATGAGACAACATTGAAAAAGTCCCAAACTTTAGTACTAGGCCCATCCTGCATTCATAGAACCTCCCTATACGGTGATTATATGCCAATGAATAACTTTCTAATGTATATTTAATATATTAACTTGTCTTTACAAGGGATGAATCTATTGAGAAATAATAACCTCACTATACATTGATTTTATGCAAATGAACAAATTCCTACAGGGATAAATCTATTGAGAAATAAATAATAAGTGAAGAGAGTATAGCCGAAAGGTTGTTGGAAGAACCCTAATAAATGCAAATGGCTTAACTAAGACTTGAGGTAAGCCAACAGCATCTTTTTTCCACATTATTTCTTGTTTTTTTCCAGAAAAGAAACTTGATTGTCATGCTGTTTCCGTCTCTTTTGGAGGCCAGAGCTCACCATTCGTCCCACTTTTATCTTCTTTTTAAAATGGAACTCCTGCTTTCTAGCATAGCTTTGAAAATGTTAAACTGCGCCACCTCTCTATGCTTCCTCTTTTATTCTTGTCTGGCATGCAGTGGGACTTATCCAAAGGGATTGATTCAACAAAGGCAACATCATGTGGTTATGTACATGATATTCAAAAAGTTACACCGCCCAGCAGCTCATAAGGACAAAGATGATAGCAATGTTAGACATTGTTTCTTTTTGATAGGGAAATTATTGCGTGGAATCATGTAATCTAAGCTATATTTAAGCTTGAATCATGTTTTGGCTTATATGAATTGGGGCACCTTCTGTAATTCTTTCCTTTGGCATATTGCTCACCCTTTTTCACTCTCTCCTTTAACGTGCTGTCTATTGTTTATCCTCCAAAGCATTCACTTCACATGGGTTTGTCTTTGCCTTTTGAGACTATTTGTCTTTGCCTTTTAGGGCAAATAGTAAAATATATGTTTCATGCAACTGGTATTTCTATATAGTTTCCTTCTTTTATAAAGCACAAAATTACAAGGAAACTCAAAATGCTCCAACTACAAAAGTCTTCATTAAAGAGAATAATTGTCATGCCTTTCGAAATTCACGTTTTGGGTGCAGAAAAAAATATACTAGAAAACTTTTAGAGAACCAGATGGCAGCTGCAACAATGGCAAATATCCCCATCAGATGAAAATGGGTATTATTTTGTCAAAGTTTCGTGGGTAGCTTTTAAAATGAGGACAAAATAAAGCACTTTTATTATGCTTTATTTATAGAGGAAATTTTCTCAAGTGGGTCCTTTCTTGTTATATAATCAATATAAGCAGAAAAATATATCTGACTTTAGCTTTAAGTTGATGTGTATATATTGTTTAGTGTGTATATAAATTTTAGGTAAATGGTCCAATATCGACCATGACTCCCACCGCCCATTCAAGTGAAATAATAATTGTTTTCTGTTATTTTATAATTTCTTTTATTCCCTACATCATTCTAGTCGATGATACTTGTAGTTTTGCCTGTGCTTCAAGCTACCCATATTCAAACTCCTTTCTATTTCCAGCATCGAATTCTGCACATACTCGTAACAAAGCCCAATGGAAAAGATTATATTATTTTGAATATCTTTCTTGTCAGATTTGCAGACCCACAAAGCATGGTGTTGTTATACAGATGTTTTATTTAATAATATTAGAAGTATTGTAAATATTATCGTCCATGCCTTAAATGGAACACCTTTTAAGCATGTATTCTTATCAGATTCTTAATGAGGCATGGCTGATCCGTGATACTGTAAATACAACATCGTTCGTCGTATGTATTAGTTGTGTATGGAGTGACCCGACAAACAATGGTTTCGATAGAATGAAAATACATTTATATTCGCTTCAAGTAAATTCACTGTGAATAATTTATTTCGGAAAATTCATCGCAATGACAAATTCATTTCATAAAAAATTCACCGTCATGAATTGCTGGTAGTGAATTTGTCATGACGTGAATTGTTGGCGGTGAATTTTCCTAGATTCTTTTATATTGTTTTTCTCTCTTTTTTTAAGATAATATTCAGAGACCTAAAATATATTTCAAGATTGGACTCGGTAGTGTATTTTTGTGTTGGTTCAGTTAAAAAATTAGCATCGTTTGCCATTATATTTCTTGTGCATGGAGTAATCAAATAAAGAAGTGTTTCCATGAAGAAAAAATTGTATATTAAGTACAGGCTTTCCATCTTTTTCTTTTTTTTTTTTTTAATATGATACACTATTATCTTGTCATTTTGAAACTTTCCATTTTTTAATATATGACATTTTTTAAGTATGTAGTATTTCGAGTATGTATCTTCAGAAAAAATGATAATTACTTATATTAATTTAGATTTAAATAAATTAAAATTATAGTATAAATCTTAAGAAATTTCAGTATTTTTAATACATTTGTTATATCTCAAAAAATTTATAGCTATTTTAATATATACTTGCTAATGTTTAGACATAAATCTATATATCAAACCATCATAGCAAACAATATCCTGCCAAATAAACAAATTACTGATTTTATACTGCAAACTGTTGCCTATACAAATTTATATTTCAATAAGAGAAATATCAAACCTAAATTTTGATAGCAAAATTGCATTAAGTAAAACTAGGTTTAACTCTATTCATATAAAATATAAATTAGATATCATTGTCAATTTTCTCTTGGAAAATGGAAAACCCATGGATTCTTTTCATATTCAACTGCTAGGCTTATAATGAGTTAAACGTAAATCACTATTTTGAATATTTTTATATAACTTAGATTTGGCATGTATAACGAAAGAATACTTATTTGAAATAATTAATAAGACTATCTAGATAAATAATAAGATGTGATTAGGATTATTTTTGACATATAACTTTAGAACATTTGTAGTTATTATAAATATATGAAAAGAAATATAAGTATATATTTTTCATATAATTTTAAAGAAGATTGTTTTAATTCATAGATATGTGTATCTTATTTTACAAACTAAATAGTCTTTTCTATTCATAAGAAAATTTGAGTGTTAACAATTTTTTATTTATTTTAGTGATTCAACAATGTATATTTAATATACATTTGTTGGATCTGCCAATAGATTTGTGTAAATAATAACAAAAAATATTTTAATAGTGTTGAACAAAAGCTTGAGATATCTTAATGCTACTCAAACTGTAAAGAGTGAAACTCTTTAATTTCAAAACATCGACAATTCCTTAAATAAATTCATTTATATTCCAAGAAAGTCAAAATTCCATTCATTCAAATTCATAAAATCCAAAAGATTCCAAAATAATGACTTAAAGCCTACAATAGATTCATAATACTTCCAATTAATTAAATAAACGTGTCATCTTACACGAAAATAATAATACAAAAGCATTGTAAAAGATATTTACAATTTGAGACTTAGGCATTATGTCGCCTTAAGCTCTACAATAATCATAGAAGACTTAGGCATTCTGTCGCCTTAAGTTCTAAAATAATCATACAAGACTTAAAATAATACATATATGAAGAAATCATCCTTTGATCTTCAATCCAATTGCATATCTTCAAACATGAAGACAAGAACAAGAATTAGGTGCTTTTTCCACCCAACCTCGAAGCTTACGCTTCCTCGAAATTCCTTAGTCATTCAAAGAATACCCGACCCTGCACGAATCGCTTAGCAAAAACCAGTCGACAAGCAAGATGGAATCTGGTGCGTGCTAGTATAACTAGTAAATCCACAAACATTTTCATTTTTCTAATTCATTTAAGAAACAAACAAGTTCAATACTAGGATATGGTAGAGAGTTAAATTCATTCCATCTATTTCAATGGTCCTTGAATTACTTGGCCAAGTAAACTGTCATGCATGACAAATAATAGTAGTTTTGGAAAAGCAAAACTATGCTCTCTAAAAACCCATATTCGACACCCATCTCAGAAGGTAACTTTTCAAACACATGAACTACACTTTCATTTTCAAGAAAACATGGTTTTTAATACAATAATTTCACAATTTTAAATCACAAATAACATTATGTTCATATTTGAAATAAACAAGAGATAAAATTAAATTAAAAGAAGGTGTATCTCAAGTATGTAATCTAATTATATATTTAAACAAGAATTAAATGAGCACACTGTTGGTGTTTAAAATAACAACCCAGCTAGACTTTGAAACTCTCTAAGAGGTAGCCAACCTCTGTATTAAAGAACCACAAAGGCTAGTGGCCAACTGACAAGATTTGGTCAAAGATTGACATCTCCTACACTTTTGGCTCTACAGGACCAAGGTGGGTAAACCTAAACAATGCTCAAAACTTAATTCACTCATACACTAACATTTTTTTACAAAGCAGATAATTCCCAATGAAACAACACTAAGGGAAGCATTGACAACTTTAAATTTGGCTAAATTCTCAGCAGCTCAACCCTCTCTCAGCCATTCGAAAGCAGGACACACAATAACACAGTAAGATTAGAATGATTTTGCATTTAAAATTGTTTCTGAGATGCAAAAACTAAAAAATACATCAGTGCCAGTTCTGGGCCATGGAGTCAAACACATAAAATAAATTCTCCAGTAAACAGTCTTCAACCAATGGATTTGACTTGCTAATTCTTTGCATTAATTGTTAGTGCCTTGCACCAACAATCCTTCTCTTGATATCAATTAGATTCTTCTTATCAAATCCCATCTGCACACCCGAAATCACAATCACCTGTTCAAATCATTTTAACCATTTTCTTGAAACAGAACAATGAACAGACAAAACAATCTCATGAAACTTGAGATGATAAACTCAAAGACACTTTGTATTATTGAATTTATATAACTGAAAGTGTACAAAAATGGAGACAATCTGATGACATTCATGAATGTGGAAACACCTTCATGATGTTAATTGCATAAACTGGTTGTATTTACTCTTGAATTCATAAAATTACAACTTATAGACTCAAACAATGACTCAAAAAATACAAATCTCTTTCTACCCAACCCAATACAAAAACTCAGAACCCTATATAATGAGAAGACAAGACAAGAAATAGAAGAATGAAGGAAACCCTAAAACTGATCCGAAAATGCCATCTGGAATCTTCATTCACCGTTGATCATCAATTTTGAAAAAGAATCTCTCATCTCTCTTCCATCTTTTGTAGCAACAAACATATTCCCTCAAAAATAGAAAGCATGCCCACGTGGAGGTTCTTCAAATTCACCCAGCTGAAAGAAAACTCCACTTCCCTTGAAGAATCATTTACCTTTGTTTCTATTTTCCCCTTTGCTGCATTTTACTTTGTCATTTACTCGATGCAGCTTCACTTATAATATTTCACTTGAAAAAGGCACGATATTACATTTCCCAGCGAACAAAAATTAAAATGAATATTTTATTCACCTTTCAAGTTATTAAATGTGTTTGCACTTCACCTTTAAAATATTTTCTCGTGCCAACATATTCCATATCGAGAAATTTCACTTTCAAAAGTGAAAACTATTTAACTTATTGGGCTATCCATCTTTCATTTTTCCTTAAAAAATGGGCTTTTAATATAATCGCAATGTAAAATATTTTACCCGTTTCCACATTAAGCTCCTTTGGTAAAATAACTTTTTTTAAAAATATTCCCCTAGCCTTTTACCCCTTTTAAAATTAAAAAATTCTTCACCCGAGGAAAAACGAGCCCCACCCCCATACACTTCACTAAATCTCGCTCACCTTGCATTGCTTTTACCTTCATCAGCATAATTCTCGCAAGGTCCGTGACCAAGGGTTGAAAATGCCCTAATTTTGTTTTTGTCTGGTTGAGCTCTCTCGGGCTGCATTTGGCTTCCCTTCCATCGGCCTCACCTGCTAGTTCCACTGTACGAGCCTCCTCACTGCGTGGGTCTCTCCATGCTTGGCCACATTTCACAACATGGCACCATCCCTCTACATTGCATGGGCCTGCTTTGATGGCTGCCTTCCTCCCTCAAACAGTACATGTTTTCTTCATGGTGTGGGCCTTCCCTCAACCACACCCAAGATTCCATGGTCTTCTCATCTTTTGGCGCGAGCTAGGCTCTATTCTTGAGGCGCAGGCTTTCTTCCATGCGCACCTCCCTTCACTGTTGTACGTGCGGGCTGTCCTCTCCATAGAGTCTCCTTCTCTTCACCTTGTGTGCCCACCTCGTAGGCTTTTCTCCCATCTTTTATTGTAGGCACAGAGGTCTTCACTACTGGCCAGTGCACTCCTAATAGCACACGGGCCTCCCTTGCAATAGGCCACGCCCACCACTTCCTCTCTGGCTATTGCATTGTGCACGCCTGTTCTTCGCCTGTTCCTCCACATTCTATGCCAATAACCTCCATCTGATGGCACCCATGAAAACCTTCAAGCCAAGCCATTCACGTTTGCTTAAGAGTCTCTATAGCCTTTTTTACAGATTTGGAACAATTTCAAAATACTTTGGGCATCGCGTGCAAGCTATTTGCCATCTCAAAATATTTTTTCCATACTTTCAACAATGTTCATTGATTTTTTATTGCTTTTGTCTGGAGTTTCTGAAACCTTTTCAACGGTCCATTTCGTGCATATTCTATAATCATGGGATTCCCCCATCAATCATGGTCTGCGAATTGCAGTTGATTAAAAGTTTCTAAAGTCTTTTCGATAGCTATATTCCCTATTCACTGGCCATGCCCTGTTGTTGATGGCATTTGTTAAGAGCTCCTGAGGCCCTTCAACAGTCCATCCTGTGTACTGGCTACAATCTTCGTTTGATCTTAATGTAATCATATGTCTGGAATGTGATTTCACCAAGCAAATATAATCAAGAAACCTGACCATATTAGCATGTGTAACTGAGTTGGCTTATTTAGTATCATGTAGATGTTCAAATAACGAAGCAAGATCAAACAATATCGTGGCTCCATCCTTCGGTAACTTGAATAAAATACCACTTATTGGAAAGAGTGTATGTATGAACTGTATACACCTAAAAATTGTCTGGAGCATCCGATTAATTAAATACGAATTATTTTATTAATTATCCTAATTTCCTCTACTATCGAATAAATAGAAATATTTATTTATATAATTCACATTTAAATTCATCTTAATTAAATAAATAAAATTAAATACTTTGTTTGATTTAAATATCAAATCCCTATTTTACTCAATCATGTCCATCTTACATTAATTAAATAAAGATTAAACACTTTATTGATTAATTGCCATATTCTTCTATTTAATTTAATAAACAAATTCTATAGTTCATTTTATTAAATTACTTATCCTTCTTTTGATAATTTAAATAAATCAAAATATTTGAATAAAAGCACAGGGAATATTCCATCTATATTCTCTCAAAAATGAATTAGATATCCTATGTCTAATCTATGTGTAAAATATGTCACAATTAATGCTTTGAAACTTCATGGGAAGTTTTGGAGACAAATTGGAGACAAATTCCAAAATCTTCTCTCAATCCTCCTCCATTAATCCTTCATCTTCTCTTGCCTAGTGTTTTCTTGGGTAGAGACAATCACCAAAATTATCTCAATCTCCTCCATCTTTCACCCTTCAATCCTCTAGATTGAATCCAAGCCTCTCATTGTCTTCCCTGTGCATTTCTACACCCAAGAAATCTATAAATAAAGCCTCATTAAACCAAGAAAAGGATCCAAATAATATAACTTTTGCACTCTTACTCTGCAAGAATTCAAGCACTCAAGCATCAAGCATTCAAGCATCCAACATACAACAATCAAGCTTCAATATCATGGCTACCTCCTGTAGCTGCAATTATTTGTTTCATGTCAATTCATGCTAGTTTAATTCATTTATCATCTAGTATTGCTATATTTAATTCCATATCATTGCTTTAGTATGCATCTCATTCTTTCAATTGTCATTTTAACAATCATAGTGCACTCACGATCTGAGAGCCATTTTGATTTAATATATCTTGGGAGATAGAGAATAATATGATGCTTTCGATAGATTATTGCTTTGAATTGATTCAATTTGATTTGTTTTTGATATAATGTTGTATTAAGAAGTGTTTTGTGCTTTACACCTAATCCCACATTTGCAATTTGGCGCCGACCGTGGGGCCTTAACCCCAATTTTTCAATTTTTCTGGAAAGTATCACGCAGGTTTATGATGTGTTTTATTTTAGTGTTTTCGTCAAATACTATAGCACTTCTGTGGAAAACTACAGCGCTTCTGTGCTCTTTTTTGGAACTTCCGTGTTACTATAGCACTTCATTCAAAAATTTCAGCGCTTTCAACTTTAGCGCTTTCGTCAACTATTTCAGCGCATCGGTGATTTAGCGCTTCCATGGCAAACTTCGATGCATTAGTGTTTTAGCGCATCAGGTAACTACTTTAGTGCTTCAGTGCAATATTCCAACGCTTTTGTAAGATCATTCTGGATCCGACATGGCCGTGGCCAGATTTTATTTTTTTCACAGTTGGGTTAAAATTTATCAATCCTAGGATAGTCACTTTAGGTTTTCTAAAATTTATAATCAATCCTAGGATAGTCACTTCTTGGTTTCTAAAATATATCAATCCTAGGGTACCCACTTTTTGTTTTCTTAAAAGGAAATTTATCAATCTTGGGATATTCACCGCATGTTTACAATACAAATTAAAAAGAACAACATGATTTATGTGAAGCAACACCTTCACATAGATTAGAAAATTTATTTTTGGGCTTAAAAAAAAACAAACTTATATGTTGTGCTTGTGGTGATTAGGCTTATGCTCTTTCCTTAACTAGGTGACCAAAGTGTCAGATTCACTTTTATTTCATGTCATTTACGCTTTGTTAAATCCTTTAGAAGGCCTGCCGTAGTGGGAAAAAGTACTCACCCTACGGGAACGACCTAAGCGGGAACACCTAAGGCCAAGGATTCCAACCCACTATAATAAAAATGCAAGTTGTTGATGAAAGTCCAACTTGATGGTAGTGAGCAAGATTACCATCCCCGAAATCTTTGTTCTAAAGATTGAGAGGTATTCTAAGGGAGTTTATCTATTTGTCACACTGCACAGAACCCCAATCTACGAACCATAGAGCGGTTTCTCACCGAGTCAGTATCCATACATTATCATACTTGCAGTGCAAGGGGAGGGAAGAATCTGCCCCCAAGACACTCACCATATAATTTTCATAGACCGTTTGCTCAGAGGACGAGAAATCCAACTCTGGGTACGCACCTGGAAATGACAAAAACACGGGCGCCCTCTAGGGGGTGACAAGGCTATGTGCATCAACACAATTCAAGATGTGGGTTGTGAGTATAATGATGACCTACTTGTCCTCAAGTGTAAGTCTGTTTGATTTGTGTACAAATGTCAAAACAACCCGTCAAAATCAATAAGAATCATTCATGATTCTTGAACATACACGATCTATTCAGTTAAAACAATTATTCACAATTGTTTGTTGTGTTTTCACAATTTCATTAAAATAAGATTTAAGATCATCCTGAAAACAATAAAGTCAAGTTAGATTAGAAAACCACATGCTTCGAAAGTGGAATTCCACCACGTTTCTCAAGAGGAAAATCAAAATCACAAAGCCCAAGAAACCTTTTGGTTATCTAGATAAATTGAGAAGACAACATTTTCTATATCAAAATCGGAAAATCTTTTTACAACATAGAATATTCATCCACATATATCACGATTTTCTTAGGGGTCACACCTTAGATTATGTAGTAGAACCACTCTATTCCCAAGCCTTCTTCCAAAGAAGAGATCTCACTCAGTATCTCAACCATAGTCAGTGCATACATCGTTCTTATCTTGCACAATCCCTGATACAGTATGCCACAAGGCCAAATCAGATTTTACAGTAGAGAGTCTTAAAATCCTATTTTTAGCATTCTGGAATCTTGTTTCAGAGCTTTTGGTCACTGTTTTAGCGCTTCTGTGAAATAGCGCTTTTAGGAATTGTTTCAACGCTTATAGTCTATATTTTAGCGCTTTCATTAAAACAACGCTTTCATCATCTTTTTCAACGCTTTCATGCATTGTTTCAGTGCTTCTGTCAAGATAGCGCTTCCATCAATTTCTGCAGGACTTTCATGCACTGTTTCAGTGCTTTTGTCAAGATAGCGCTTCCATCAATTCCTGTAGCGCTTTCATGCATTGTTTTAGTGCTTCTGTCAAGATAGCACTTCTGTCACCTATTTCAGCACTTCGGAACTCTATTCTAGCGCTTCTGTGAAATAGCACTTTTGTCCTTTGTTTTAGCACTTTTAAAACAAAGAGTTCAAAATTTTTACCAGTCAATCAGTCTGTCATTTCATCAACATTCTTCATTAGAACCAAGTTTCTTTTTATCAGAATCACTGTCTAGAGACCGAAAATAGATAGGTTTATACAAATTTCCAATCTTATCAACTGAAACAAGATCCTGCAAATCACAAGTGTCAAAATCAAATACACAATCAATTACTACATTGAAGTTTCATCGTCATGATACTATCATCCTTCATCATGAAACCAAGTATAGTAATCAAATTTTTAACATAGTCTCATCAATAAGATCAGTCATCTTATTCGACTTTGTTAAAAGTTTCAATTGACATTTTCAGCATAGAAGATCGACATTTCGGAAGAAAGGGTAAGAATTTTTATGCCAATCTTCACTAGGTCCCAAAAATAGAGACTCTTAGACCAAGAAATTTTAAAATCCCAAGCAATGGCAGAGGAAAATCCTTGGAACAATCTGAACCGAAATGATAAGAGTGAAATAAATCCAGAGGATATCCAAGCAGCTCAACACGATCCCAAGTTCCATATATTTATGGAAAATATTTTAGAATAAGATATGGAGAAGTATCTTTTGATGTTGGCTGAATGAGGTGCCAAACTTCCCAAGGACTTCGACGTGAATCGTCTGAAGGAAGCACCTGGAACAAGTGAGACTGAAATTCTGCAACCTACACAAACAATAGATCTAGTTGCCTCTTTAACATCTCAAATGCAACTATAATAATAACAGATATAGGATATGACAAAAGGAAGTACCAAAAGATATGCGATACAGGACATTTGTCCTTATCCTTTTGATGCAACCGTTGGTCTGATACCTTTCCCTAGACACTATGAGATTCCAAAGTATGACAAGTACAATGGAAGAATAGATCTAATAGATCATATTAGGGAATTCAAAACAATGAGTCTCAAGTTTTCTCAAGAGGAAACTTACTTAATGAGATTATTCCCAAGGAGCTTGGGAGGATCATGTATGGAGTGGTTTTCAAAACTACAACCAGGTATCAGAACTTTTGAGGAATTAGTCAATAGGTTCATTTCCCAGTACTCCTTTAACATCCAACATGATGTTACAATAAAGGATCTTTATAACCTAAAGCAAAACAAAGGGGAAACGTTCTTGTCTTTTCTACAAAGATGGCGACAATTGTTCGCTAGATATCCTCGATCCATTCCTGAGGAAGAAAAGATGGATTTATTCATTGAAAATTTGATGGAGGAAATGAGTTATAGACTCGAATTACAATGTCCTCCCACATTCGAAAAGGTCATAAAAAACGGTCTGAAAATTGAGGAAGCATTAGTAAAAAGAGGAGTTATCAAACATTTCAACGATAAAGCGAACGACACAAATAACTCCTCCAATCAATACTCAAGCAGTGATAAGCCAAAATTTTGGCAAAAGAATCGAACCACAACTACCAATGAAACATCAAATGATTCCCAAAATGTCAAACCAGTCTTTAACTTCATAGCATCTACATCAAAGATTCAAAACAATGATCAAATTATCAAGTCAAATGTCATACAAAACAACGAGATCGTAAAGATGCAGCCATATCAGAAACCATCAAATCGGTGAAGGTTCACACCTTTAGGCCAAACAATAGAATCAACAATGAAAGAACTAGTTACTAGTGGCCTTATCAGTGCACGGGAGGCCTGATTCTGGGATCCAAAGGTCAAACCACCATGGTGGAATGACGCTGATTATTGCAACTTCCATAATAACAAGGGTCACAAAACCAACGATTGTATGGAGTTGAAACATCCAATACAAGATTTGATCGACAACAATAAAGCATATGTGGAAACACCCCAAAACAACAACGATCATTCATCTTTCAAAGACCCTTTGCCAAACTATGACAAAGGAGCATCATCATGCTCAAACTACAAAGGTAAGAACATTAATCATGTCTATGAAAAAAAATCCTTTGTTTATCTGAAGTAGAGAGTGATCATACAGTTTACCATGACGTTAACAAACCCAAAATCAACAACACTACCACTTTGGATTTTCTCCCAAACGTATCAAACTCTGATAATAAAATCAATGTCTTAAAAATCAGAGACCGTCAAGAACATCAACCAGTAAATGTCATGACTAGGGGGCAAGCTAAGGTCATGTTAAAAGGAGTTGGATCTACACATGTGGTTCCACCTCCATCTCACTATAATATCGTCGATCAACTACAAAACATTCCTGCTCAGATATCGATACTAGAGATCCTTAAAATATCACCATCACATTAGGAGGTTCTCGAACAAGCTTTCATTGCCACTATGGTACCAAAGAATCTAGATGTTTGTTAGTTTCAAGCTATGGTGGGACATTTAACTACCCCACATTGTCTATCATTCTCTGAACAAGATGATATCTCGCTAAATCATCCCCATAATATTGCACTCCATATTGAAGTCTTAATCCACAATCACCGTGTCAAGAGAGTCTTAATAGATGGGGGAGCTGGTCTGAACATTTTCACTCTCAAGTTAATCCACGCATTAGGATATTCAGATGATGCTATTGATTCTCAAAGAAAAATGACTATCAGAGCATATGATGAGGAAGAAAGATCATCTAAAGGCTTGATTGTACTCCCCATTCAAGTGGGGCCAATGATGAAACATATAGCATTTCAAGTGTTGGAGAAGGAATTAACATACAAAATTCTCTTAGGGCAACCATGGATCCATGAAATGCAGGTTGTACCTTCAACATATCATCAATGTTTGAAGTTCCCAATAAATGAACGAGAGGTGACTATATCTGCTGATTACAATCATCCTCAACATTGTGACACCCTTAGGATCTCTCAAGATACCTTTATACCACACAACAGAGAAGCATCATCATCCAAAGAAGAAGAACATCCAAGTATCACTACTAAGTGGGTAGAGAAGAAGGGTAAAGAAAAAGAGACAAGTCCTATTGAAACTCAATCAAACGATAATCCAGATCAACAAAATTCTTTATCACATAAATTCCAAGAGCAAGTCCAAATGAAGGACAAAGGAATGGGAACATATTCTATGGAGCAATCGCTTAACCTATCACAGTTAATGCCATCTCCTAGAACATATGGTCAACCATCTATGATCAAATCTCAAACATCATTACCAGTCACAACTCTTGACAAAAGGTTTGTCAAAAAGGGTACAATAGAGGATGAAACAAACAACAAAGCAATCCTGGATTGGCTATACAAAGATGAGGAACCCTCTACATCAGATATTAGTTCAAAAATTTCAACATCAACACCGATAAATATGGAAAAGGAAAAGCTATTTTAGAAAAAATAGGGTATGAAGGACAAGGACTCGTTGGATTAATAAAGGATGGAATCACAGAGCCTATTACACCCCTTATTCTCCACACAAAAGAGAAGCTAGGACTAGGATACTCTAAAGAAGAAAAGAAGGAGCTAACTAGGACGGCTGTAGAAAATATCCTTCAGTTTAGAGATGGCTCTGAAATAGACTTAAATGTATATGAGTGGGCATTGTATTCTGATCTATTTTTCATTGATATTCAAGTCGATGTAATTCAACAATATGTACGTACGCATGAGGAGGGCCAAGGTTCTGGGCCTAGACCACTCATGGAAGGGTCACTAAATATTGATGATTCGAGTGGGGACAAGCAGACTTCAAGTGGACTAGATGATCTTGAAGAAAGTACCATCACAGATCTTTATATTCCACTAAATGACTATGATGAAATGGCTGTCCAAACCCTTACATCCATCACCTTGAATAAATCTGATAACCTCATTCTGTTAATCCATCCTGAACTCATTGACTGGGAACCTATCGAACCTTTGAATATACCAATATTTACAAATTATGATGCCATCATAAAATTCCTATGTCATACTAAACCTGGTACAAATTTTGTTTGTAATACTCATAACAACACAACTCAGCAAGAGGGTGTCAAATCTTCTAGTTGCAAAAATGAAAACAAGGAAAATAGATCTAATGGTGAAAACCATTCTATGGCAGCATTAGATCTGGAAAAAGAAAAAATAAAAAACGCATCTAACGGTGAAAACCTCTCTGAGGCACTGAAGGATGGAAGATTTGACACTCTTCTGGAACACTATCATGAGAGATCATCAATCCTAGTGGAACCAACATAGTCTGTGAATATTGGCACTAAAGATAAGGCAAAAATCCTACATCTAGTGGAATCCATGACAGAACAAGAAAGACTAGAATTCATCAAGTTCTTTAAAGAAAGAACATTAACTTCGCTTGGTCATATTTCGATATGCCAGGCTTAGACTCAAATCTTCTTATGCATCACTTATCTTTGCCCACAAGAATCAAGCCTATCAAGCAAAAATTAAGAAAAATGCATCCTCACATCACATTGATGGTAAAGATTGAGTTAAAGAAATTGTTGGATGCTGGATTCATACGGTCTATAGACTACGCCGAATGGATATCAAACCTTGTACCTATTTCAAAGCCGAACAACAATATTAGAATATGTACAGATTTTAGGGACCTAAATAAAGCATGCCCGAAGGATGGTTTTCCACTACCAAATATAGACATCATCATGGACTTGACGGCAGGGCATGCCATGTTGTCAATCATGGATGGTTTCTCTAGGTACAATCAAATAAAAATAGCCCCAGAAGATCAAGAAAAGATGGCTTTTACATGTCCATGGTGAACTTTCTGCTTGAATGTCATGCCATTTGGTCTAAAGAACACAGGAGCCACTTATCAAAGAGCAATGATGACAATCTTCCATGATATGATGCACACCTTCATGGAGGATTACGTGGATGGAATTTTGGAAAAATATAGTACAAGGGAATGACATCTGCATATCCTAGACAAAATCTTCACATGGATGGAGAAATTCAATGTTAGGTTAAACCCCAAGAAGTGTGTCTTAGGGGTCACATCAGCAAAACTATTAGGGTACATTGTCTTAGAAAAAGGCATTGAAGTGGATCCAATGAGAGTCAAAGCAATTATGGAGATTCCACCTCCTAAGAATATAAGTCAACTTAGATCACTACAGGGAAGGCTCCAATCAATCAGAAGATTCATCTCCCAGCTAGCAAATAAAAGTCATCCTTTTAATCATCTATTGCATAAGAATATAGTTTTCAAGTGGGACGAGGGGTGTGAAACAACATTCAATCAAATCAAATAGTTTCTAATGTCACCACCCATTCTCATGCCACCAACAGAAGGAAGGCCACTCATATTGTAAATTGCTACAACAAATATATCTTTGGGGGCACTATTAGCACAAGAGGATTATGAAGGAAAAGAACATGCTATCTACTATATCAGCCAGACATTGAATGGATATGAAATCAATTACACATTCATAGAGAAATATTTCTTGACGGTGGTATTCGCTACTCAATAGCTAAGACACTGCATGTTGACTCATACAATCAAGTTAATAGCAAAGATCGATCCTTTAAAGTATCTACTCAGTAAAGTTGTCCTAACAGGTAGACTGGCAAAGTGGGTCATGCTATTAAGTGAATTTGACATTCAGTATATAGAGATAAAGGCAATCAAGGTTCAGGCAATCACTGAACAATTAATAGATTCTCCTTTACCAGATGATTAACCAATGACCATGGAGTTTCCAGATGCAGACATTTTGACAGTGATGCCCCAACAATGGGTGTTATATTTTGACGGATCATATACATAGCGAGGATCAAGAGTGGGAATCTTGTTCATCTCTCCACAAGGACACACCATTCCAAAATCATATAGATTAATGTTACAGTGTACAAATAATGTGGCAGAATATGAAGCATTAATCATCGAGGTCAAAATAGCAATTCAGTGGAAGATCACGGACTTACAGGTATATGGGGATTCTCAACTAGTTATTTATCAAGTAAATGACGAGTATCAAAAAAAAGATGAAAAGTTGACGTGCTATAGGAAACAAAAAGATAATTTGAAATAGTCCTTTGTTAATATCAAGTTTGATCAAATTCCAAGAGCTGAGAATAAAGTTGTGGACGCTATAGCTACAATTGCTTCATTACTACAATTGCCTGAGAAGCGTGTTTGTTATGAGTTTATGGTAGAACAAGTGTCATGTCCTTCCCATTATAATCCAGAATCCAGTACCATCTGCCATATTGAAACCATGGAAACCTCCATCTATGAAACAATCTATGCTTACCTAAAAAATGATGAGCTTCCTCCTAATATATCTAGGAACCAAAAATGAAACTTCATTCGCCAATCCGCATGACATACTTTAATTGCCGACATGCTTTATCGTTGAGGTCTTGATGGTACTTTACTCTGATGTCTAGAACACAACGAGTCTGAAACGGCCCTATGAGAGGTTCACGAGGGTATTTGTGGCACTCACTCGAGTGGGATAACTCTAGCTAAGAAACTCCTCCGTTTGGGATATTATTGGCCATGCATGGAGAAAGAATCCTATCAATTTGTTAAGAAATGCCAAAAGTGTCAAGTTCATAGCAATCTGATTCATGCACCAGCACAAGAACTGCATCCCTTCACATTGGCATGGCCTTTTTGTCAATGGGGCCTCGATCTAGTAGGAAAAATAAATCCATCTTCATCTAATGGACACAAGTTCATTATAACAGCTACCGAATATTTCACAAAATGGATAGAAGCAGTACCTCTTACAACCATCACTAGGAAATAGATTTCCTCTTTCATCTTGAACTACATAATATGTTGATATGGGATCCCTCAATCCATTATCATTGATAATGGACGACCTTTCAAGAATCAAGATGTCTAAGAGCTATGTGATAAATTTCATATCCTACATCAGTTTTAAACACCGTACTATCCTCAAGGGAATGGCCAAGTAGAGGCCTCAAACAAAAAAAAACTCAAAATTCTCAAAAAGATGGTTAATGATGTTGGACATGATTGGCATGTTCAACTCAATCCTGCACTATGGGCCTATAGAACAAGTATCAGAACACCAATGGGAGCTACACCATATGCCTTGGTACATGAGTCAGAAACCATATTGCCCATTGAAGTTGAAATTTCATCCCTACGTGTATCACTCAAAGGCATCATTCCAGATGAAGACTATAGGGTCTCTATACTGGAGGAACTAGAGTTGTTGGATGAGCATCGTCAACAAGATATTAATCATCTAACTGCTTATCAACAAAGGATGTCAAGAAGTTACAACCACAGGGTAAAACCAAGGGTCTTTCAGGTTGGTGACTTGGTACTAAAAGAAAACCCTAGGAATCAGCATGATAGAGAGAAGAAAGGGAAATTTGAGCCTAATTGGCTTGGTCCTTTTTTCATCATATCAGTGTATGGATTAGGAGCATATCATCTATCAACGTCAGAAGGGGATTTCTTTGATGAACCTATCAATAGTATTCATCTCCAAAAATTCTATGCTTGAATCTCCTAAGGCACGGGTCAAACTTTTGAAAATTATTTCCTTGATGAAAACCTAGCAAATAGGCATTTTTACAACACAAAAATACAAAAAAAAATAGAAACTACAAAAAGAAAGAAAAAGAGAAAAATGAGAAAAATACAAAAAACACAAAGAGTGTAATCAAAGCATATGGTGAAAACCTGGAAACAAGCATCGTATGTGATTCTAAGATCAGCTTTCTCATCTATTTTGATATATATCAGGATCCTTAGTTTGGCAGTCAATACCTTTTCATATCATATCAATAGTCTTGCCATCTTTGATTCCATATCAAAATCATTTTCAAATAGTCAAGTATCACTCCAAAGCTTGGGGGCAACATTTGGATATCATTAGGGGCAAAAAAAGCATCGATTTCACCAAAGGGCATCAACCATCTATATCATATCAAAAATTCAAAAACATGTCAAAAAGTAACATCCAAAAACATAGGTCTGTGTCAGTTGAACTACGTGGTCTATGCATGTGTAACGTAGGCAAGGCTAATCTTTGATCAGCCCCTAAGACCCCTAAGATAGGTTACTAGGTTAGGTCTTTGGTCAAAATCTCAAAAATCCAAAAACATCACAAAATTAGGATGGATGATCTAAAATCTGAATAATGAATGAAACACTCTAAGTCAACAATGGATGGTGTGGAGGTGCGTTTTGTTCCTTCTATTGGGGGCTCTCGTCCTTCTCCTGACTCTGTGCTTGGGTTGGGTTCTACTAGTGGTTCTGTTGCCTCTGGTCCTCCTACTGCTGGGGGCTTTTTGGGGAAGGAAAAATCCTTTTCTGATGCTGCCAGGGTGTTTACTAGGCCTCCCCTAAGGTCCATTCCTTGTGCTCGTGACTCTCCGGTGGTGGTGTGTGGTCCTGAGATAGTTGAAAATGAAGAGTTTTATCTAAAGACAGGGGTGGTCTACAAATTCAATGGGCTATGGCCTTCCCTCTTGGACCTCTATGATTGGGTGGAGGCTTCTTGGAAGCCTTTGGTTGTTAGGGAAATCGAGTTTTACCCTAGCGCCAAGGGCTTCTTTATTGATACTTTTGGCTTCCCTCATGAGTGATGTTGTGTTCTTGATAGAGGCTGGATGTGGGGCATTCATTCTTTGTCCATTAGGCCTTGGACTTGCTCGTTCAACCCCCTTACGGAGCCTTTGAACACCAGACCTGTATGGGTCCATTTGCCTAACCTTCCCCTGAATCGTGCTTCGAGGCCATTGGCAATACCATTGGTCACTTCTTATTGGTGGATACTACTACTAGGGAATTTGGGCACACCATGGTTGCTCGGATTCTAGTCGATTTGGACATGTCCACACCTCTCCATGGGGATGTTGTTTTGCTGGTGGAGGATAGACCTTGGAAGTAGCTCTTAAACTATGAGGGTCTCCCCTTTCAGTATAGGAGGTGCTTTTCATTAGGTCACTTGGCTTTTGCTTGCCCTCAGGCACACCACAAGGGCATTGTGACTTGGTGGAAAGATTCTCTTCTGGATCACCTCACGGTGGGTACTTCTTCTTCTTCTTCTTCGGAGGTTGTTGCTCCTCTTTCAAACCCCTCTTCTTGGGTTCCTTCATTGGACTATTCTGCTGGCATTGTTATGCCTGACTTGGCTCATTCTGTCGCTGTTCTGTTGGACCATTCTACTGACTCTGTTCTACCTGACCTTGCACTTGCAGTCGATGCTCTGTTAGACCCTGTTCACCCTTTGTTGGGTGCCTCTGCTATGGATTCTTTCTTGGATTCCTTGTTGCTAGCTCCCTCGTTGTTGGGTGCTCCTATGGTGGCGGAGGTGGAGTTGTTCCCCTCACCGTTCACTTCGGTTCTTACTTGTGAGCCTCCTTGGTCGGTTGTTCTTCGGAAGAAGAAATCTATTTCTGCTTCTCGATCTCGGGCCCATGGAGCCTGCTCTGATCCCCCTGGGTCTAGGGTTGCTTAGTTTCTTTTTCAGCTGTCTATTAGTTGGTCTTCGACAACTGTCTATCAGCTTTTTTTGGTTGTGTCTTTAGTTCAAGTTTTGTTCGAACTTTGTTTTCCTTTGGGCTTTTCGGCCCGTTGTGAAGGGTTCGGCACCCTATAAATGCTGCTTATTTTTTCAAAAACAATGGATAAATTGTATTTTTTGATTATCATTTCTTTAGAGTAACTCAATGATGTATTGAACTAGAGGAATAGGGAAGAAGAATCATGTTTTTATTTATCTTATTTTTGTATGTTAATCATTTGAATGTATGAATTGTTAAGGGATGTGCTATGCAAATGTATCACCGATGACATTTAGAATTCACACATTGAAATGATTAACCACTACCTGTTTACACAATGAATGCTCAGGTCATCTTGATTAAATCATACCTAGATGCTTGTGTTCGCTTGCAATATCAAAAATCATGAAAGAGGTAGTCAGGTTGTCATTGGTCTAACACATACCATTGGTGCTTGTATTCACTTTCAACATCCAATAAAGCTCTATGATGAGAAAAAGGCACAAAATTACTATTAAAATGACAATTATTTTGCATTTAGTTGCATGTTAAAATTAGATTGCATTTATCATATTCATTTATTTGTAGAGTATTTGTTGCATGAAGGGTTCCAATAAATGATTATCTAATCTACAAATAAAATTGAGTATATCTTGACATAAATTCAAAATCATCAAAAATATGTAGGAATCATCATCTCATCATTTCATAATCTCATCATCTAGTTTCATCATTTCATCATCCATCCATTTTATCATACATCAAATAAATTATGAATTAAATTGTGTCATAGGTACAATATGTTCATTTTTACCATCCATACACTTTATCAGATATATGAAATAAATGCAAGTCACGTCATTATTCTCATTGCATCATTACATTATCATTCATCATAAGATCATCATTTTTATCATCATTATATTAACATAAAAAGAATTTATCCATCCATCCATACATATTATCACATTTTGAGCATCCATATAGATCATCATTAAGAGATTCATGCATCGCATCATATATCCATATATCATATATTCTACACATGCATTTATCATTACATCAAAATAAAAGCATTTATCCTTATATCATCACATTTGAAATAAAATCATTCATATAGAACATCACATAAAAAAAAATGTATCCATCACATAGAAATCATAAACCACCATCAAATCACATCAACTGCATGTCATATAGATATCATCAAGTGTCAAGTATACAATGAAGTTTGGAATAAAAATACATCATCCACAATGAGCTACATCGTAATATACATCATCACAATAGCATCTACGATCTGCTACTACCAGAATGAGCGGGCCCAATAGGACCTATACCACCACCACCACCACCGGAGGGACCAGTACCACCACCACTCCCAGAAAGACCAGGATCTCTAGGATCTCTGCGTGAAGGTTGTGTCACACCCTCATTGACTATCCATGTATGCGTCCACCCAGATCTCGATGTGGCATAACTGACTCTACGCTTGGCAGGCACTACATCATGATAGCTACCTCTGTAGAACTCTTCCTCTCAGCGAACCCGCAGAACCTCTCTCATATAGTCCCCCACTGAGGTACCATCGACTACTCTCTAGAGGGTCTCTGCTGTCTCCTAGGCCCTCTTGGCAATCTGCCGAGCACTATCTCTCTCAGCTATCAAAGTGGCCACCTGCGTCTGTACTGCGGCCAATCGTCCCTACACCTAGGATAAAGCCTGAGCATGAGCCTATGCTTGGGCCTGCATTTGAGTCTGGGTCTGAACAAGAAAACCCTGAACCTGTACCAAATGCCCTTGTAGTGTTTGAACCTGTGTCTGCAGGCCTGCGATCTATCTTTGATAATCCACAGGGGGCACTATCACTACTCGCCTCTTGGGAGGCCTGCTAGATGATGGAGCACTACTAATGGTTGGCCCTACCCCTCTGTCTCCTCGACTACCACCATCATTGTCATCACTACTGCTATCGTCACTACCACTCTCCATGCTACTGCCTGCTGAAGTATCACCCTCGCTCTATGCAGAACCCTCTGCACAATCCTCCTCTACTGGTAACGCTGCTGGTTCATCCAGGATAGTAATGCAAGGATGTGGAACCAAGGCCAGGAATGCAACATACTCCTCTGTGATGGGGTTCCTCTGCAATATCTCTCCGCATGTCCCAGGGTGATGGCTGCAATGTCCTGTATCCCTCTACTACAACATCATATGATAGATAGGGCCCCCAATTAGGAATATCCACCCATCGTCTAGCATAATGGGCTACCCCTTGTGGCATGCACTGCATGATACCATACTATCTATATACTCTGTGAAGCAAGAAGCTCTCTAACACAAAAGGTGTCCGGCCAATGATATACATGGAATCATAGAGAAATCTCAACACTGCATCATCCTCATCCCATTGCTCATAGTCAAGATAGGGACACCAGGTAACTATCTTGGTGTCATCAAACACCCACCTCTAGTGCTCTAACTTGCCCATTTGGGCCTGTGTAATTCGACCTCTGTATCTAAAGACGTAAGGTCTACCTGCTGGTCTATCTACAATGAGAAATGGCCGAGCAATAGCAAAATGCTCCCATGCCCACACCTGTAAAAGGGTCATCCCTGCTGATAAGTTGCATGCCCCTAGGTACACAACCGAATGAAGATCATGATATAAATATGCCAACATGCACATCCCCCATGCATATCTGGTACTGTGTACCATCATGCTCTCCAATGTCCTGCCCTAGCCAACGAGGAATCCCTTTGACCTGCGATCAGGGCAAAGGAAACCTCCAATGAAACTAGCAAGCACTGCAGGTAGTGTTGCGTATGAATCATCCATACTCCTCCATCGGACGCTCGGACCCGCAATGTCTTGATCCTAAAATACTCTACGAAGAGAATCTCTACCGCCGATCCCATGATAATCATATACTATGATCTCTCCCATGAACGGAATGTGCAGAATACACCACACATCCTCAGGTGTGACCATCATCTCACCAGTGGGTAGGTGAAAGGTGTTGTGGTCACTATGCCACCTCTTAGCCAAAGTAGTCAACAAACCCTGATTAATCCTAATCTGGGGCATATCAAGAAACTGGTCAAGCCGCATCGACCTATCACTTGAAGCTCATCTGGTGTCAGATGAGGTATCAAGTCTATAGTCTATGGAAACCTCTCTCACATTTGGAGAGTACCTAGACACTCCTATCATCACAATGAAAAATCCAATATCAGTTAACTATGTCAAAAAAATCCACAATCAGTGAACTATGTCAAAAAGAAAATCCACAATCAGTGAACTATGTTGAGAAATCAAACATCATTCTACTATCAAGTCTATTCCAAAAGTTTTGGTATGAATTTTTGATCAAAATTCATGGGTGCACATCAACAAACCTCGCCTATCATAAGGTTCATTAAATAGTATCTAATCCCGCCTATCATGAGATTTATTAGATATTGAATCATTTCCTCACCTATCATGAGGATCATCATAAATAGGGTTTCCTCTCACCTATCATGAGAAGTTAGTCTTATTTAAATCATCAATCCAACATTTCAAGAATTTGGATTATCAATCATACCAATCCGAAGAATGGACATGATCAGAATTGACAAAATCAGGGTTATCTAAATCAAAATCTTCAATTCTAACATGAAAGCGCTAAAGCAGGCTTCCAAAGTGCTAAATCCCAAAAGCGCTACTTTATTAGTTAAAAGCGCTAAATCAGGCACCCAAAGTGTTGAAACTCAAAAGCGTTATTTCATCATTCTGATGCGCTAAAACAGGCATCCAAAACGTTAAAAGTCCCAAAGCATTACTTTTACGCATCTAAGCGCTACAACAGTCCGTCAAAGCATCGCTTTACCAAAAGTGCTAGAACAAACCATGAAAGCACTAATCCACCAGATCAAAGCACTATAAGTCTCTAAGCACTACAATCCAGCATCATAGCACTAAAATTCAAATCCTTAGCGCTATATCAACGAAAGTGCTACATTATCCTATGGAAGTGCTAGAGTTTTTAACACAAGCGCTAAAACTCAAAGTGCTAATCTACCTACTGGAAGCACTACACTAGAGTGAAAGCACTACACCGCAGCTTAAAAGTGCTAAAATAGACTAAAAAATGCCTAAACTATGAAATGCGTAAAAAAAATAAAAATGCATGAATTACGAGGAGGTTAAGGGGTACATACCGGAGGTCCATACGCGGCCGACCATCAGTGACATCGAATGCACTTGAAATGGTGAGTGTGGTAGGGAATAGGCATCCTGCTCAAGTTGGCTGAAATGTCTTTATCACAAAGGATTTTAAACTCAAATAGTGCAAATGATTTGGAAAATGACCTTTTGGACTATTTATAATTTTTGGAAAGGTATTTTGGGTGGGTTTTATTATCTTTTGATTAATTTAATCCATGAAATTAACTGAAATTCAATTGCGGGATAGAATTCTTCATCATTTGTTAGGAGATAAATTATTTCATCATCATATCATTATCAAATCATCAAAAAATCATAAAAAATTCTACAAAATTCTAAAAATCATAAAATCATTAATTTATCTCCCAAGGGGGCATATTATCCATCATCTGAAAATCAATGTTTGGGGCATGTCTGGGGCATACAAAATTATTTTTTATTATCATCGATCATGGCAGTAGCAGCAAAATTTTGTTCGAAGCAACACGTAAACACATCACTTTGAAGAGGGGCAAAATGTATACACCTAAAAATGGTCTAGAGTATCCGATTACTTAAATACGAATTATTTGATTAATTATTCTAATTTCCTCTACTATCAAATAAATAGAAATATTTATTTATATAGTTCACATTTAAATTCATCTTAATTAAATAAATAAAATTAAATACTTTGTTTGATTTAATTATCAAATCCCTATTTTACTCAATCACATCCATCTTAAATTAATTAAATAAAGATTAAATACTTTATTGATTAATTTTCATATTCTTCTATTTAATTTAAGAAACAACTTCTATAGTTCGTTTTATTAAATTATTTATCCTTCTTTTGCTAATTTAAATAAATCAAAATATTTGAATTCAAGCACAAGGAATATTCCATCTATATTCTCTCAAAAATGATTTAGATATCCTATGTCTAATCTATGTCTAGAATATGTCACAATTAATGCTTTGAAACTTCATGGGAAGTTTTGGAGACAAATTGAAGACAAATTCCAAAATCTTCTCTCAATCCTTCTCCATCAATCCTTCCTCTTCTCTTGCCTAGTGTTTTCATGGGTAGAGACAATCACCAAAATTATCTCAATCTCCTCCATCTTTCACCCTTCAATCCTCCAGATTGAATCCAAGCCTCTCAATGTCTTCCCTATGCATTTCTACATCCAAGAAATCTATAAATAAAGCCTCATTGAACCAAGAAAAGGATCCAAATAATCTAACTTTTGCACTCTTACTCTGTAGGAATTCAAGCACTCAAGCATCAAGCATTCAAGCATCTAACATACAACAATCAAGCTTCAATATCATGGCTGCCTTGTGTAGCTACAATTATCTGTTTCATGTCAATTCATGCTAGTTTAATTCATTTATCATCTAGTATTGTTATATTTAATTCCATATCATTGCTTTAGTATCCATCTCATTCTTTCAATTGTCATTTTAACAATCATAGTGAACTCATGATCTGAGAGCCATTTTGATTTAATAAATCTTGGGAGATAGAGAACAATATGACGCTTTTGATCGATTATTTCTTTGAATTGATTCAATTTGATTTGTCTTTGATATAATATCGTATTAAGAAGTGTTTTGTGCTTTACACCTAATCCCACACTTACATGACCAATTGAAGCCCTAGATATAACTCATGCAACCTTAAATTGTTTCCATTATCCTGAAATATTACTCAATCCTCTATTCCATATTGTTGTTCCACAAATCTCATCTTTTTAGTAACATGGAGTTGCCTCACACCATCAAGTAAGATTAGAAGTGTTATGACTTTCTTCACGGTAACTCAAATGGACATCACCGTCCCTTCCCATGTAAAAAAATTGAAAAAAAATTACCCACATATCAACTAGATCACTTGATGGGATTGCAACATTGGAACCATTATAGGTTCATGACCATGCAAAGCATGTCAGACCCCATGTGGGTTCGGGTAAAAAAAAAAAAAATCATTTTCAAACAAGTTTTACCTTCAAACAGTCTGATATTTCCTTTTGAATATTTTTGAAGTTGAAAAACGAATTGGGTCTACACCAGAATCAGTTTTCTGACACTTTTGCAAAATGGTCAAAACAGGTCAAGTTGGCTTAGGAATCAATCTGGGAAACTGGTCAAACGACCTCCGGGAGACATTAAAACTTGCAAGCATATAGTCATTTGATCCAAGAGTATAGTGCAAAAAATGGCTCAGAGATATCAATTACGAGGAACTAGATATTAATCAGCAAAGTTGCCCAGTCAGGCTTTTCTGAAACAACAACTGTTTTGAGCCAATTAAAACTGACTCAACTACCAATTTGTAAAATTAGCAAATCAACCCCCGACGAGCTGCCATGAAACATAGTGGAACATTAAGATACCCTAAGCACATGTGCAAAAGGAATTTATTTGAAACATCGTTGATCAAAATTTATTGACGGTCAAAGTTGGCCACTCAGAAATGCTATCAGGAATGCAGCTGCAAAACAGAACAAACTGCATTTGGTTTTGATCTGCTAAAAATAGCAAATCAGATCATGAGATTCTGAAAACTGATACCCAAGATCATTTTGATATGGAGAATATGGAACAACATTCATTTTGACATGATAGTGAACTGGTTGTGAAAACCAAGCCGAAATAGGAAGCAACTTTGCAGAACTAAACGTCTACAAACAGCAAAACAGTGTGAAAACCCACCAGCTTCACTTTTCGAAACACTATCAAAACTTATCATGGGAGGCTAAAATTTGACATGCTTGCTCACATATGTCTACTGAGTATTTCTACAAATGGGTTTGCATGACAATCAACAGGCTTCAAAATACAAGCCTCCAAAGTGGGTCAGCTAGGTAGACTTGTCAGGTGCACCTTTGAAAGTGCAGAAGCAAAATTTTGAAATGGGCATCTCAAATTTGCAAAATTTGAGAATGCCATCAGTGGCTCCAATTGGGGATGTATGCCCCCTGTGGACATAGAAAGATTCCAGATCTCTGGAGAGTAGACCAACAGTTGAGTCCATCATGTGTCCTCAAACTGTTCCTTTATTCAACCTTTATTTTCAACTTCATCTGATGAACCCAGGTCACCAAATGAAAAATAGGAATCAACATCTACCTTTTTCAAACACAATTCTATAGAAAGAGTTGATCTCCCTCAACATATGCTTGCCTCTATCAAACCACAAAAACACTGATGACTGGACCTTTGCAAACAACAATACAAAACTACCCTTGTGCAAATGTGAACTTGCTCTCTGTTCAAATATGTCATCAAGTGTCAACCAAATTAGATATGTCACATCACTATTAATTTCTTCATTCTCTGATTTAGTATTAAGTGGTACTATTTGAAAATGGGGATCAAGACCATTTGAAAGCATAGCTTGATCACAACCATCTGCCTAATGAAACATGTCAGTACCCCCTATGAGGAAATCATTCACAACATCATCAAAATGTTCACAATCACTATGCATTTGAAAGTCAGGCATAATTTCAAAATGTTGATTATTATGTGGCAACAATTTATCACAAAAATCACTTAAATCATTCTCAAGCTAAAAACAACTTGTCTCAGTGTTGTTCACATCTCCACATTCTATGAAAACCTCTTCCAGGTAACAAAAATAGCACTCACATTCTGCCACATGGCTGAAATTATTACACTCAAACTGATTACTAGTTTGCATATCAAAATTAAAACTATCACAAGAACTTACCAAAATATTTTTCTCATCATGCAAACCATCTCTAAGTGTACGCAAACAAATACACTCATGTATTAGCACACTTTGTAACTGTTCTTCATCATGTTGGTATTGAGAGTCATCAAGGATTTCTAATGCATCATCATCTGTAATTATATAGTCATCCTCTTAACATAAGTTATCAACCTCTTCAATATTACAAGTTTTCTCAACAACAAGCAATTCTGGTTCAGAAGCATAATCCGATTTCTGATCAAAATCAACATCTTCATTCTCACTCAAAGACTCATGACTAGGCTCATTCAAGTCATCAAACAAAGACTTATCCAAATCTGCATTACAATCCTCAAGATTTAACTCATTGGATATGTAAACCTCATAGTTATTTGCTGCTTCAAACTCGTCAAAAGAGTTTTATGAACTTACATCAATGTCCATATCTTCATACTCATCATTTAGTGCATCATCACAATCAATTTTTTATTTGCCTTCATCCATATCATCATCATCATCATCAATTAGTTCATCATTGGAAAGAGAATCAGATTCACTTGCATCATACCTTGCATCTTGAAGGTCATCACCACTATCAAAGTCAATAGGGGTCACACACAACAACTGAGAGTTGTCCTCATGTGCACATTTTTGATATCATGTGGTCAACATAATCTGAAATTTGTTCACAACTCAATAGATCACTATTTTGATCTATTGTTTCAACCACTTCCTCTTCTCGACCTTCACTTGAATTGGATGCAATATCAAATTACAAATCAGAATATGTCAAAGTATCATCATCTTCAAACTCTAAGAACTCAATGGGTTGATCATAAATTGGATCTCCCCAATCATAGGAGGCAGAATTGCTAACAATGTTATCACAAGAAAAGTCATAACCACTCCTAGTGAATAAACTATCCACTTCTCCCTTCTTGCATTCTTCTGGGTTGTCATAACAACAATCCACATCACTTTGCATTTCAACATCAGAATGGGTATCATCATTGATCCTGTCACTTGCATCCTCTTGAGGATAATCATAAACATCTTCTTTATCAAGCTGAAAACCAGAAATGGTCTCCTAATTGCAGCCGCTTGTGACTTGTCTTTCAAAATGAAATTCATCACACACTCTATCACTTGCAGCTGACATGCTGATGTTCTCAAGAGTATTTCCTAAATCAGAAAACCCTCTTTTCTCACTATGCAGACTTGTGTCAAAGCTACATTCAACATATGTAGGCTTGACATAATCACTTGTATCATCATATTGCTGATCACCTATCTCTTCTTCAAAGAGTAAATCCAGCTCATATTCTTCGTCAGGTTCTTGGCTCAAAAGACTCAATTGCTGATTTGCAGTTGGGTACATTTCTTCTATGGGTACTTCCTCATCATCTGATGATGCATTCTTCTCATCTTCTACCTTCTCAAGTATGCATTTATCTGAAAATATCTAATCATTTGCATTCACACAACTACTTATTTCATCAACATGTTTGCCCATAACTGAAGAGACCAAACTTTGAACATACTCATTCCTCTGTTTCTCCAAATTATCCAACACTGTGTATGCCATCTGCATACTCAATATTTCAAAATATTTTAACAATATACTAGATCCTTCTTCATAAGCTTCAAAATACATATGGATATAGTCAAAAGTTTTAGGTCTGAAATTTTTTGGGATTAGTGAAAAAGCAACAACAAATCTATGACTGAATTCAACACTTGACTCTTCATTTTTTTTCTTGATCTGCTTTAACCTCACGACAAGGTCTAAGGGATCTCTTGCAAATTCTTATCTATAAGCAGCCACTAATTTATCCCAACAAGGAAATGACTTCTCAGGAAAACTTAGATACCAATCCCAAGCTCGTGCTTCAAGAGATCTGACAAAAAATCTCATCTGCATATCCTGATCTTTGAATGAATGTTTCTCCATGAAGCTGGAAAAACTTTGAACATGTGTATCTCCTTCACATATGGTATACCCATCAAATCTAGGCATCTCCTTATAAACTTGAGCTGACATACTTTAAATTTCATAATCAACCCATGACAAATCTAACTAAGCATACAATGGATCAAAGGAATTGACAACGGGTGCAATGACTTCACAAGTAGACACAGTTTGATGGTCTCTTGACTGGGCTTGTTGAAACATTTGGTGTCTTTCATCCATTTATTGAAGTCCTTTTTCAAATACATCATTCCATTCTGGCCTGAACCTAGGCTTATTAACTCTTGAGTTCTTACACTTTGGGGTATTAGATGCTTGAAGATTATTATACTCTTGACACTTCTTGACAAGCTGAATCAAAGTATTCATTGGTATAGCTACTTTATGTTGGTGATCCATGGATATTACAAATTAAGGCTCACTAATTGTACATAAGTACAAGCCTAACCACATGATGGACAACAGGGATAACTACTGACATAATGACAACCTGGGCTTGAAGATTATGACAATACAAATGGATGGAAACCCCTAATATACACAAATGAATTCTAACCATCCAAACTAGCAGATATTTGAGCACTAAACATAAATCTTTCAATGGAACTGTAATTACATTCAACAGATCCAACAAATGGAAGTGTGCAAACTTAATTTACTCTTCTTTCCCTTTGTTAGTGCTAACTCACTCAATAGGGAAACAAAGTTTCTTCTAAGAAGTTCAAATATGGTCTTCATACACAATTTCTTGAAAACCAAAAGTGAAGAATACCTGGAAACTTTTAAACTACTGCAAATTATCTTCCTTACTAGTAATATTTGTAGATCTGGAACTTTCTTCAAATTTTTAACAGGTTCTATCAACAGAGTCACCACCTCTTTACACAGAGGACTGAACTTCAAGTAGTATGAAGTTCTTTTACATATAGACTTTTCTCTGAGTTCCTTTCCACCAGCAGAGCACCACAGATTACAAAATTGTTCAGGTTCACTACAACAAATTATTCTCCAGGGTTGAAATCCTTCAAACTTGAACAAATTCAGAATGACAAATAATTTGACTCTATGCATGGACTCTTAAGGCTAGACTCTGCAATTAGAATTTTATCAAATTCTCCATAGCAAAGTCACGATTTTTTTGGTGAATCAGATGGGAAAATAGCTCAATAATGTGCAACCTCTGGTTACAAAAATAATTCAAGGCTTTAATGACTCTATAACAGCACCGTCTGCAACCAAAACTTCTGAGTTCATCCCCAACAGATTCACCATTTTGTTGTTTAAAATAACAACCCAGCTAGACTTTGAAACTCTCTAAGAGGTAGCCAAACTCTATATTAAATAACCACAAAGGCTAGTGGCCAACTAACAAGATTCATTCAAAGACTGACATCTCCTACACTTCTGGCTCTGCAGGACCAAGGTGGGTAAACCTAAACAATGCTCAAAACTTAATTCACTCATACACTGACATTGTTTTACAAAGCAGATAATTCCCAATGAAACAACACTAAGGGAAGAATTTACAACTTTAAATTTGGCTAAATTCTCAGTAGCTCAACCCTCTCTCAGCCATTGGAAAGTAGGACACACAATAACACAGTAAGATTAGAATGATTTTGCATGTAAATTTTTTTTTGAGATGCACAAACTGAAAAATAGATCAGTGTTAGTTATGGGCCATGGAGTCAAACACATAAAATGAATTCTCCAGCAAACAGTCTTCAACCAATGGATTTAACTTGCTAATGCTTTGCATTAACTATTAGTGCCTTGGACCAACAATCCTTCTCTTGATATCAATCAGATTCTTCTTATCAAATCCCATCTGCACACCTGAAATCACAATCACTTGCTCAAAGTATTTTAACCATTTCCTTGAAATAGAACAATGAACAGACAAAACAATCTCATGAAACTTGAGATGATAAACTCAAAGACACTTTGTATTATTGAATTTATATAACTGAAACTGTACAAAATTGGAGACAATCTGATGACATTCATGAATGTTGAAACACCTTCATGATGTTAATTGCATAAACTAGCTGTATTTACTCTTCAATTCATAAAATTACAGCTTACAAACTCAAACAATGACTTAGAAAATACAAATCTCTATCTACCCAGCCCAATATAAAAAATCAGAACCCTATACAATGAGAAGACAAGACAAGAAATAGAAGAATGAAGGCAACCCTAAAACTGATCCGAAAATGCCATCTCGAATCTTCATTCACCATTGATCATCAATTTTGAAAAAGAATCTCTCATCTCTCTTCAATCCTTTGTAGCAACAAACATATTCCCTCAAAAACAACATCATCTTAGCATTGCTTTGCAATAGAAAGCATGCCCATGTGGAGATTCTTCAAATTCACCCAGCTGAAAGAAAACTCCACTTCTCGGGAAGAATCATTTAACTTTGTTTTTGTTTTCCCCTTTGCTGCATTTTACTCTGTCATTTACTCATTGCAGCTTCACTTATAATATTTCACTTGAAAAAGGAATGGTATTACATTTCCCAGCAAACAAAAATTAAAATGAATATTTTATTCACCTTTCAAGTTATTACCTGTGTTTGCACTTCACCTTTATAATATTTTCTCGTGGCAACATTTTCCATATGGAGAAATTTCACTTTCAAAAGTGAAAACTATTTAACTTATTGGGCTATCCATCTTTCATTTTTCCTTAAAAAATGGGCTTTTAATATAATCCCAATATAAAATATTTTACCTGTTTGCACATTAAGCTCCTTTGGTAAAATAACTTTAAAAAAAAATATTCCCTTAGCCTTTTACCCATTTTAAAATTAAAAAATTCTTCACCCGAGGAAAAACGGGCCCCACACCCATACACTTCACTAAATCTTGCTCACCTCGCACTACTTTTGCCTTCGTTAGCATAATTCTTGCGATGTTCATGAGCAAGGGTTGAAAATGCCCTAATTTCATTTTTGTCTGGTTGAGCTCTCCCGGGCTGCATTTGGCTTCCCTTCCATTGGCCTCACCTGCCAGTTCCACTGTATGAGCCTCCTCACTACGTGGGTCTCTGCATGCTTGGCCGCACTTCACAACATGGTGCCATCCCTCTGCATTGCATGGGCCTGCTTTGATGGCTGCCTTCCTCCCTCAAACAATACATGTTTTCTTCATGGTGCGGGCTTTCCCTCAACCACACCCAAGATTCCATGGTCTTCTCATCTTTTGGCGAAGGCTAGGCTCTGTTCTTGAGGCACGGGCTTTCTTCCATGTGCGTCTCCCTTCACTATTGTATGCACGAGATCTCCTCTCCATAAAGTCTCCTGCTCTTCACCTGGTGTGCCCAGTTTGTGGGCTTTTCTCCCATCTTTTATTGCAAGTGCAGGGGTCTTCACTGCTGGCCAACGCACTCATAATAGCACACGAGCCTCCCTTGCAATAGGTCACACCCACCAATTCCTCTTTGGTTGTTGCATTGTGCACGCCTGTTCTTTGCTTATTCCTCCACATTCTACGCCAATACCCTCCATCTGATGGTGCCCATGAAAACCTTCAAGTCGAGCCATTCACATTTGCTTAAGAGTCTCTATAGCCTTTTTTATAAAATTTGGAACAATCTCAAAATACTTTGGGCATCACGTGCAACCTATTTGCCATCTCATAATCTTTTTTCCATACTTTCAACAGTGTTCATTCATTTTTTATTTCTTTTGTTTGGAGTTTCTGAAACCTTTTCAATGGTCCATTTCATGCATATTCTATAATCATGGGATTCCCTCATCAATCATGTTCTGTGAATTGTAGTTGATTAAAAGTTTCTAAAGTCTTTTCGATAGCTATATTCTTTGTTCACTGGCCATGCCCTATTGCTGATGGCATTTGTTAAGAGTTCCTGAGGCCCTTTAACAGTCCATCCTGTTTACTGGCTACAATCTTCATTTGATCTTAAAGTAATCATCTATCTGGAATATCATTTCGCCAAGCAAATATAATCAAGAAACTTAACCATATTAGAATGTGTAACTGAGTTGGCTTATTTAGTATCATGCAGATGTTCAAATAGCTAAGCAAGGTCAAACAATGTTGTGGCTCCATCCTTTGGTAACTCAAATGAAATACCACTTATTGGAAAGAGTGTATTTATGAACAATTGAAGCCCTAGATATAACTCATGCAACCTTAAATTATTTCCATCATCCTAAAATATTACTCAATCCTTTGTTCCATATTGTTGTTCCACAAATCTTAACTTTTTAGTAGCATGGAGTTGCCTCACACCATCAAGCAAGATTAGAAATGTTATGACTTTCTTCACGGTAACTCAAATGGACATCATTGTCCCTTCCCATGTAAACAACTTGAAAAATAGTTACCCACATAACAACTAGATCACTTGATGGGATTGCAACACTGGAACCATCATAGGTTCATGACCATGCAAAGCATGTCGGACCCCATGTGGGTCCGACTAAAAAAAAAAAATCACTTTCAAACAAGTTTTACCCTCAAATGATCTGATACTGCCTTTTGAATATTTTTGAAGTTGAAAAACGAACTCGGTCTACACCAGAATCAGTTTTTTGACACTTTTGCAAAATGGTCAAAACAGGTCAAGTTGGCTCAAGAATCAATCTGGGAAACTAGTCAAACGACCTCCGAGAGACATTAAAACTTGCAAGCATATAGTCATTTGATCCAAGAGTACAATGAAAAAAAAGGCTTAGAGAAATCAATTACGCAGGACCGGATATTAATTGGCAAAGTTGCCTAGTCAGGCTTTTCTAAAACAACAGTTGTTCTGAGCCATTTAAAACTGACTCAACTGCTAATTTGTAAAAATAGCAAATCAACCCCTGACGAGCTGCCATCAGACATAGTGGAACATTAAGATACCCTGAGCATGTGTGCAAAAGGAATTTCTTTGAAACATCATTGATCAAAAGTTATTAACGGTCGAAGTTGGCCACTCAGAAATGCTATCAGGAAGGTAGCTGCAAAATATAACAAACTGCATTTGGTTTTGATTTGCTAAAAATAGCAAATCAGATCATGAGATTCTGAAAACTGATACCCAAGATCATTTTGATATGGGGAATATCGAACAATATTCATTTTGACATGATAGTGAACTGGTTACGAAAACCAAGCCCAAACAGGAAGCAACTTTGCAGAACTAAACATCTGCAAACAGTAGAACATTGTGAAAACCCACCAGCTTCACTTTTTGAAACACTGTCAAAACTTATCATGGGAGGTTAAAATTTGACATTCCTACTAACATATGTCTATTGAGTATGTCTGCAAATGGGTTTTTCACGAAAATCAACATGCTTCAAAATACAAGCCTCCAAAGTGGGCCAGTCAAGTAGACTTGTCAGGTGCACCTCTGAAAGTGCAGAAGCAAAATTTTGAAATGGGCATCCTCAAATTTTGCACACACATTCTTTCGGTTGATTTTCTCATGAAATTTAATAAAACTTTAATATAGTCTTTCTCTAATTCATTTAATTTCAAGGTAATTATAGTTTTACTTTATTTTCTTTTCTTTTTTGTTTTTCCTATTTCCTTTAAAAACATTATTTTTGCCAAGAACATAAAACGTTGTATTTAATTTTGTTTCAAAGGCAATTTTTAGAATCATTCCTGAAGATTTATCAAATTTAACTCAAGTTTTTCAAGCATATATAATACACAAAAATATTAAATCTTATCATTCTCGAAAAACATTTAGCAATTTTATTGAAACCAAAAACACTATCTTTTTTGTTTCTATTGTTTTGTAAGTTTTAGCTATCTCAGAGTTTTGATTTAAGAAGAATTTCTAAATTTAAATAAATCTAAAACAGTGTGTTTTTTGTTTCCATCTTTTCAATATATTAAATCAGAATTTCCTAAAAATAAATAAATCTATTTTTTTTCTTGTAGTTTTTTGTTTCAAGCTTGTTCAATAATTTTCCATAAAACCACAGTCTTGTATATGAAATTTCTACTAAATTTAATAAAAAAATAGTGATATGTTTTCATTTGACAAATTTATTAATAAAAGAAAATGGTTGAAGCACACTAAGATTGTGAATTTTTTAAAATAATGTTTCAATTGAACCTACCTGTCAATCTTTTGTTGTTGTTTTCTTTCCAAATTCTGGCAATGAAATCTTGTTCCTCTGTGTTGTTATTTTCTCCTATCTATGCCTTCACCTTTTTTTCACACTTGCAAAGTGGAGAGAGAGCGGTTTTTTGTTTCTGTTTAACTATCCATCCTCCTTCCTTTCTTCCTCCTCTTTATTTTCTCCTCCTTACTTCCCTGCCTCTCTCCGACTTCCCTATGCGCACTTCCCTTCTCCTCCTTCCCTGTGCACTTTACTCTTCCCTCTCTCCCTACACACCTCTCTCTCCTCTCTCCCTGCACAGCTCTCTTCACTCTCTCCCTGTTGCCTACTCTCCTTCCATCTACGCGTATGTTAAAGGCAGATTTTATGTGCCTTTTCTTTTATTTTTGTTCTAAGATTTTTCCTCCCTATACTGGCCATGAATGAGGATATGTATAATGGAGAAACAATCCAAATGAAAACTCTCTCTTCTCTGGCACATGGGAAATTCCAAGCATTCCAAAAAAAATAATTAAACATGTCTATTTTTTTTACTTGCATTCCCAAAAATGGATTTACTCTTCTCTCTCTCTTAATTTGAAATTATTCTCCTCAATATCATGCCAAAAGTGAAGTTCTTGAAAATTTTGATCCACAAAATTAGTGCTTGATCTCCAACAACATTGCCAAACTCCAAGTTTCAATTTGTGATTGCATGCAAAATTGATTGTGATGTAATTGTTTTAAATTTGATAACTATTGTTTTAATTTCAATTTCAATTCCAACTTTGAATGTATTGTTGTTTTCTAATTTGTTTTCAATAACTTATTTTGATATTTAGCTATTTCTTCAACATAGAATTCCATATATAGTTATCCTTTAATATTTATATTTTCACAATTAAAGGTTTATTCCCAGAGTTTAAAATAATAAAAGCATTATTATTTTCAACTAAAATAAAAGATTTACACAAAGAATTAATTATTTAAATAAAATCAATTTCCCCATAAACATAATCAAATTTCCATTTAAACAAAACAATTTATTTTTCACATTTTTGTTCAACAAATGCATAGCCATTATAATAATTAAAATTTAAACCATTTAATCATCACGAAAGTATATTATAATTAACTAAGTGGTGTGTGAGATTCCATCATCCTCATAAATGTCTAATGGCTAAAATGACTCTACCTGATCAATTTTCTCACCTTCATTCTCGTTCACCTATTCCTGCATTCACTTGCACTCAATTTCTTATCAGCAATGACAAACCCTGAATTTCATAATAATGAATTTCAAATCATTTCATTTGCATTTAAATTTTCAATTTCACTTTCGATTTCAATGTAAATAATCATGTAACATAAATATTGAAATCTCATGATTAATAATTGCATTTAAATAAATGATTAAAATCAATATGTGACATCCTTCCCCTCTTGGAAGAGACATCATCTTGATGTCTTATTAATTAGTCAATAAGCGTAATATCTCCATCAATAAAACATAGTATCTCAATTAGTAAATCATAGTATCTCAATTAGTAAAACATAGTATCTCTTATCAGTAAAATATAGTATCTCAATCAATAAAACGTAGTATCTCAATCATAATGAAATAATAACTAACATAATAGTTCTCAAACATAAGCATAAGGAATCCATAGTAGCATCCACTCTATCCAGGTTCACAACATGTGAATCAAAAACCAGAGTATCAAGTATCTTCGCATGAAGCAAATACTAATCTAAGAAAACAAATGACGAAAATGATGATCAATCATCTAAGAATCCTCCCATGTAGCACTAGCCTCAATATACTAGTCCCACTAGACCTTTTACTGAGTACTATCCCTGTTATGCAGCTTAATGCTATGCTTGTCTAGGATTCAGATCGGCTCCACTAGCACCACCCCTGGATCCTGTACCTGTAATGAACACCAATCAAGTATATGAGAGGCATCACGATGGTATGGTTTCAATAAAGAAACATGGAATACATTATGGAGTCGAGCTAGAGAAGGTGGTAATGCTAGTCTATAAGCAACTAGATTAATGACTTCTAGTACATCAAAGGGTCCCACAAATCTCAAAGCCAACTTTGATGGTTTCCCAAATGAGATAGAGCTCTTATGAGACTTAACCCTCAAGAAGACTTTATCTCCCATAGCAAACTGTCTGAAAGTCTTGTTTCTATCAGCATAGCTCATCTCTCTATCAGTTGCCTCCTTCAACCTACTCTTGATCAACTTCATTTTCTCATCCATTTCCTTGAGCATATTCGGACAAATGATGATCATATATTCCATCCTATCCCAACTAATGGGTGTGTGACATTTCCATCCATAAAGTGCCTCAAAAGGTGCCATACCCAAAGATGCATGGAATTAGTTGTTGTAAGAAAACTCAACCAATGGAAAATATTCCTCCCACTTGTACTATTGATCCATGCACTACATCCTTAGTAGATCCTCAACAACCTGATTGACCCTTTATGTTTGGCCATCAGTTTGTGGGTGATATGCAGAACTAAAATTCAATTTAGTTCCTAGAGCTGCATTCAGTGTTGTCCAAAAAATAGATGTCATTCTGGTATCCCTATTTTGATATAATGGTCTCTGGTACACCATGCAATCAGAATATCTCTTACACAAATTCCTGCGCTCAAAGGTAATCCTTGGATAAAATCCATACTAATTACTTGCCACTTATACTTAGGTATATCATGGGGATACAAAAGTCCTCTTGGATGCACATGCTTATCCTTGACACGCTGGCATTCAAAAAATCTAGCCCCATACTCCATAACATCTTTTGTGAGCTTAGGCCAAAAATACAAAGTCTTCAACTCTGTTACCATCTTTGTAACTCCTAGATGTCTTGAGTAAGGTGCATCATGTACTTCCTCTAGAATCAACCTCCTCAAGTCTCCACCCTCAGGGATATACATCCTTCCTTGATATCTCAAAATACCATCATACTCCATCACATATCCATCAAATCTATGATCTGAAGGATCTTCCTCTAAGGCTTGCTTGACCCTCTCATAATGCTCATCTATTGGAAGATGATGCAACAGTTGTTGTCTCAAATTTGACCTTGTGGTCAACATAGCAGAGAGATTTCTTCTCCTACTAAGAGCATCTGCAACTCTATTTTCCTTTCCCTTGATATACTCAATACCAAAATCATACTCACTTAGGAACTCAAGCCACCTCCTTAGTATCGCATTGAGGTTTAGCTGTGTAAAGATGTACTTAAGTCCTAAATGATCTGTCTTTAGTTCAAATGGTTTCCCTAGGAGAGAATGTCTCCACATCTGTAATGCATGAACAATAGCTATAAGCTCAAGATCATGTGGTGCATAATTCAATTCATATTGTTTCAGTTTCCTGGACTCATATGCAACCACTTTCCCTTCCTGCATTTACACAGCTCCTACACCTTCACTTGAAGCATCTGTAATCACTATGAAGTGCCCATTAGGATCTGGTATAGTCAACATTGGTGTGGATGTCAACTTTTGTTTAAGAAATTGGAATGCCTCCTCGTACTTTTCAGTCCACTCAAATTTCCTTCCCTTCTTCTGAAGATAAGTAATAGGTGTTGCTATCTTGGACAATCCTTCCACATATTTCATGTAATATCCTACAAGTCCCATGAAACTATGAACTTCAGTAATACTCTGCGGTGTTGGCCAATCCACAATGGCTTCTATCTTCATAGGATCAATTGAGATTCCCTCAATAGATATCACGTGGCCCAAGTAGTGAACCTTCTTTTGGAAGAAATTACACTTTGAAAACTTACCAAAAAGCTTTTGATCTCTTAGTCATTGCAAGACTATTCTCAAGTTCTTCTCATGCTCCTCTTTTGTCTTAGAGTAAATCAAAATATCATCTATGAATATAAGCACAAAATCATCTAAACAATCTCTAAAGATGTTGTTCATAAGATTCATGAATGTCGATGGGGCATTCGTTAGACCAAAAGGTACCACTTTGAACTCGTAATGTCCATACCGAGTTCAGAAGGTTGTCTTTGGAATATCCTCCTCCTTAATCCTTAGCTAGTGGTAACCTCATCTAAGATCAATCTTAGAAAACACTGTGGTCCATTTCATCTGATCAAATAACTCATCTATCCTGGGTAAAGGATACCTGTTCTTAATCGTAACCTTGTTCAACATTCTGTAATCAATACACAGTCTCAAGGTCCCATCCTTCTTCTTCACGAAGATTACCAGTGCACACCATGGAGATACACTTAGTTTAATAAATCCCTTCTTTAGTAACTCTTGCAATTGAACCTTTAGTTCATATAACTCTATATTAGTCATTCTATATGGAGCCTTGGATTGAGACTCGGTTCTAGGTAAAATTTCATTCGAGAAATAAAATTCTCTCTTCAGTGGTAACTCAGTAAGTTCTTCTAAAAAGATATACAAGAAATCCTTGAGAACTAGATAGTCCTCTGGACTTTGTTGGACATTATCCAAGTCACTCACCAATATAGAAAATATGGAACATACTTTCCAATGTGCTTTCTTTAGATGCATGGCTAAGATATGTCTTAACTCAAAAGGCTCTTGAGATCCAAAAATCTCAACTGGGTGTCCAAAATCATCAAGACAACTCACAATCTTATCCTCATAGTTCACTATAGCTCTATGCTCAGTTAACCAATTGATCCCTAGGATCACATCATATGAACCCAATGGTGCTACATATAGGTTAACTTGGGTTTGGAAATTAGTTAGCTCTAAATCACTGCAAGATAGACATGAATCTACCCTCTTCTTTGCTCAATTTCCATACTGAACCATCCATGCATGCGACATATAACCAGGTCTAATAGGTAGCTTAGCAACTACTTTAGGATTAATAAAGAATTCAGTAGCTCTTGTATCTATCAAAATGGAAACTAATTGACCAAAAGCTTGCCCGTCATCTGAATAGGTGAAGCTTGAAAATTTGCTTGACAGTTGTTAACCACTGCATGAATCTAGTGTTGCGGTGCTCGCCGTTCATTCCCTCTTCACTGACCTCCTATATGTTGAGTGCAATTGGAGGCATAATGATCTCCCCCACAATTGTAACATCTACTTCGTGGCCTTGGGTGACCACCTATCATGTTCTTGGTATTAGAGAAGTTGGTGTTATTAAATTATTCACTTTCTTGTTTCTAGCAAAGCTTCCTTCTACTTTATCTTGAGAGTTTGTTCCTCTCTTCAGGTTCCTTATCTATTGATTGTTGTTGCCCCTCTGGTTATTACTGTTATTATTTTGGAACTTCCTATTTCCAAATCCAAATTTAGCATTCACATTCTTTTTTGTAGTTTGCTACCTGTTGCAACTTATGTTCCTGTTTTATGGCCTTCTCGAAGATATCATCCATATTCAATGGATTATGAATATCCACATCAGCTCCAATCTGTGGCCTCAATCCTAACGATGAATTTCCGAATACAGAACCGCTCATCCATCTGATATTGTGGTATGTACTTTAGGAGATTAGTGAATCTCTCCTAGTATTGAGCAACTGTCAAACCACCCTATGTCAGATTCTGAAACTCTATCATTTTTCTATCAAAGAATAGTTGTGGAATCCATTTCTTCCTGAAAAGTTGCAAGAATACTTCCCAAGTAGTTCCACCTAGTAGTAGCTTCTTCTTAGTCTTCTCATTATCCCACCAAGTAGCAGCTTCTCTAGTAAGCTTATATGCAGCCCAAACTGCCTTGGTCTCATAAGAAATATTTTGTAGCTCAAAGTACTTTTCCATTTCAATTACCCAGGCTTCAGCTCCATTACCAATGGTCTTACGATCAAACTTGGGTGGGGCTACCCTTTCCAAGTCTTTTGCCAACTCCCCTTCAGTCCTAGCTTGAGGATTTGGTATTTCTTCAACCCTTGGATTTTCATTATTGGGTTGCTCCTAATTTTGGGGAATTTCATTCTGAGGGTTTTGTCCTTCTCTGACTCCTTGAACTTCCTGTTCCAGATTATCCATTCTGGAACCTTGCTGATTCAAAATATTGAGAATCTGATCAAACCTGTCATTCTCATTACTTGTAGCAACTCTTTTTCCTCTTGTACCCATTATGTATCAACAATTCCTACATCAAGGAATGTTTCTTTAGCATAATGGACAAAGGACCCTAGTGTTCAAACCTAGGGCTTTGATACCAAATGTAAAGCATGAAACTCTTTAATTTCAAAACATCGACAATTCCTTAAATAAATTCATTTATATTCCAAGAAAGTCGAAACTCCATTCATTCAAATTCATAAAATCCAAAAGATTCCAAAATAATGACTTAAAGTCTACAATAGATTCATAATACTTCTAATTAATTTCATAAATGTGTCATCTTACACGACAATAATAATACAAAAGCATTGTAAAAGATATTTACAATTCGATACTTAGGCATTATGTCGCTTTAAGCTCTATAATAATCATACAAGAATTAGGCATTTTGTTGCCTTAAGTTCTACAATAATCATACAAGACTTAAAATAATACATATATGAAGAAATCATCCTTTGATCTTCAATCCAATTGCATATCTTCAAACATGAAGACGAGAACAAGAATCAGGCGCTTTTCTGCCCAACCTCGAAGCTTACGCTTCCCTGGAATTCCTTAGTCATTCAAATAATACCCGACCCTGCATGAATCGCTTAGCAAAAAGTAGTCAACAAACAAGATGGAATCTGGTGCATGCCTAGTATAACTAGTAAATCCACAAGCATTTTCATTTTTCTAATTCATTTAGGAAACAAGCAAGTTCGATACTAGGATATGGTAGAGAGTTAAATTCATTCCATCTATTTCAATGGTCCTTAAGTTACTTGGCCAAGTAAAATTTCATGCACGACAAATAATAGTAGTTTTGGAAAAGCAAAACTATGCTCTCTAAAAATCCATATTCAGCACCTGTCCCAGAAGGTAACTTTCAAACACATTTCATGCGCATTCAATTATCAAGCATGCATGGTTCCATTCAAATAAATAAAGTATCTTTCACAAACACATGAACTACACTTTCATTTTCAAGCAAACATGTTTTTTAATACAATAATTTCACAGTTTTAAATCACAAATAACATTATGTTCATTTTTGAAATAAATAAGAGATAAAATTAAATTAAAATAAGGTGTATCTCAAGTATGTAATCTAAGTACATATTTAAACAAGAATTAAATGAGCACACATTCTTTTGGTTCATTTGCTCATGAAATTTAATAACACTTTAATATAGTCTTTCTCTAATTCGTTTAATTTCAAGGTAATTATATTTTTACTTTATTTTCTTTTCTTTTCTGTTTTTCCTATTTCCATTAAAAATATTATTTTTGCCAAGAACATAAAACCTCATATTTAATTATGTTTCGAAGGCAATTTTTAGAATCATTCCAGAAGATTTATCAAATTTAACTCAAGTTTTTCAAGCATATATAATACACAAAAATATTAAATCTTATCATTCTGGAAAAAAAATTAGCAATTTTATTTAAACCAAAAACACTATCTTTTATGTTTCTATTGTTTTGAAAGTTTTATCTATCTCACAATTTTGATTTATGAAGCATTTCTAAATTTAAATAAATCTAAAACAATGTGTTTTTTGTTTGCATCTTTTCAATATATTAAATTAGGATTTCCTAAAAATAAATAAATATACTTTTTTTCTTGTAGTTTTCTATTTCAAGCTTGTTCAATAATTTTCCATAAAAATATAGTCTGGTATATGAAATTTCTGCTAAATTTAATTAAAAAAAACAGTGATATGTTTTCATTTTACAAATTTATTAATAAAATAAAATGGTTGAAGGACAATAAGATTGTGAATTTGGAAAAATAATGTTTCCATTGAACCTACATGTCAATCTTTTGTTGCTGTTTGGTTTCCAAATTCTAGAAATAAAATCTTGTTCCTATGTGCTCTTCTTTTCTCCTATCTGTGCCTTCACCTTTTCTTCACACTTGCAAAGTGGAGAGAGAGCATTTTTTTGTTTCTATTTAACTCTCCCTCCTTCCTTTCTTCCTCCTCTGTATTTTTCCCTCCTTACTTCCCTGCCTCTCTTCTACTTCCCTGTGTGCACTTCCCTTCTCCTCCTTCCCTATGCACTTTACTCTTCCATCTCTCCCTATGCACCTCTCTCTCCTCTCTGCATGCACACCTCTCTTCACTCTCTCCCTATTGTTTGCTCTCCTTCCATTTGCGCATATGTTAAAGGTAGATTTTATGTGCGTTTTCTTTTATTTCTGTTCTAAGATTTTTCCTCCCTATATTGCTCGTGCATGAGGATATGTAGAATGGAGAAACAATCCAAATGAAAACTCTCTCTTCTTTGGCACATGGGAAATTCCAAGCATTCCAAAAAAAAAATTTAAAATGTCTTTTTTTTTTTGCTTGCCTTCCCAAAAACGGATTTACTCTTCTCTCTCTCTTAATTCGAAATTCTTCTCCTCAATACCATGCAAAAAGTGAAGTTCTTGAAAATTTCGATCCACAAAATCAATGCTTGATCTCCAACAACATTGCCAAACTCCAAGTTTCAATTTGTGATTGCATGAAAAATTGATTGTGATGTAATTGTTTTCAATTTGATAACTACTGTTTTGATTTCAATTTCAATTCCAACTTTGAACGTATTGTTGTTTCCTAATTTTTTTTCAATAACTTATTTTGATATTTACCTATTTCTTCAACATAGAATTCCATATATGGTTAGCCTTTAATATTTATATTTTCACAATTAAAGGTTTATTCCTATAGTTTAAAATAATAAAAGCATTATTATTTTCAACTAAAATAAAAGATTTACACAAAGAATTAATTATTTAAATAAAATCAATTTCGCCATAAAAATAACCAAATTGCCATTTAGAACAAACAAATTCTTTTTCGGAATTTCTTTCAACAAATGCATAGCCATTATAATAATTGAAATTTAAACCATTTAATCATCATGAAAATACATTAAAATTAACTAAGTGGTGTGTGATATTCCATCATCCTCATAAACGTCTAATGGCTAAAACGACTCTACCTGATCAATGTTCTCGCCTACATTTTCATTCACCTGTTCCTGCATTCACTTGCACTCAATTTCTCATCAGCAATGACAAACCCCAAATTTCATAATAATTAATTTCAAATCATTTAATTTCCATTTAAATTTTCAATTTCACTTTCGATTTCAATTTAAATAATCATCTAATGAAATCTCATGACTAATAATTGCATTTAAATAAATGATTAAAATCAATACGTGACACAAACTATTAGATTTCAATTTTTTTTCTAATTTTTATTTTACCTTGTTGGTGTACACTTAGCTTTACACCTTCTCGCCTACATTTTCATTCACCTGTTCCTGCATTCACTTGCACTCAATTTCTCATCAGCAATGACAAACCCCAAATTTCATAATAATTAATTTCAAATCATTTAATTTCCATTTAAATTTTCAATTTCACTTTCAATTTCAATTTAAATAATCATCTAATGAAATCTCATGACTAATAATTGCATTTAAATAAATGATTAAAATCAATACATGACACAAACTATTAGATTTCAATTTTTTTTCTAATTTTGATTTTACCTTGTTGGTGTACACTTAGCTTTACACCTGGCTTACTTAAGCCTAGTTAGGTGTCCTAGTTAGGTTTCATGGTATTTGAGTTCACACCTCACTTTTGTCCACTTTGTGTGGATTTTGATCTTCATTTCCACATCTTGTGGATCTTGATCTCTTGTTATTTCCTATTTAGATAGCTCTTTTCATTCAATCTATCAATGGGGTTTTACAACATTTTGTGCTTGTTTTCTATCTTTTAGATCTTCCTAATTCTAATATGGTATTAGAGCAGGAAGTAGGTAGTTTAAGGCCTTTAGTTGAATGATTTTTTTATTTAGTTTGTTTCATTCTCTCTCCTTGCTAACAATCTGCAAGAAAGTTTGAAACAGATTTGTGTTTCAACAAATCAACCCTACACCCATTTCTTGTGTGGTGTAAATCTCTACATGGTAAAACTCTCGACATGGAGAGAGGTGATTGAGGAATTGTGTAAGTTGAGAATAGTATTGGGAGGCGTGATTTACAAAGAAGCCACAAATTTCATGCATGTCATGAATTTATTTTGTGGCTCAAATCATCTGTTGGGCACGATTTTATCAAAGGGACTGACAGTCTGTTGCATCTATAGCTACTTGTTTGGTAGGAGAAGTTTGTGGGTTTTTAAGAGACACCTACCACAAGTTGGTAAATTCCTAGTCATCTCTTTGGAAATCCATAACTGCAACACATATATTTGTGGCAAGATGCTCCATCTTAATAGTGGCATGCTCTTTCAATCACACCTTACTTTGGCACCTCTGGCCTATCTAAACCGCACCACACTTGGTGCCTTCTCTAGTAGATTGTAAAAACTTAGTTCTCCTCCAATGGTGACTTGGTCTAATTTCTTACCATATCAAAGATCTGCACCATGAAATGCATCAAGAATGCATCGATCGATGACCATATCTAGGCAAAGAAGAGAGCTACTTAAATCTTCATTATTATGATGATACCTTTTTTAAATTGTAGGTCAAGCTATAATTCACAAGCGCACAACTTGGATTGAAAGGCCGAGGCATTCATGCCTTTAATTTGGTCATGCAACCACATGCCTCTCTTTATTTTTACCACCATTTTTCTAGATATTTTCCTATGTAGGAGACGTGGAGGAATTTAAAGCCTCCCTCTCCAACGACTGCCAGAAGAGTAGCAATCAACCCTCATAAAGTGTCAACTCTGGACATTTTTGTGTGTAGATTTGCAAGCCTGTGTTTCTCATCTGTAAGTCGCATGCTCTCATGCATCATGAAAGTCGTGAGGAGTTTTTAAGTTGTTAGGATTTTCATACACGTAGGCTTTTTACCTTAGTGTAGGCAATATTTCTAGGCAATTTTTGGGTGTTTATATCTGAGTTGGGGGCTCTAATGTTTTCTATCAATTTTTCACTTTCTGGCACAAATTAAAAATAAAAAACAATGTTTTATTTTTGCATGTAGGAGATGAATTTTGTAATTAGGGTAAAATTGATATGCTCATAAATTTTGATAGGCAACTCATGCACTATCATTATAAAGTGCCAATTTGTGTTATTTTTTGGGCTTAGTTACAAAGCACTCCTTCTATAAAGTGCAAAATTGAGGGGGGAAAAGAGATAATCATAGGGAGTTTTTGACACATTTCTTATCATGGGATATAAAACTCATTCTTCTATAATCAACCTAAACAAGGGAAACTATAAGTCTTGGTGTGAAGGCATCCTAAAAAATCTTAGGTATCACAATCTCCTGCCCCATTTATATGGACTTATCCCTGAACTGGTAATATATTTCAGAAGGATAAATGGGTTAATAAAAATGACCATATTGTTGGATTAATCAACTTATATATACCACATGAAACTTTGATTGTCATCATGGATATTGAGGGTCCACATCCTTTATAGATCAAACTTTAGGAGATGTATGGAGATTCAAATGATTCTCCATTCCCACATGATCCTGCAATGATCACAAATCATATCCCACTTCATGAAGAATGTCATATTGACATAGTGGAAGTCATTATTCCACATTCTACTATTGCTTCATCGGATTTCACAGTTGCTTCTTCAAAAGCTTCGAGTAATTCTTTGCAACAAGATCACATTAGTCTTCCTAGCATTGTTGATTGGGACATAATCCTACTTGGCATTTCTTGTCTATTTGTAGATTATTGCACTACTGACTTGGAAGCACACATTGAGGACATCAATCTTCTATTTGATGATAGTTTTGATGAAGTTGCATCCCATTGTTCTTTTTGGATATTCATGCTCTACATCTATCTTCAAATAGTTCTGGATTTTCATTGTCTTCATCTATTAGGCATGCACCTGATTTAATTATGACATCCTTCGACATCAACATGAGAACACTTCAAAGACATCACAATGGGCACCATCATCCTTGGATCAATTTTAGTTTGGTTCAGGATTATTCATACATCTTCCTCTATATTCCTATCTGGAATGGGGAGATATATTGCATCTTCAGGTTGTTTCATTTCTTCCTAAGGGAAGGAACATTGTTCGCCATTCTTGGATGTACATCTACATATTTTGTCAACTATTGAACCTCACTACAGCAGGATATGTAGTATTGGGGGGTCTCAAAGACCTTCTATTATTTTCTCCTATGAGAAAATATTATTCTACTTTTGTGATAGAAGTAGTTCTTGGGGGGTCTTGAGCCCTCCTTCTATCTTTATTCTTCTTTCACTTGTACATATTTCACTTTCTCTCTTTTTCGAGGATAGTTTTTTCCCACTGGGTTTTCCGTCTTTCTCCATTTCTGATAGTTTTGCATTGTGCATGTGGGTACCTAAAATGACCTTGCAGTCGGGACCCATCTTTTTAATTCCCACCTAAGCTATGCTTAAGGGGGGGTGTTGGTGTACACTTAGCTTTACAGCTGGCTTACTTAAGCCTAATTAGGTGTCATGTTAGTGGAGTTCACACCTCACTTCTATCCACTTTGTGTGGATCTTGATCTTGATTTCCACATCTAGTGGATCTTGATCTCTTGTTATTTCCTATTTAGATAGCTCTTTTCATTCAATCTATCAATGGGGTTTAACAACATTTTGTGCTTGTTGGCTATCTTTTGGATCTTCTTAATTCGAATATCTCCAAATATAATAACTATCATCTAGGTGGAAATCTTAATTATGAAAAACCATTAGTGGTCATTGTATCTATTAAGGATTAGGTACAATTTGATGGAATAGTACAAGTAATAAACATTTCCACGCCCTTTACCAAACCAAAATATAATGGTTTTTGATAATGTGATGATTAAATATTTCCATTGTAATCCATGTCATTGAGGTTCAAACCCTTACTAAGGTGTTATTGCTAAGTATTCATGTTGGATATAATATCCCCATTTGTACTAAAGGGGGTTATTTTGCTTAAAATAATCCTCGAACATATTTATCTTCTACAGAAGTGTTACAAAAATGGATACATAATATAATTCAAGAAATAATTTTTATTTTATTTTTCAAATATTATCACCAAAAATGTGAAACATAAATTTATGTTAACAACATTGAATATTGAAAAAGTTAGAGATGGAGTTCATAAAATGTAAATTATCTTGAAACGTAAAATTGGTAAAAAAATATGGAGCATCAAATCAATATCACTAACGTTATATTATATATTCATAGTAAAATAGGATTAAAATAAAATAAGAAATCCAATTTTACTATATTTACTAAATGTTTCATCAACCAAAAATATTTTGTTGCTTGGTTTTGTATTTTCAATAAGGGCTAATGTGTGGTAATTAATTAGTATAATATCCAAAAATTGCATTTTTCTCTTATTGTAATTCAAGTACAATTATAATTTTGGAGGTGGATATGCTTTGGTAAATGTTTCAAGAGAATCCTGGAGGAATATTCTAGCCTAGGTGTTGATTTCATGGTGGGTGCGGGTATGTGCAGGATCATGATGTGCCAAAAAGTGGCGATATGTAAGTGATATGATGGCCCATGTGGCTGACAACTTTATTTTTACCCAAAAATGATGAAAAGAAAAGGCTTTTTAAAGGAGATTCTCAGCTTTCCACCAATATAAATTATTTTTTACTTTGAATTTAATATATTATTATTGTTCATTTTCTATTTGAATTATGAATAAAGTCCTGATTGATAGGCTAATTGAAAAACATCTATAGCTTTCAAACAGTATCAAATTTTTTGAATCTGAAACATGCATCACATTCTATGCTTCACATAATATAGCATTAAAAGAAAAATGAATTTCATGAAGTTTTGACAATGTTAAGGTGGTCAAACATACGAGTTTTTATATTTTTTAAAATTTTTAATAAAAATTTCATAATTAATTATTTAATTGGAAGAAAATTACAAAAAACATACTCATCACATCGAGACATGAGTCCTCTACTTATATCTAAAATATTATAAAAAAATATTATCATTTTGTTGTGGTTAGGGTGGTCAGCCAGACACCTTCTTATTTTTTCCCTGAAAATTAAGTACTACTACATTGAAATTTCAAATTTTCACCAAATATATTTAAAAATAAATAAATAAACCTATTAGATTTAAAACTACATTCATTTTTCTATAGATTCTATTGTTACATATTTTTGAAATAATATAGATAACTTATTCAAATTTTTACGTCAAGTTGTCTAACTCTGATTTTCTGAATTTCCATTGCCACTAAAGGGTCTATTTTTTCCATGATGATCCTACACATACCCATACAACTCATCAATTCATGTCCTTATATGTTGATTTTTATTCTTTACATGCTCTTGCATGTTGGGGCACCCAAGTTTGCATGTTGGTGCATGTTCTATTATGGAGCCATTAGAGAATAATGAAGCACATCAGATTGACCAAATTTGATTGGCCATGGTTTAGGTGCTCATGTGAAGCCCATGTGAGCATTGAGTAATTTTTATTATTTTATCATTTATTCTCCAAATGGGGCATGGATTTTTCAAGGAGGTTTTCTCTCGTGGTTTTGGAAAACCATGGTGGTTTTTTCATCCTAAAACTTCTATATCATAATGCCTTGTCATTTGGGGAGATGACTTTGGGAGTTTCTGTAGGTTGAGATGGGGAGATGCTACTAGATTGAAATGAAGATTTGAAGACTATATTTTTGTAGATTTCTATTTACATAGAAGCTAATATTTTAGGGAGCTAGTGAGCTCCACATTTTGGGAGATAGTGAGCTAGCGAAGTCCATGTGAAGGGAGCTTGAGAGATATAGTGGAAGGAGGGTTGAAAGAGACCAAGAAGAATATTTTTATTGTAGTTTTAAAGGTGTTTGGATATCAACAAACAAACTTGAAGGTTGCAGGTTTGTTGCAACATCGAATTTCCATTTGAGACAGCAGGTTGAAGGAGCTAGAACCTTTTGAAAGAAGTTGGATTGAAGGAGAGAATTTGTGTAGTGATATTTTATATTATAAATTATATTTACATAATTTTGTAATTAAACTTGACTCTCCTAAAGGTTTTCCAACCATCCCAAAATGTAATTATCACTTTCTTAATGTATCAAAAATATTTTTCCTTACACTATCTCTCCCCTTTGACATCAATGGAAAATTCCATGCAGGGGCCTAGTATGCTTCCCTTGGACATATATATGTATGCATATTCTTAAAAGGAGAAAAAATGAGCATAAAGGAAAGACTTTCCAACCTGGCGATGTAGATCCTTTGAGTTTATTCAGACTGTCCTACCAAGTAGATTTTCCTTCTTCCCAAGAAATTTTTGGATCTACAAGAGTCTTGCATAGTAGTTCAAGCTTTGTTAGAGACTCTCTTCCTTCTTCCATAATTCTAGGGTTGAGGTTTATTTCTAAGAGTTTTTCAGCATTGGAAAGGACACTGGATATAGGAGTATGCTTTATCTTTACTAAGTCCTTAATGCCACATATTGTTTGATTGTCGCTATCCTTTGATTCTTTAAAGAAAAGAAATTATTATGTAGTTGTATAATGTAAGACCACTTTTGATTGTTCCTGCCACTTGCTAAATCATAAACATATGCTTGAGTTCCTATTTGAATTTCAATTAGACTCATTGCATCCTTTTTACTTTGTGTGTAGTTTGACCACTTTAGGCAATATTATATTAAGTTATGTGCTTCTTCTTCACAAGTTTGAACATCCTTCAATCCTTTCAAGGTTTTGTGATGTGCATCTACATGGGTGATCCCACAATATTGGTTTACAATTTTTGGCCAAAATGGATATTGAACTAAATTTTCTTAAATAAATCTTCACTTTCAAGAGCCTATAGTGGCTAAACCGTGAGGAATCTGAAGATGATGCAAACTAGTGATTTATGACATTATTTTTTTAGATTCTAAATATATTTTTTTCAATTTTTTTGGAATCATATTGCATTTCTTTTTCCATCTCCTTCGAAAACTAGTTTTTAATAGTGAACACCATTTTTAAAGAGTGACGTTACCGGCTAACACATAATTTTTTTTCTATGTATGATAAAATTCTTTTTTTTTTTAATTTAGATTCATAACTACAATATCTAGTGCATGGAATTGGTTTCATAACATTTCATTGAATATTTTTTTCTTAATTAAATTTCAAAGTCAAACCAGTTACAATTCAGACATGATTTACTAGATAAAACAATTTTTTTTGTATGTATCAAAATTCAATTTTCTTTTGTTGGATCAAGGACACCAATATATAGTGCATTGATATTTTTCAAAAAAAAAATTGATAATCTGCTATTTTTCCACTTGTGTAGAACAAAGAGCTTGATTTTCTGTGAAAAACCTACATTCACAAGAAATAAAAAATAAATATATTAATAAAATTAAATATATTTAAAATTATACTTTTTGGAAAGCTTATAATAAGGACTATATAATTACAAATAATTAATTATTAAATGAATTCATTTGATCCCCCAAAAGGTAAATTAAAATTAGTTTTTTATCGACATTTTGATAGGTGTATAGGATATTCCGTTATAGGTATGGTTTAAAACTAGCGGAGTTCTATCCAAGGGGGTTTGATCTAAGTTGGTTTGATCAAACCATCTTCAATTGGAATCCTTTAAATGGAAATTTTCAAGGCTTAAATCATTATATTTTCTAAAAATATGTGATTTTAGCAAAAAATAGAATGTCCCAAAAAGTGTAAACCACTATTGTCAGATCACCCATATATTTATTTTTTATATCTTCTAGATTCTCCTATGTAGCCTTGTTTTTGACCAATCTCCAATTTGTTCTTTTATTCTAGAGATGTATGCTTTCAAGAAATCAACCATATTTTTGAGATTTTCTATAGTAGACACTATATATTAATACTTGCACCCAAAATTACCTCTTGTATAACTTTTATGGATTCATGTACAATTTTTTTTTCATTCTCATGTTGAGCCACATCAGTTTGCAATCTTCCTTCTTGTTTTGTAACATCTCGCTTAATCTCAATCATAGGAATAACAATACTTTTCCTTTTCTTACCTATCGTCCTAGAACTGTCGGAGGTTTTAGTTTTAGACCTGCCCTCTAGGCCTGATCTGTTAGGGTCCTTAGGGCTTCTTAGAAGCACTTCTACATAATGAACAACTTCTTCCTCAGTCACTTCATAATTAACCTCAAAAATCCAAAAAAAATTAGGCCCAATTTCTTCCATGAAGTAAAAGTCAGTGGAGACAACGAAATTGATGTTTCCAGAGTACCTTTCCACCACACCCTTGGTTATTCTTATTCTTTTATTCATTCTCATCTAAAAATTTCCAAAGAATACTACAAGAGAATCATCTTGAGAATCTTGCCCACCAAGATTTCTAATAATATTTCTTATCTGATGTGCAACCAATTTTTTATTTAACCTCTCTACTTTTCCAATTATCGGTATTTACTTCATGAAGTAGAAAAGTAAACAAATTATCAAAATACTATACCTAAATGTATTTTTTTTGTTCCTTTCGATTTCCTTCAGATTCTTCATCAAGTGTTGTTGGATAAACTAACAAAGATCATAATCAACACCATTTTCAATCATGTTAAATGGAATGTGAGCAATAGTAGTAAATACTATCTAGTTATTATTTGGTAGGAATATTTTATGTCCAAAAAGTATTGCAACATGCTAGATAGCTGAATTCCCAAATGTATTCAAGGTGAGTTCCTTTCCTTCGAGAGTTGCACTAGTCATTTCAATTAATTCCTTGACTTTGACGGACTTCCGCTTTGGAACTGGTCCAGAGGACCATAAACAAGTTATATCCCTTATTGCTTCCCTAGTTATTGAATATGTGTTATCAATCTAGAAAGATTAATCATTAATCTTGTTTAATACCATTCTAATGTGCCTCTTATTGACTTCAAACAATGGAAACTTCCACCACACATCCAACTTCTTTTCAATTAGTCTTTTATATTCAGGTTTTGTGGCATCATCATTTTCTTCAAATTCTCTTGTCCATAAAAAACATAATTCATTAGTGGACATTTCTTCTATTTTCCAATGAATGTATGCACAAATATCCTTAGTAGGTGAAACTCCAAAAGGAGTGCAAGAACATGCACCCATAGGATCTTCCAATAGAACTTTTTAAAAATGCCTCTTCAATTTAGATTGCAGTCTCTTTGAGACATTTACTACTTTCGACCCTTCCTTTATATCTAAAGTAAAAATTCTAGAGAATAATTGAGTATGCAAAATATCTCTTGAATTTTCTTCAACAAAAATTAGCGTTTTGATGCTCTACTTCTAGGACACGCCTCAAATCCACCTTTGGGTAAGTGCACAACGATGGTTCCCAAAAAGGGGAATTAAGTGGACAACTTTTTTCTGAAATCAGGAAATACTAACCTTGGACATGAAATTGAGGATACTTACACTCAAAATTTTGAGATGGAACAAAAAAAGAGGATTCAAGTACTCTAAGTCTACTTTCTAAACTACTAATTTATTTTTAAAATGGTTGAGATTAAGGGGTTCAAACGAGGGACGTACACAAATTGGTGTTGTTTTTGTCAGAAAAAACATAAAATAGTAACTCTTGTATGACCCTCGTACAGTGAACTTTTTTTAGTATTTTTAAAATCGCAATGGTCAAAAGTTAGCTAACAGTATGTAGTTGATGCACGATTTTTCTGATAATTTTTTAATGAATATTTGATATTTTACTAATTTTCGAAGTGGACATTTCCTGAAAAAATAGAATTTTGGCCATGCTACCCCTACAAATTTTGGAAACTAATTGATTTATTTTATTTTATTTTTTAAAATTTGTAGAATGAAGTCAAGTTTCTAAAAATGTAATTTATTCGAAAAATCGATGAACGGTTAATTTATAACGAAAAAAATACCAAACACTATTTTTTGGCAAAAAAAAGACATACAGATAAAATAAATTATGGATGAAAGGCTTAACATTTTTATAAAGTCAAAAAAATTACATCGTTGGATAGCTAAGAGAGAACCCAGCATTACCCATTTGTTCGATTTTTTCGATATTTAACCACATGCAATTCCGATGATGAGCACGAACTCGATTATGAGAAATATGGTAGACTTTTTAAAAACACATCTTTGGTCGTTGGGAATTCCCTCCAAGCCTTTGGGTTGGTATTCCAAGGAAAATACCAAGCCGAAGGCTCATGAACTCCCAAATAAAGATATAATGCGAGTGCGTTATAATGTGCTTGTGTTATATCTGACTTTTCACATGGTTTTTGCTTATGTGAAAAATATGTCAACTAAGACATAACACGAGTGCATTATAACGTGCTCACGTTATGTCTTCCTTTATGTTAAATGTCAATATATTGAATGTATGTTGATATATTTGTATGTTTGTATGTACATGTATGCTTGTATGTCATGCATGTATGTATCAATGGATATATATTGTATGTATGCCTCTTTGTATGTTAGATTGTATCTACACATGTATGCATGTATTCTTGTATAAATGTAAGATTATATGTACTTATGTATTATGCTTGTATGTATCCATTTATGTATGTCTTTATACGGAGGGATAATTTAGAGAGAGAAAGTCTAGATAGATGGAGAGGGGGTGGAAGTGAGATTTTAAGAGAGAGGGAGTGGGAGAGAAGGGGTTGGAGTGAGAGGGACTTAGCTAGGTAGGGTGGGAGGGATATAGGAAGGGAGAGAGAGAGAGGGGGGGGGTGGGGGAGAGAGAACTGATGGAGAGAGAGAGATAGAGAGAAAGAGACAGTTATGTAGGAAGGGTGCCAAAGGGAGAGACTTGAGAGTGTGAGGGGGGTGAGAGGGAGAGACTTGAGAGATAGGTAGTGAGAGGGAGTGTGAGAGATATGGATTTTGAGAGAGAGGGAGTGGGAGAGAGAGGGAGTGTGAGTGAGAGACCTGAGAGAGGGAGAGGGTGTGGGAGGGAGTGACCTAATAGAGGTAGAGAAAGAGGGGGGTGGAGTGAGAGGGACTTATCTAGGTAGGGTTGGAGAGATAGATAGAGAGAGGGGAGAGAGACAAAGAGAGAGTTACCTAGGTAGGTTTCCAGAGGGAGAGACCTAAGAGAGAGAGGGGGTGGGAGGGAGAGACATGAGAGAGAGGGAGAGAGAGGTAGTGAGAGGAGAGAGTGGGATAGAGTGGGAGGGATATAAAGATAGATGGATAGAGGGAGCGAGAGAGGGTGGTAGGGATTGATTGAATAAGAGGTACATAGAAAGAGGGAGATGGTAGATAGAGAAAATTAGAGAGGGTAGGAGGGAGGGAAGGAGGGAGAGGTGAGATGTATATTTAGGGAGAAAGTGATAGAGGTTGAGGGTATAGGGTTGAGGGATTAGGGTGGAGGACCTATAGGGTTGATGGTTTCTAGGGTATTAGAGTTTAAGGTTTGAAGGTTGAGGGAATAGGGTTGATGGTAGAGTGTATTTGGTTGAGGGTATAGGGTAGAAGGTTTAAGGGTTTAGGGTTGAAGGGTTTGAGGTTAAGGTTTTAGGGTTAAGGGTTTACTTGGTTGAGGGTATATGGTTGAAGGATTAGGTTTAGGGTCCAATGTAAGGGGTAGAGGTTATAGGGGTAGATGGTTTAGGGTCTAAGGATTGAGGGTTAAGGGATTAAGGGTTGAAGGTATAGGGTCAAGGGATTAGCATTAAGGGTCCAATAAATAGGGTAGAGGTTATAGGGGTTGAGAGATTAAGGGTTGAGGGTTTATGGATTAGGGTAGAGAAGTTTCTTGGATTTTACGGTATAAAGGTTGAGGAATTAGGGTTGAGGGATTAGGGTTTAGGGTAGAGAGTATTGGGTTGAGGGTTGGGGGATCAAGAGGGTATAGGGGTTGAGGGATTAGGGTTTAAGGGTTGAGAGTTGAGGGTTTAGGGATTAAGAGGGTATAGGGGTAGAGGGATTAGGGTTGAAGGGTTGAGGGTTGAGGGATTATGGTTGAAGGGTTGAGGGTTGAGCATTGAGGGTTGAGGGATTAAGAGGGTATAGGGGTTGAGGGATTAGGGTTTATGGGTTGAGGGTTCAGGGTTCAGGGATTAAGAGGGTATAGGGGTTGAGGGATTATGGTTGAAGGTTGAGGGTTGAGGGTTGAGAGTTGAGGGTTGAGGGAGTAATAGCGTATAAGGGTAGAGGGATTAGGGTTGAAGGGTTGAGGGTTGAGCATTGAGGGTTGAGGGATTAATAGGGTATAGGGGTAGAGGGATTACGGTTAAATGTTTGAGGGTTGAGCATTGTGGGTTGAGGGATGAATAGGGTATAGGGGTAGAGGGATTAGGGTTGAAAGGTTGAGGGTTGAGCATTGAGGGTTGAGGGATTAGGAGGGTATAAGGATTTAGGGATTAGGGTTGAAGGGTTGAGGTTTGGGGGTTGAGGGATAAAGAGGGTATAGGGGCTGAGGGATTATGGTTTAAGGGTTGAGGGTTGAGGGTTGAGGGATTAGGGTTTAAGGGTTGAGGGTTGAGGGTTTAGGGATTAAGAGGGTATAGGTGTTGAGGGATTAGGGTTGAAGGGTTGAGGGTTGAGCATTGAGGGTTGAGGGATTAACAAGGTATAGGGGTAGAGGGATTAGGGTTGAAGGGTTGAGGGTTGAGCATTGAGGGTTAAGAGTTGAGCATTGAGGGTTGAGGGATTAATAGGGTATAGGGGTAGAGGGATTAGGGTTGAAGGGTTGAGGGTTCAACATTGAGGGTTGAAGGATTAATAGGGTAAAAGAGTATGGGGATTAGGGTTGAAGGGTTGAGGGTTGAGTGTTGAGGGTTGAGGGATTAAGAGGGTATAGGGGTTCAGATATTATGGTTGAAGGGTTGAGGGTTGAGGGTTGAGGGATTAAGAGGGTATAGGGGTTGAGGGATTAGGGTTTAAGGGTTGAGGGTTGAGGGTTGAGGGATTAAGAGGGTATAGGGATTGAGGAATTAGGGTTTAAGGGTTGAGGGTTCAAGGTTCAGGGATTAGGGTTGAAGGGTTTGTTGATGGTGTTTTCTACACAGCAACAACTCAGATAGAATCTGATATCCTATCTCTCTTGAAAGGTAAATCTCTATGGGAAAAGAGATAACCCCAAGGTCTCTAATGTTAGGTCCTGACAATGCAGTGAAATAACTCATAGATAATGTGAAAATGCTAGTAATCACAAAGGGACCTTACTACAAGCAAATACTAGACTCAAATTTATCAGATCTGACGATATGTTGATACTTCAAAACCTAAAACTAACCTAGATAATAAAATAAATAGCAAAATATAAGAGTTTAAGAGAGATCTAAGATTAAAATTACTCCTAAGATCAATCACAACAATGATGAATGCTGCAAATGGACAAATCTCCAATAAAACCAATTTTTGCTTAATCAAGGACAAGCCTGCAACTCTGCAAAAATGGTGCAATCTTCTGAGGAAAATAAATATTTTTAGACTATGAACATTCATCCACATACCCATTAAATGGCGCAATGTAAACAAACATCCACAGTTGAACTTAGCACAAAATAAGGCCCAGACTAACTTTACACAGCAACTTACAATCAAAAAATTGCTAAAAGTATGGACCGGAGATCGATCAACATCATTAACATTTCACCATTATCATGAAAGAATTGAAAACTACCATCTAACATTGAGAATCAAGGACAAGAAACAATAAAACTTTTGAAACATAACACAATGTTTCCCAAATCAACAACCCGTTTGCATTATCTTCTCCAGCATTACATAACAATTTCCAGTCTTTCTCCTCTCCTACAGCTACTCACTTGCAGAATCTAACCTATAACTTAGCCAATTTTGGCTTTGCAGCCTTTGATCAACTATTCTCTAACCCCTTCTGACCTACTTACAAATGAGAAGGCACTGGCCTTTTATAGATATTACATTTTTAAATGAAGAGCTAGGATTAAATTCAATCCAATGGATGCAATTAATCCTCAAGAAACCCTAAGAATTTATAATAAGGTTTAAAAAATGTGGTACATCATCATCCAATAGCATAAAAGCAGTTACATCCAGGAGCAATAAGAAATCAACAATCTGCCACCTCGATTTGAATAAAAAAATTATGATTAGAGAGTGAAAATAACATCACATGTCACTCCATGTTTGAAACATATATTCCAGTTGTGGCACAGATTCTTATGTAGGTGCATTTTAAATATTTTCCAATTTTTCCTCTTGGCTTGAATCCATATGCAAGTCCTCCTTTTTTATTTATTTAATCCTGAAAAATAGATATAATCATTAATATCTCACATGTGAAAATCCAACCACAAAATATTAAAATTAAGCATAAATAAACCCTTGGAAACTTCAACTCCATCATAAAATTTCAGAAATTTAAACCTATTAATAAATTTTGGAGTTCAGGAAAATCGTGATAGGAAGTTCGAAAAACTCCACCAAGAAGGGAAAATCTCGAAAAATGACAAGGAATCCGGACAAATCTGCTTGAAAGGAAAAATCCTAGAAATCACGAGAAATCCAGAAAAATTCGGACAAGGTGGAAAATACTAGATTTTGAGAAAAAATCCGAAAAAATCTGGACGGGGTGGAAAATCCCAAATTTGACGAAAAATCCAGAAAAATTTGGACGGGATGGAAAATCCCGGATTTGACTAGAAATTCAAAGAAAAACTTCGAAACCCCATAACTTTTTTTCTCGAAGGAATTTTTGAAAAGTTCAAAAAGCAACTTGGCCTAATTTTTTGTCCTCTATCCATTTGTGAAAAAATATTTGCACATCAGATTGAAAATTCACTTGAAAACTTCCCATTTCTAAAATCGAAGGCCCTAAAACGCTTCAAAATACCACCCCTATCAAACCAAATCCGAACATAATACCAAAATAACCTCCAAGAAGAGAAAAACCATAAATTGAAAAAACCAAGGTACAAATATGTAGAACAAAAAGAGGGTCCCCGTCTCTGGTGGGGCGTGTGTGTGAAAAGTGAACAACAGGGTTGAGGGTTGACCATTGAGGGTTGAGGGATTAATAGGGTATAGGGGTAGAAGAATTAGGGTTGAAGGGTTGAGGTTTGAGCATTGAGGTTTGAGAGATTAAGAGGGTATAGGGGTTCAGGTATTAGGGTTTAAGGGTTGAGGGTTAAGGGTTGAGGGATTAAGAGGGTACAGGGGTTGAATGTCTAAGGGTTGAACGTTGTGGGTTGAGGGATTAATAGGGTATAGGGGTAGAGGGGTTAGGGTTGAAGGGTTGAGGGTTAAGCATTGAGGGTTGAGGGATTAATAGGGTATAGGGGTAAAGAGATAAAGGTTGAAGGGTTGAGGGATGAATATGGTATAGGGGTAGATGGATTAGGGTTGAAAGGTTGAGGGTTGAGCATTGAGGGTTGAGGGATTAAGAGGGTATAGGGGTTCAAGGATTACGGTTGAAGGGTTGAGGGTTGAGGATTGAGGGATTAAGAGGGTATAGGGATTGAGGGATTGGGTTCAAGGGTTGAGGGTTGAGGGTTGAGGGATTAAGAGGGTATAGGGGTTAAGGGATTAGGGTTTAAGGGTTCAGGGATTAGGAGGGTATAGGTGTTGATGGATTAGGGTTGAAGGGTTGAGAGTTGAGCGTTGAGGGTTGAGGGATTAATAGGGTAGAGGGGTAGAGGGATTAGGTTTGAAGGGTTGAAGGTTGAGTGTTGAATATTGAGGAATTAATAGGGTATAGGGTTAGAGGGATTAGGGTTGAAGGGTTTAGGGTTGAGCATTGAGGGATTAAAAGGGTACAGGGGTTCAAATATTAGGGTTGAGGGTTGAGGGTTGAGGGTTGAGGGATTAAGAGGGTATAGGGGTTGAGGGATTAGGGTTAAAGGGTTGAGGGTTGATCAATTAGGGTTGAAGGGTTGAGGGTTGAGAATTGAGGGTTGAGGGATTAATAGGGTATAGGGGTAGAGGGATTAGGGTTGAAGGGTTGAGGGTTGAGTGTTGAGGGTTGAGGGATTAATAGGGTATAGGGGTAGAGGGATTAGGGTTGAAGGGTTGAGGTGTATGGGGTAGCATTGAGGGTTGCGGGATTAAGAGGGTATGGGGTTCAAGGATTAGGGTTGAAGGGTTGAGGGTTGAGCATTGAGGGTTTAGGGATTAAGAGGGTATAGGGGTTAGGATTAGGGTTGAAGGGTTGAGGGTTTAGGGATTAAGAGGGTATAGGGGTTGAGGGATTGAGTTAAGTATTTGAACGTTGAAGTTTCAAGGTTCAGGGGTTAGGGGTAAGAGGGGTATAGGAAATGAGGGTTGAAGGTTTTGAGGGTTGAGCATTGAGGGTTGAGGGATTAATATGGTTGAGAATTGAGGGTTGAGGGTTGAAGGGTTGAGGGTTGAGCATTGAGGATTGAGGGATTGAGAGGGTATAGGGTTTCAGGGATTAGGTTTTAAGGGTTGAGGGTTGAGGGTTGAGGGTTCAAGGATTAATAGGGTATAGGGGTTGAGGGATTAGGGTTGAAGGGGTGAGGGTTGAGCATTGATGGTTGAGGGATTAATAGGGTATAGGGGTAGAGGTATTAGGGTTAAAGGGTTGAGGGTTGAGTGTTGAGGGTTGAGGGATCAATAGGGTATAGGGGTAGAGGGATTAGGGTTGAAGCATTGATGGTTGAGCATTGAGGATTGAGGGATTAAGAGGGTATGGGGGTTCAAGGATTAGGGTTGAAGGGTTGGGGGTTGAGGGTTGATGGATTAGGAGGGTATAGGGGTTTAGGGATAAGGATTTAAGGGTTGAGGGTTAAGTGTTCAGGGATTAAGAGGGTATAGGGGTTGAGGGATTATGGTTGAAGGGTTGAGGGTTGAGCGTTGAGGGTTGAGGGATTAATAGGGTATAGGAGTAGAGGGATTAGGGTTGAAGGGTTGAGGGTTGAGCATTGAGGGTTGAGGGATTAATAGGGTATAAGGGTGGAGGGATTAGGGTTGAAGGGTTGAGGGTTGAGCATTGAGGGTTAAGGGATTAATAGGGTATAGGGGTATAGGGATTAGGGTTTAAGGGTTCAGGGATTAAGAGGGTATAGGGTTTGAGGGATTAGGGTTGAAGGGTTGAGGGTTGAGCATTGAGGGTTGATGGATTAATAGGGTATATGGGTAGAGGGATTAGGGTTGAAGGGTTGAGGGTTGAGTGTTGAGGGTTGAGGGATTAAGAGGGTATAGGGGTTTAGGGATTAGGGTTTAAGGGTTAAGGATTGAGGGATTAAGAGGGTATAGGGGTTGAGGGATTAGGGTTGAAGGGTTGAGGGTTGAGCATTGAGGGTTGAGGGATTAAGAGGGTGTAGGGATTTAGGTATTAGGGTATAGGGGTTGAGGGTTGTGGGTTGAGGGATTAAGAGGGTATAGGGGTTGAGGGATTAGGGTTTAAGGGTTGAGGGTTGAGGGTTGAGGGATTAAGAGGGTATAGGGGTTGAGGAATTAGGGTTTAAGGGTTAAGGGTTTAGGGATTAAGAGTGTATAGGTTTTGAGGGATTAGGGTTTAAGGGTTGAGGGTTGAGCATTGAGGGATTAAGAGGGTATAGGTGTTCAACTATTAGGTTTTAAGGGTTGAGGGTTTAGGCATTAAGAGGGTATAGGGGTTGAGGGATTAGGGTTTAAGGGTTGAGGGTTAAGAGTTCAAGGATTAGGGTTTAAGGGTTGAGGGTTGAGGGTTGAGGGTTGAGGGATTAAGAGGTTTTAGGGGTTGAGGTATTTGGGTTTAATGATTGAGGGTTCAAGGATTAATAGGGTATAGGGGTAGAGGTATTAGGGTTGAAGGGTTTAGGGTTGAGGGTTGAGGGTTGAGGGATTAAGAGGGTATAGGGGTTGAGGGATTAGGGTTTAAGGGTTCATGGTTCAGGGTTCTAGGATTTAGAGTGTATAGGGGTTGAGGGATTAGGATTGAAGGGTTGAGGGTTGAGCATTGAGGGTTGAGGGATTAATAGGGTATAGGGGTTAAGGGATTAGGGTTGAAGGGTTGAGGGTTGAGCATTGGGCATTGAGCGTTGAGGGATTAATAGGGTATAGGGGTAGATGGATTAGGGTTGAAGGGTTGAGGGTTGAGCGTTGAGGGTTGATGGATCAATAGGGTATAGGGGTAGAGGGATTAGGGTTTAAGGGTTGAGGGTTGAGGGTTGAGGCATTATGAAGGTATAGGGGTAGAGGGATTAGGGTTGAGGGTATATCTCTCAACCCTAATCCCTAAACCCTCAATCCTTCAACCCTAATCCCTCAACCCTCTCTCTTTCTCCCACTCTCCCCTTCTCCCACGCTCCCACTCTCTCTTTCTCCCACTCTCCCCCTCTCTTCTCCCCCTCTAAGCCCTCTCTCCCTCCCACTCTCTTTCTCCCACTCTCCCCTATCCCACTTTCCCTCTCTCTCTATTTTTCTCCCCTCTCCTCTCTCCTCCTCTCTATCTCCCACTATTTCCTTCTCCCATCTCTCTCCCTCTTTCTTTCTCCCTCTCCCCTTCTCTTTCTCTCCCTCTCTCCCTCCTCTCTTTCTCCCTCTCCCTCTCTCCCTCCCTCTCTATCTCTTTCTCCCACTCTCCCCTTCTCCCTCTCCCACTCTCCCACTCTCTCCCTCCCTCTCTTTCTCCCACTATCTCTTTCTCCCCCTCCCTCTCCCTCCCTATCTCCCTCTTTCTCTCCCACTCCTCTCCCACCCTCTCTCCCTATTTCTCTCCCACTCTCTCTTTCTCCCCCTCTCCCTCTCCCTCCCTCTCTCCCTCACACACACACACTCACCTCTATCTCCTCTACTATAAGGGTTCAGGGGACAGATATAGAATTAGGATAGAGGGTATAGACAAAAAGGGAGAAACTAAATATATTAAGAAAACCATATTTCACATAACGCACTTGCTTTATAACTATAATGTGAGCGCGTGTTTTACTCCACTAAAAACAGTAAAAAATTCTATATACCCATGATTTCAAGGCCTAGGGTCTACATATTCCCCTGGTTGTGTGTGTGCTCCAAAAAAAAGTTGCTTTTTGATGATGATGTGAAGTGTGCAAGCGTGTTTTTCACATTCCATCACCTTTTCCATGATATTTCTACCACCTTTGCATTAAATAGCAGAGTTTCCACATTGAAAGACATATAATATCAATTGAAGTTTGAATTCCATTGAAAACTGATATACAATTGAAGTTTGGAGGGGAACAAGCTTTTGAACAAGTCAAATTGTTGTGGAGTTTGAAGAAAGAAGAAGCTAAGGCTACATAATTGGGTTGAACTCCTCCATTTGAAAGTCTAGTTTTTTAGGTATGTGAAGTCTTTACACATTTTCTTTCATTCTACTATGGATTTCTTTCATTTTTTTTTGTCATTATAACCTTACATTGTCATTGTAACTATCTTTCCCTTCACAACACATTTGATTCATATACTCAAATTAGCATTAATACTTCCCAATTCCTTAAGGACCTTCAAAACACCTTTAAAATCTTTAAAATAACTAATTACAATCAACTAGATTCCTCAAAAAATCAACCAATGATTATTTCATTCACAACTTGTCTTAAATCTTCCATAATGGCACCATTGTTTACAAACACAAACTATAATTATTAAGGCACAACCAAACCATTATATGCTTAAGAAATCTTTGTTTGAGATAGTACAACAAAAATGAAACCTTTCAAAAGTGTTCCCTTACACACAAGCTTAGTTCCTTTGTTCACTATCCACATTACTTGTAGCCAAGCATCTGCAAATTGTCACATGTATCTCCCAAACCATGCACACACTTCAAACTGTGATACTCATTTTTGATGTAGAGTTAAACGAACCAAAACCATTCAATATGTCAACTTGCCTTCAAGAGGCATCTAACAATATTAAAAAGGCCTAATGGACCAATCCCAACACTCCTCCAAGTTGGACAATAAATAGAAACACTATTTCCCACTTTTCACACTTGGAATCTAGTAGTAGTGCAAAACCAGTTTTGGGCCCTTAACTCCAAAACACCGGGAAAATAAAAGAATGATTCTAGCACCCATTTCAGATTTTCAAGACATACCTTAACCCATCACATGACTCCTTTGGGACAACTTTGAGAAAAGTGACCTTTTCACTGTTCTAGGCCTCCAAGTATGACAATTTTACAAAGGAACTACCCTTAGATCCTCACACCAGACTTCCAAACCCAAAAATAGTCTTTAATTAGGTCTCAAAACAAGATATTTTTTAGGTCTTAGGACCTTACTCACTCAACTAGGCTTCCAATACAAAAACCCCCATTTTCAATGCAAAGAGGGAGGGTTTATAGAAAATCCTATACCCGGGCCTTTTGAGACCATTCCAAAGAATCAAAAATCTTCAAAATACCCTACACAAGGTCAAAAGTTCATTACATAGACCACTCCAACACTTTTTCAAAATCACTCCTTGGTTCCTCAAATTCTCATGGAAAAGTGCTTGTTTCAGCCTAAGAACCCCATCCTATTGTCATTAGTTTCATTCCAAGGCATTTTAAACAATAAAATACCATACTCTAACAATGTACATGACATCCCACCAAGAAATAATTTATAACAGTAGGTGGGATGGTCATTTCATAATTAAATCCTACTCAAACCCTTGACTGGCTTGAAATAAGCAATTTCAGAAATTTGTCAATTGCTCCCTTCAAAAGTATTGTTAAGCCCTCATAACTGATGCGTTAGAGAGTTAAGACATTTTTCTACAATATTATATTAGTTTTGTATCAAGGGGAGGGTGTACAGATCCATACAAGTGCAAGAATGTGCAAAAAAACTAGTGAATTTCTGGAAAACAACATTTTTTTATCATAAAAATGGATTTCAAAATGAACAATACTCCTCCCTTCGAGCCAATGGAGGTTGTTTAAAAATTTTTCAATGACAAATAACTCCCCCAAATGCCTATAACTAACAAAAAACCACCTTTGAAAGCATATAAAAACTTTGTCTATGCTTCCATAGTTTGTACACATTTGTCTATGATAGGTTAACTTTTGTACACGATGATTGTAAGTATTGTTTAAATGAATCCTTCAATGACATATTTTTCAATTAAATTGAATGGATAGATTTTTTAGGAACTAATATTTGTCTCATTACCATGGTACAGATAAAACTATCCTCCATGTCAAAGAAAAAGACAAAGAGGAAACTAACAGATGAAGATAACTAAACCTTTAAAGAAAATGAGAGAGTTCGGGTGGCGGCATATCGTGAAAAGTAGAAATTGGAAATGATTGAAGAAAATAATCCAATTGTAGAGGAACCTCAACCATCAAAAAGAGAATGGGAATTGGTAGCACAACAGGCACGAATGCGAGAGCATCATCATAAGACAGATTTAGATACCGTAGTTGGAGACACATCCTCAACGACAAGTGAATATGAAGGGACACCATTAAGCACAAGAAAATATGGAGGGACACCATCTAGCACAAGTGAATATGGATGGACACCATTTACTACAAGTGAATATGGAGGGACACCATGCATTGCAAGTGAATATTGTTGGACACTATCCAACACATGTCAAGTTGAGAGTACATCATCGCTCATAATTGATGAAGAAGGTATACCATCATCCCCATGTGAACCTCAAGCTATGTCTTCTTCTCCACCCTCGATCGAAGGTATGCAATCTAGCCCACCTCAATTAAATATTGATGAAATTGCTAATGTTGAGATGTATGTACCTAGGAGAACACCACCTAGAATTTTGCGTAGAAAGCCAAAGTATTTGATTAATATTGATGATGAGATTTTGTAGCACATGGAAGGTAATATTTCAACATGCACTTGTAGAAGATATGCTGATAAGATTTGGGAATGATTCTCTGAAAGGCTAAATGAGACTGAAATATGTCAACTATTTATTGAAATGATGCGGGGTGTAAAGTATAGGAACATCATGAAGACTCTAGGGTTGAGAACATCGAATGCATTGAGTGAAGACACTATTGTGAAGAATCTAATGGATGCTTATGAGAGTGTGGGTAAGACCTCATGCTCAAAGGATAGTTATGTCACCCAATGTGTCATTACATCAACTTTGGTAAGTTGTTAAACAAAGAGATCTCGTCTAATTAAAAATACTAGTGAAAAATGGGAATTAGTAGAAAAAATTTATCAAGAGCTATTCAAAGGTGGCAAAGAATTGAGGGAAATGATTCAAATGAATTATGGGCATTCTCGGGGAGACTATCATGAAAACATAAAGAGGTTGTCCAAGCCTTGAGAACACTAATTGAAGAGTATTGGAATAATAACACAAGGCCATCTCTGAATCAAAGGGATGTGGTAAGAAGGAGAATCGGTAGTTGGAATCGTGAGTCACATCCAAAGCATTTTTTGGATATGACTCAAACCCAATTTTTTTGAAAATTTGAAAATAATTATCCTCTAATTAGTATTTCTCAAAGATTTTTTGAAATGCTTAAACCTTTTTATGTCAAGATAAATCACACACACACTACTTGTTGTTGTAGACTACATATTGAATTTTCAAACCATTATGATGTTTATCATTCTATATGTTTAGATTTGCATACTAACGATGTTTTGTAGGATTATGGCGTACAAGCCTCACCAAAATCTTTGAGAGAGTTCTTATAAAAAAAATTATGTGAAATAGAGGATGGCTAGATATTCAATAGGATAGCATACTTAGATGGTTCATGCAAGTGTTGTGGTGGCTTTGAGTGTATGCCAGTATGTCAACATATGGAAAGCATAGATGATGTGGGACAAAAACTAGTAGAGTTCGGGAAGTATAAAATAGTGGCATATGCTACAAAAGATGGGTCTCAAGCAAAAAGGTGTGATTTGGTTATTGAGAAGATTCTAGTGTACCAATTTATGACCACATTTCATGACAATATATTATCTGAGTATGCAACGCATACCCATAGAGCCCGATGGTTGGACATGCAGTTCAAGCTATGCAAGGACACCTTTCTAGTTGGAAGCATAGTATCCGTGGTTGACTTTGCAGAGAACTACACTCTATAGCCACAACATGAGGTGTAGTCACAGTATTACAACTCCACACAAGTTTCGATATTTGTGCACATAGCATTCATTCATGCATCTGATAGTATAGATGAGAAAAGGAAGGTATTGAGAGAGTACCACTTTTACATTAGTGATGATCACACACATTCTCTAGAGTTCGTGCAAGGTTTCTTCCATATGTTCTATAGTGGTTTGGCTCAAAGGGGCATAGAATACGATCGACATATAATATGGTCTGATAACTATGCAGCACAGTTCAAGAACTTGTGCATGTTATATTGGTTGTGCAGGATGCATGTCATTACAGGTGTTCAACATATGTGGAACTTTTGTGAGGTCAGATATGGAAAGGGGGAGCATGATGGTGCATGAGCATGCGTGAAAAGAGCATTAGCATGAGAAGAGTTAAAGTATAAAGATAGTGCAAAGTTGACAGATGCAAAATCAATCATCGAGTGGTGTCATGCTTTGATGGGTCTAGGTAATGAAGGACATATTTAGCTCATAGATTTTTTTGGTTGATGGATGATACGAAAATTGCACCATATGAAGACTTTTGTACACTAACAGGATCAAGTGAGGTACACTCTTTCCTTAGCTCAAATGCAAGTTCATGGAGTATCGATACACGAAAGATGGCATGCTTTTGTTCTTCATGTACAATGCAATCCTAGAATGATTGTGAGTCACGGGAGTGGGTTGACAAATGGTTCAGAAGTTATCTTAGCCCACTTCACATGTATCACCCTCTGACGGCATTGGAACTAACACAGGTGGAAGAAACGGTCGACTTTGACCATGTATTAGATCTAGTTCAACCAGGTGATATATCTACTTTCTTAGTTGTTGAAATTCCATATCATTATCTTACTTTGTATTGTATTTGTAATGTTGACAAATTTCAAGAGATTTTATGCACATATCAATGTAGGGCATGTTTATGCAGTTATTGCAGATGAAGACAATGAAGAGGGAACAAAATATTACTTGTGTCATTGTGTTAAGGCCAAAAATAAATTGGAGGCCCCAGTTATAGATGGAGAAAACATCGAATACCCTATAGGCTCAGTTGTGGTTACTAGAACATGGCTTAGAAGGTACCCACATTCAAGTGTTAAACATTGGCTATTTCAGGACTTTGACATGCATCGCAAGATTTTTCATTACTCGAACCTTGTCATGGCATCCAATGTTCATTTGACCAAATATGGGGGTAGACCTTTGAACAAGACCTTGTGGAAGGTCCATGAGTCTGACCATGAGGCTATACTTGACACAATAAAGAGAAGAGAAGACCCGGATGGTTCATTGGATTAATTTGTAAGTATATGCACATTGGCTCTTATTAATTTATACTTGTATGCACATTAATTTGTTTGATGCCAATGCTATCATCTTATTTTACAGTGATTGGTGTCCCCTTGCAAAATATACATATATATGAGCCATCCAAGAGAATGTCAACCAAAAAAGCAATGTAACATCCTTATTTTGATGATCTTGACAAATCTCAATCAAGATTTTAAGCCATTAGAAAAGTGTGTGCAAAGCTTGGTGAGGGAATTTCAATTTATTCATTTGAAGTTAACCTTATCGTGAGCAGCTATGATGTAGAAATTATAAGAGCATTTGAAATTTCAACTTGCTCTATTCATGAGAGGTGTTGTGTGCAATAGGTATGTTGGAATTCCTAGTGAAGATATATGACTAGGAGTGACTAAGTTGTGAAATCAGCATGCCTATCTGTAAGTGCCTTCCATCTATTTTTATTTCATTTCCATTTTGGATGCTCTTTCTTTTTCTCTTTTACTTTGTGTATTTGTAAGTAAATTACAAAAAATTAATTGATCTCTCATTGCAAAAAATACTGATTTAAGAGCCATCAAAGAGAATCTCGGCCAAAAAAGCAATGCAACATCCTTATTTTGATGATCTTGACAAATCTCAATTTTGATTTCAAGCCATTAAAAAAGAGCGTGTGAAGCTTAGGGAGGGAATGTCAAGTTACTCAATTGAAGTTAACCTCATAATGAGCACCTATGATGTAGACATTTAAAGAGAATCTCGAATATATGAGTGACATTGTAAAATATCTCTGAGAACGAAGTTCTTGAGGCATTGTAATAAGATTTACTTACATAATGACAAACTCTCAGATCCACAATTGTAATAAGATTTACTTACATAATGAAAAACTCTAAGGCATTGTAATAAGATCTTCTTACATAATGCATTGTTGGAACAAAAATTATCATGTATCAAAACCCTCATATCAATAATTTGTCTTAGGACAAACTCACTCCACCATGCCAAACCAAAACCCTTATTTTATGTAATATTTTATCAAACCCTAGGGTGAAACCTCATTTTTCATGCCCTTTTCCATCAAAATCTATAGGGGCAGCAACATAAACCCCATAAAAATTATTCCCTTTCACTTATAAATTTCTTTTCTGATCCTACAAGATCACATTGGGACCCTCTAGAAAAACCTCTCTCGGTTTTTCTTATCTCGGAGTGGTTTTTCTGTGGCAGCGGATTTTCACTTGATGGAAAAAATGTCAAAATCAAATTATGCAAAGTTGAAAAGTGGTGCAAATTTTTTTATGCAACTCGTGTGACCAAGTGGACTATTCCAACACATCCAAATAGGTATTTTTATGCTAGGCATGGTCCTCTTTCACACCAAAACATGTGAAATCGCTCTGAGCTATGTTCCACCGGATCGATCCCTTAAGGGTCCAAAGTGCAAAATGGTTGCAAACTTTAGCATGCTATTACTTGGATACCATGACACTTATAAAATTCTCATATAATCCTATAGGATCATGTTGGGCCCCTCTAAAAACCTATCTCTTGGTTTTGGCTATCTCAGAGTGGTTTTCCCGTGGCAGCGGATTTTCACTTGATGGAAAAAGTGTCGAATTCAAGTTGTGCAAAGTTGCAAAGTGGTGCAACTTTTTCTCTGCAACTCATGTGACCAAACTAACTGCTCCAATGCATCCAAATAGGTATTTTAATGCTAGGCATGGTCCTCTTTTGCATCGAAACATGCGGAATCGCTCTGAGCTACGTTCCACCCGATCGATCCCTTAAGGGTCCAAAGTGTAAAATGGCTGCAAACTTCAGAATGTTATTACTCGGATACCATGATGCTTAGAAATTTCTCGTCTAATCCTATAGGATCAAATTGGGCCCCTCTACAAAAGAAAATCCCAGTTTTTCTATCTCAAAGTGGTTTTCCCGTGGCAGTGGATTTTCACTTGATGGAAAAAGCATCAAATGCAAGCAGTGCAAAGTTGCAAAGTGATGCAACTTTGGTTTTGCAACTTGTGTGACCAACCAGACTATTCCAACACATCCAAATTTGTATGTTTACACTAGGCATAGTCCTCTTTTGCACCAAAACACATGGAATTGCTCTGAGCTATGCTCCAGCAGATCGATCCCATAAGGGTCCAAAGTGCAAAATGGCTTTAAAATTCAACATGTGCTATTTCTTGGATATCATGATACTTAGAAAATTCTCGTCTAATCCTACAGGATCATATTGGGCCCCTCTAGAAAAACTTCTCTTGGTTTTGGCTATCTCAGAGTGGTTTTCCCGTGGCGGCGGATTTTCACTTGATGGAAAAAGTGTCAAATTCAAGTTGTGCAAAGTTGCAAAGTGGTGCAACTTTTGCTTTGCAACTTGTGTGACCAAACTAACTGCTCCAATGTGTTCAAATAGGTTATTTTATGCTAGGAATGGTCATGTTTTTCACCGAAACATGTGATATTGCTTCGAGCTACGTTCCACCAGATCGATCCCTTAAGGGTCCAAAGTGCAAAATGGCTGCAAACTTCAGCATGCTATTACTCGGATACCATGATACTTAGAAACTTCTCATCTAATCCTATAGGATTGCATTGGGTCCCTCTAGAAAAACCTCTCTTGGTTTCACCTATCTCAGAGTGGTTTTCCCATGGCGGCAGATTTTCACTTGATGGAAAAAGTGTCCAATGCAAGCTATGCAAGCTTGCAAAGTGGTGCAACTTTTTCTCTACAACTCGTGTGACCAAAATAACTTCTCCAACATGTCCAAATTTTTATGTTTACACTAGGCATGGTCCTCTTTCACACCGAAACACGTGGAATTGCTTTGAGCTACGTTCCACCAGATCGATCCCTTAAGGGCCCAAAGTGCAAAATGGCTGCAAACTTCAACATTCTATTACTCAGATACCGTGATGCTTATACAATTCTTGTCTAATCCTATAGGATCATGTTGGGCCCCTCTACAAAAACCTCTCCCAGTTTTTCCTATCTCGGAGTGGTTTTCCTGTGGCTACGGATTTTCACTTGATGGAAAAAGCATCAAATGCAAGCAGTGCAAAGTTGTAAAGTGTTGCAACTTTCATTTTGCAACTTGTGTGACCAAGTGGACTATTCCAACACATATGAATAGGTATTTTTATGCTAGGGATGGTCCTCTTTTGCACCGAAACACATGGAATCGCTCTGAGCTATGTTCCACTGGATCGATCCCTTAAGGGTCGAAAGTGCAAAATGGCTGCAAACTTCCGCATGCTATTACTCAGATACCGTGATGCTGAGACACTTCACATATAATCCTGTAGGATTATATTGGGCCCCTCTACAAAAACCTCTCCCGATTTTTGCTATCTTAGAGTGGTTTTCCTGTGGAGGTGGATTTTCACTTGATGGAAAAAGCATCAAATGCAAGCATTGCAAAGTGGTGCAACTATTGTTCTGCAACTTGTGTGACCAAGAGAACTATTCCAAAACATCTGAATAGGTATTTTTAGGTTATGCATGGTCCTCTTTTGCACCGAAATATGTATAATCACTTCGAGCTATGTTCCACTAGATCGATCCCTTAGGTTAGAGGAGTCTAAAGTTGCAAATTTGTAAGTTGCTTAAAGCAACAAATTTGAAATGCAATGGTTACTTGTTTTGAAAGTTGGTTTTTAGTTAGTTGAGGGAATGGATCAGTTAGAGAAGGGTGTAAAACACTATGTAAAGCCTTGAGAGTCTCGAATGGAGTTTGTTGATGAACTTTTGGAGAAGATCTAATAAGAATTTTTCACACTGCTCTTTGTTTTTTAGATTTTTTATACAAACTTGCTGATCACGTACTTGGTATGACCTCCAGCTTCCTATATGGTCCCAAGGCTGAAATGGATTGAAAGAGTGCTGATTTCACAAGAACCCATCTCTCATGATAATTAATGGCCCACTTAGCACTCATTGCATCTAGGTGATGCTCACAAAGGTGGGGCACTAGGCCTTCCCGGGAGGTCACCCATCCTAGTACTAATCCAGCTCAAGTGCTTAACCACAGAATTTTTTCCCCAAGGTTAAGCCCACTTATCTTGCAACCCCATTTGCAAAACCTTTAGCAAGTTTTGTGCCTTATGAAAATTTCATTATAGAGCCCCTTTAGCTCATCAATTTATAAGTAGGAGGTATTTTCTACAATGTGTCAAATTGTGATATTGCTATCAAGATTCAATTATGTAGTTTTCTACCTAGTGTGGGATTGGTCTATATGAGCAAAAAATTATAATATGTGAGTATACACTTCAAGCATATAATCTGGAAAGGACTCAAAGTAAGATGCATGAGTACAAAGTATCGATTAGGAAAGACATCCCAATTCTCAAGGCCTATATATCAATGATAGGTAGATTCATATTCAAAGCTAGCACATGATTTTAATTGATTAATTTGAAAAAACTATTATATTTATTTATCAAATTTCCATTATCAAATTAATATTTGAATTAGACTTCATATTTAGAATTTATTTCATTTATAATTTGGGGACTCTGTTATCTATCTTAATAATATTGGATTACAACCTTTTTCAATCCAATAAGAAATAAATAAAAAATATATTGATCCAGAGCTCGATTCATTATAGTGGTATTAGAGCGAATGATCCTGTCAGCCTTTAGGTATTGCAACAAATTGAATTTCCATTAGAAGCACGACAACCAATGATAGTGGTTGGCAAGATTACTTTATGAATCAGGTAGTAAGCTTAGTATTTTATCTTAAAGGAATGCCATTATGGTCACATTGAAAAGAATAGAAGAATGTTTAGGCTTTATTAAGCAGTCATTTGTAGTATTAGATATAGTTTTAGCTTTTATAGTATTGCACATGATTGCAGACAGTTTCAAAGATCTAGATGACATCAATAGTTCACATTACTCAAGAAGGATGAACATCTTAAAGAAATTTGTAGAAATCGGGACAAGTAACCTTCTTGTGGACTTAGGGTTACAATATTTGATGTACAACATGTTCCACCATTTCTTCAGTAGGATCAAGAACACACATAATGAAGGTGTGTTTACAGCCATGAAATATTATGGTTCGGACTATCCAGAAGAGTGATGTTTTATCTCGACCAACCATATCTATACTATGGTTTGTTTAGAAACAAGGATGGGTTCTCTCTTCATTGGTATATACATTATTCCTCGATGTGTTCACACCAGTGTTACAAGACTTGGACTCACCTCGGACTTGACAAGCTAATTTTTTACTTGGACTTGGGCTCGGAGCCCAGACTCAACAAATAGAAAAACCTAAGAAATTCAAAGATTTTTAAGGATTTAAAACTTGTTTCATGTACCCTTTAATAAATAAACCTTAGAGACACAATAGCATTATCAAATAGAAATTACTATGATCCCATACATAAACATACATCAGTCACATAAGTATAAGTGCAAATTTTAGTTGAAGGAAATAATGCATTTAGATATATAAATATTGTGGTATTGCTATCAAGATTCAATCATGTTGTTTTACAAGTCAAACTCATTGACCCATGATTCATGAGTAGTGGTTCACAAGAACCCATCTCTCATGATAATGAATGGTTCATAAGGAGGAAGATAAATCTTCATACATTTCTTCTATCACAAATGAGATAAGTGCTTGGTTCCATGAAGGTCATGAGGCAACCATTAATGGGGAGTGGATACATGAAGAAATGACAGAGAATGATAATGGCTTTAGACCTACTATAAAGGATAATTTTTTTGTTTCAATAATGTAAGAGGTTTTTGGTTTGACTACCAAAATGAGCCTGTGAAGAATGCATGTGAAACTTCTTTGGACCTTGAGGGTGTTCTTACTCCATCTCAAGGATAATGCATTGAGGATGACATATATCAATGCTAGGGATAACCAATTAATAATTATACACATGAATAATTCAAGGATGTACATGTCAATAAGGGAAGTACAAGTACTCAAAAACACGTAAGCCTCAAAAAGTATACACACGAATACATAGTATACACAAATTAAAACAAAGTATATGCACAAATACAAGGTATACGCATGAAAAAACATAAGCCACAAAGTATACATTCAAACGCACGTAAGTCACAAAGTATACACATAGGTTGTAAAGTATACACTTGAATACACATAACTCATATCTATTGAACCATCAATTTAGAATGCAAATATGGACAGGCATCGATAAAATATATTTGTATTAACCAAATAGCCATGTAGGCATACATCAATATATGTCAATATAAGTATGAAATATATGTAAAAAATAGCCATATAGGGTTACGAGAATGCCATTTAGGCATACAATGTCAAATATGTCCAATAAAAAATATGTACAAAACTGCCATGTAGGCATACAATAAAGGGCTCTGGAATCAAAAGTCATTTCTCTCCATGCCTTGGAAATAAAATATTTCCCTTTACTTTTTGATCGGATGGCAATAGGTCTATCACTCATTTTTTTTGTGCTCGAGGAGTGCTCCTGTTACTCCTCCTAGGGTTTAGTTCATTGTGAAGTTTAAACTATTACAATAAGAAGTAAAGACATGAATATATAGATATTACATTATAAAAAATGATATATTTGACAAAATAATCACTTACCGCCATCTCACGATCTCTCTCCATGAGGTAAATATTCTCATGCCCATGCTCAGGTGTGCTCAAGCCCTATATAAACCATACAAATATAAATTAAACTACATGAATCAATAATGGTTTGATTTTTCACTAACATCAATAACAACAAATGTAAATTGAAATTTACTAATTTTCCTCATACCTCTCTTGTCAGAGCCATCTTGGATTGTATAGTAGATGTAACACCAATATCCATTTCCCTCATCACATTCGGAGGTGTATCGTCATGCAACATCTGAAAATAAAACAATAAATTATTCAACATAATCAACAATGTGCATATAAAATACACAAATCTATTAATTACTTGATTCATTATTTAAAATTTTTATTCTATTACCTTTGTGTAGGTTTGAGTAAATCCACCGCCACTGGGAATTGTTCCATCAAAACCTCCAATATTAGTTTGTTCAACATCCAAAATCACATATTAAATTACCATTCGTAAAACAATGCTATTAACATGCAATAAATTTATAATTGTTTACTAGTTACATACCCTAGTGATAGGTGTACTACAAAAATAAGTTGGTGGGGGGGGCGGTGTATCTAGTCTCAACACTGTGATCCTACAATTTTATTAAAATCATAAAACATTTTTAGTTAATCTTGTATTTCAAAATCAAAATTTAATAAATTAAATTCAATGAACATGCACTAACTTTTACCTGACTATCAATGCCATATGCCTGATGAAAAATGTCAACTACCCTCTCCATCTCCATAGCTACAGATGGATCTTGCGTACCAGTCTCCTGAGTGTCGGTGGCGTCATATGAACAAGTAGCCCTACAAGATTGACACACATGTGTTCGAAGGTCACCACTCAAAGACTCCCCTGGATGGCATTGTAGAATAGGGCTAGTATGATGGATGACACTCTAGGTCAAAGTGTTGATTGCCTACAATGTCTACGTCAACACTTTCTTTCACAACGGAAGGCATAACAATGTGCTCATGAGGTGGCCTAGCGAGAGCTCGTCTACCTTGCAGCATATGATCCGGTTGTGCACCAGGTCTATCCTGAGATGACCCCCAACCTCTCCCTTGGAAATCCCTCATATCAAAATAATTTGGGATCTTGTTCAATATGAACTCACTGTATAGTTTCCTAAGGAAATATTGTGAGACCTCACAATTTTTGCACGGTGTGTAATCGAAGACCATGTACCACCTATCATAAAATTGGTCCCTAATCTATTGGTGGTGGCACGAATGGATAGGAAACCTCTTCGCATTGAGGGTAAGATTTTGATTTGTATGTGGGTCAGTGAATAATGAGCACAAATCACCTTTTGTAATTTTTAAATCCTTTACATCCTTGTATGATAGTTTATTTGCATATAATCCCTAGCCACCTGCCTCCTGTCTTTCCATCTAGTTAATTGTTTGCTAATTGAATCTACATTTTTTAACATATCTTTCAATGAATTTGCTAGGGTCATTCTTTCTGTGATTGAACCATTTTGATCACTCAACCTATTGATCAAATCCTCAATTTGCTTTTTGTTGTTCCCAATTTCACTCATTAAATTTTGTTGAGTGCCAGGAGGGGGTTGATTGATTGGTGGAGGAGGTTGATGTTGTGGTTGATTTTGATCTTGAGGATTTGGTTGGTCTTCCTATTTAGGATTTGGTTGGTCCTCTTGTTGAGGATTTTCAAGGTTTGCAAATTGATTTGCATCTCCTAAAAAATCAAACAAATATATATCAAATTCAACCTAAAACTAACAAATTCAAAACAAAAACCATAGAATCCTTACCTCTCATAGCTCCTCATCATTGTGGCACCATCGTTACAAAGAAATATCAATTTTTGGTGAATAAATTTGTTGAATTTCTCCTCCTCGAACGTGAGCGCAAAATTGTGGGGGTTTTGGTCGTAGCTGCAAAAAAAAAAATAGTCGAAATGCCAATGACAAATTTTCATTTCTCTTTTTTCTTATAATAGTAAATAATGCAAGCATGTTATAATGCACTCACGTTATCGATTTGTAGTTTCCAAGCCTTAGGCTTGGCATAATGATCCATAACATGAGCACATTATAACATGCTCGCATTATGGATTTTAAATTTTTTTTTTGGAGGGTGTCCATGAAATTGCTACCCATTTCCATGCACCCACCCCTCTTCTTCAATTTAATTCTCCTTCGCATCAACTGAATTTGTCTTCTCAAATATATTTTTAATTCCATAATTTCACCCATATCAATAAATGCTTCATAAAAAGAAGATAAAATATGAAACCTTGTGTGTGTAGTGAAAATCCCCTAGCCTAAAGTGAAAAATGAAAATGAAATGCAAGACAAAGGAAAAACAACAATACCTCAAGATCAATTGACCTAGTTGAACTTAAGAAAAAATGAGAAAAGGAGTGATATTACCTTGTCCAATTTGATTTGTTGGTTGGCCATGTTGATTGCTTGATTTGTGTGCTCCTTTCAATGGCAAATAACATGGAAATAGATGCAAAACGTAGATGTCATGAGATGCAATGATGCAAGTGGGTATTTGGATAGGTGCTTGATATGAATTCAAAATGAACTTGAAGGTTGCAACAATGGTGGATGATTGCAAGTGCTTGAATGCTTGAGAGTTCAAAGTTGCATATTGTTGAAAGTTTCAAATGATGGAAAATCCTCTAATTTTAGGGGAAAGGCCACTAAAGGATGAATGGTCAAGATGCATCCACCTTGGACAAGATAAAGAGCTAGAGTGAGCTGAGAACTCACAAGCCCTCACATATTTCCATGTGGCAGGTGATGTGTAAGGAAGGACATGAGGTGGAGGTACTTCCTAGTACCTTGGGATTGGAAAAGATCTCATAAAGGAGGTCCTTATCCCCATGTGAGTGATAAGACTTTTGAGCAATTAAAAATTTCTCAAAATTTCTTGGAGGAATAAAATGTGAATTAAAAATTCACATTGGGATGAGTTTCCTTCTCCAAAAGGAGAAAGAATTCAATGAATAATTTACTTGAGGGTATGCCATAAATGGCATGGGGATTAAAAGGACCTAATCAAGTAATTAGGTTGTGCAAACATGTGATTAAGGTTAAGTAATGGAGGATTAAGACAAGTGGGCTATGATGGAGGATATGACATTAATCCTGATTAAGGGTGTGCACATCCTAATTAGGGATTAATTAGGCTAATCCGGATTAAGGAAGGGTTATGGAGGATGGGACAAGGAGAGAGAAATTAATGAATTGAAAATTGACTTAAATTCATAAAGATAAATGACTAAATTATATAAATAAGAGTATTTATTTAATTTAGAGAGGAAAGGGGATGAAAGGTAAAGTACTTAATTAATTAAACTAAATTAAATACCTTAGGAAAATTAGAAAAGGGGTAAATATTAACTAAATAAATTATTTAATTAATATCAATGGGAAAGGTGAGATAGATGAATAAAGGGCACGAATTTGACCTTATGGGAGAGGTCAAATTTGGATGTATAGATTTCCCCCTCTTCAAAATACTATTAAAATGACAGTGTTTCAAAGAAAAATAGGATGCAGTCACCTCGATAGAAGAATCAACTAGAAAATGATGCCCCAACATGAGAGAGATGATGTGAGGTGACCAATCAAAGGAAAAGAAGGAAGATGCCTCGGTGTCACAGGAAAATGGAAAGGACGGAGGAACGAAGGAAAATGACAGAGTATGCCCACTCAAGAGGGTCGATGGGGAAGAAAAAGGGGCCCCAGATGACTTCTCAATATGAAGAAACATAAGATACCACATGATAGAGCGCGAAAAACCCAGAAAAATGGATTTTGAACGGAAGAAAATGGGCGAACGGGGTGTAAATGGTGACCCACAGAAGAAAGAAGATTAAAATATTAGAAAAAAAAGTTAAATAAAGGGTAAAACTACCCTCCACTTAAAAAGAATTAAAAAATGTGGGAAAATGAATATATAGTAATTTGAGGAATTACAATTCACCATTTGCACAGTTGGAAGCTGAATGAGAGAGAGAGAGAGGAAGAAAGTGAGGTGGAGAGCTGACATGGGAAATGAGGATGAGGTACTCGTGGATGATGAGATCATCCGTCAAGGGCAAGAGGTGTGGGATTTCTACCACCAACGTGCGATACCCCACTAGGTTAGCGCCAAAACCCCTCTTTGTGATTTTTAGCTAAATTTTTGGAATTTCTTGCATATTTGGGGTTTTGGGTTAGTAAAATGTGGATAGATAGGAATTGGGTCCCTAACAGATGGGAAAAATTGCTTATCCAAAAAGCTGAAATTTCCCCTTAAGGCGTTGGCAAATAGAGACAAATTCACCTGTGGAGGAGGCAAATTCGCCCTAGGGGAGGGAAGAATCATGAGAAATGGGTGAACCTCCACCCCTGAAGGGCAAGTCCACCCAAGAGGAACTGTCATCGTCCACCTAGGGTGAGTCCACCCAGGATAGGCAAACTCATGCCCCCAATGGGCGATCCCACTCGGGGAAGTGCAGGGTTGCCCGCCCGATAGGCGGGCTCACCCCTTCGGGCGAGCTCACCCCACAAGGTGGGTTTTCCTTTCTAGGTGAGCTCACCCCACTAGGTGGGTTCATCTCGTAGGGTAGGCTCACCATGCAGGGCGGGCTCGCCCAACTGGGTGGGATCGCCCAGTCGACGGGCGAGCTTGCCCCAAAGGGCGGGCTCATACCGCCGATGGGCAAGCTCTCCCTGAAGGGAAGGCTTGCCCCATCGACGGGTGAGCTCGCCTCGAAGGGTGGTTTTACCATGTCAATGGGTGAGGTCTTCTAGACAAGTAGGCTCATTAGACGGACAAATGAAGCAACATCGACAAGAAAAATAGAGAAAAAGGGGGAGGTCAGATTCTCCCAATGATGGTTGAATTCAAAAAAGGGACATTATGGATTAGGGACATTATGAATTCAAAAAAGGGGGAGGATTAAGACAAGTGGGCTATGATGGAGGATGTGACATTAATCTTGATTAAGGGTGTGCACATCCTAATGAGGGATTAATTAGGCTAATCCATATTAAGGAAGGGTTATGGAGGATGGGACAAGGAGAGAGAAAGTAATGAATTTAAAATTGACTGAAATTCATAAAGATAAATGACTAAATTAAATAAATAGGAGTATTTATTTCATTTAGAGAGAAAGGGGGATGAAAGGTAAGTATTTAATTAATTAAATTAAATTAATTACCTTAGGAACATTAGCAAAGGGGGAAATATTAACTAAATAAATCATTTAATTAATATCGATGGGAAAGGTGAAATAGATGAATAAAGTGGTTGAATTTGACCTTATTGGAGAGGTCAAATTTGGGTGTCTACACCTTGTATCATAGTTAATTTACAGAAGCTCCACAAACTTCTACATTGCAATATATTCCTCCGCAACTTTCTTCTATAGCTTCAAAAATTCCTCTTTCATGATATATATGTTACAAGTATGAAGATTTTGTCATTGATTTCAATTGGTTGACTAGTTGTCAATTGGTTTTTGATGTCATTAATGTCATGAATGATGGTTATTGGATGTATATGTTGAGGATATTCAAAAAATTGTAATAAAGAAAGGCTGTAGGTATTTTGTGTTTTCTATGAGAATTTTTATTATGCTAGTGAGGATATGAGGTAATGTTCATGGTTGTTGAAAGTTTCTATATCCATATTTTAGGTTTCTAGATTGTTGTACAATGTGAGTTATGTTCACTAGTTGTGAACTATGATTTTTTGTGTATCTAGTTGAGGTCTTGGAGAAATGTAGTTGCTTTGGATTTCCTCTTGTTCAAGTTTTATGACTTGTGGTTCTCAGGGTAAGTTGAAGATGTTTTTTCCAAGTTAATTGTGTTATCCAGAGAGATTGGATTGTGCTAGGGTAGCATGTGCTTAATTTATGTATGTTTTTTACACAAGTATTGGTCGAACTTGTGTTTAAAACTACTTACGATGTTCATGAAAGCATGTTGAAGAGTGTTGGGACTTATTTAGGTCCTCATTAAGTATGTGTATTTGTCACCATCATTCTAATTCCACTATAGAATGTTTTGGTAATGACCTAATTTAAATTATTAAATTAAAATGGAGTGGTATAGATATAAGTTGAGATGCTTTTGGAAAGAGAGAATGAATGCATGAAAGATAGAAGTGAAATAATGTGTGTGTGGGTGATGCAAGTTTGAGTAGATCAGTGCAAAATATAATCGCAAGTTTCTGGAGGTAGTTAGTTGAAGATGTACTCTATCATTGAAGCATTTCTACAAGCATGTTAGAAATTTTTTGTGGAAATCTTTATTGCATTGATATTATTTTCTCTCTATAAAAACTCTCTTCTATCTTCTTTGTATTTCTTTGGTAGTGAGCCTTCCAAGTTGTTAATCCATGTTAGATAGTGACTCATGTTCCAAATAGTAATTCCAATTTTGGTAGTGAGCCCTCTTTGGGAATGAGCCTTTGTATTTGGTTTTGATATTCTCTATATTGTGAGATAATCCTCACTGTGGTTTTTCCTTGATTGGGTTTTCCACGTAGATCTAGTGTTATTGTGTTTGTGGTGTTTTTCAGTTTCTTATTTTAAACTTAATGATTAATCATATTAGTAGAGTAAAGGATTTGTTAATGGTAATTGATGTAATATCTGGTGGAAGTTCTTAAAGTATTAAATTTGTTACAACTGATTCAACCCCCCTCTCAGTTGTCTTGTTCAACAATTGGTATCAGATCTTGTTCCTTGGAGGAGAGATTTTCCACTTAAGGAAGGTCTAGGATAGTGAGAAGGATCACTATAGAGTGTCATAGGTTTGATGGGACAGACTATGCCCTCTGGAAGAGAAAGATGGAAGGATATTTGGAGTACTGTGGATATGATGTTGAGAAATCTTATAAGACTTCTTATGCTCCTCCTGCAAATGGCCAAAGTACAACTAATGAGATCAAGGTTCATGAAGCAATTAATAAGGAAAAGTTTATTCGAAAGAATAGTCTTTCACATTTTGAGTTAATTAAAGTTGCAAATCTAACAATTGCTAAAGAGATCTGGGATAAATTGGAAAACATTCATGAAGGAGATGAAAATGTCAAAGAAGAAAAGTTGCAGAATTTGGAGGCACAATTTGAGATATTGCATATGTCTAAATATGAGAACATTAAATCCTATGTACAGATAGTTGATGAGCTGGTAAGTGGAATGAGAGGAATTGGTGCTATAGTGGATGAATCCAGGATTGTGAAGAAGATTCTTAGAACTCTCCCTGATGTGTATAGTGAAAAAAAATCTACTATTGAGGAATATATAGATTATAAGACAAATACTAAAGATAAGTTATTGGGTACTCTAGCATGATTTGAAATGGGAAATCCTAGCTTGAGAAGTGGATCCAAGTCAGAAACTACTTTTAAAGCTAAGTGCTAAATATCAGGATGAAGAGAACTTTGATGAAGTAGAAGCTAACTTGGTAAGAAGGATGAGAAAGGGCTCTGATAAGTATGAAGGTAAGCTACACTTTAAATTCTTTAGTTGTGGGGGAATTGATCATTATGGTTCAAGATGTTAGGAAAAAGATAATAAGAAGAATAAACATAGATTAAGCAAAGAAAATAAAGGTAAGATGATTAAGAGAGCATATTATGCAAATGAAGATGTTATTTCTAATGAAGAGTCTGATTATGGAGACTTTGTTGATAATTATTGCTTGTTCTTGGCTATAAAAGATGAATCTAATCCTACTAATATTGAAAGATTGTTGAAGGAAAGCGCTCTCGAGAAAGTTGAAGATACTGTGATCTCTTCCCTTCATGCTAAAAAAGTAAATAACTATTGGATTTTTTATAGTGGTTGTTCACATCACATGACTAGTGATAAGAGTATCTTTGTTAAACATGAAAAATATGATGGAGTCTTAGTTAAATTTGGAGATGATACTAGTGCTAAGATTTGTGGGATAGGTTTAGTTTGTTTTGATGGAAAGTATAAAATTGATGGTGTCTACTATGTTAAGGGTTTAAGCCATAATATTTTAAGTGTTGGACAAATGTGTAGTAAAGGATATATTCTTGTATTTGAGGATGAGAGATGTGAAATCAAGAAAAGATATGAAATAGTGACTGTTGCTTATAAGAAGTCTAAAGGAAATATTATCAACTTAAGGGTGTTGATGGACATTGCTTCATGTCTCGGATTAATGATAGCTGGTTATGACATCGAAGAATGTGTCACATGAATTTTAGTTTGTGGTGAGAATTAGTGCAATACAAGATGTGAGAAATTTACTTAGGATTACAAAGCTTGTTAATGCTATTTGCAAGAACTGTTAGTTTAGAAAGCAAGCTAGAAGTTTCTTTAGGTTGAAGGAACAATCTACTACCAGACTATTGGATTTGATTCATACAGATCTTTTTGGTCCTAAAAGAGTGAGAAGTCTATAAGGTGACATGTATTTTATGCTTTTGATTGGTGAATACTCTAGATATAAATGGGTTACTTAGAGAGAAATCTGATGCGTTGGATAGATTCAAGGCATTTAAGGAGCTATGGTTGAGAATGAAGAAAATTTGAGAATAAAATTCTTGAGGTTTGGTAGAGGTGGTGAGTTCACCTCCAATGAGTTCAATTTTTTTTATGAAGTTCATGAAATAAAAATATAGTTATTCACTCCCAAAATTCCTCAACATAATGCACTTGTTGAAAGAAAGAACAAAACAATTCAAGAAGTTGCTAGATCAATGATTACAGAGGCAGGTCTATCAAAAGTCTATTGGAGAGAAGATATTCACACAGTTGTTTATATATTTGTCGAGAAAAAATTTCCTTCAAACATTTTGGTTTTTGGCCATTAATTCCTTTCCACTTCAGTATGGCTCCACACCCGAAAGTCAAAGATTTCTTTTGCATAAAGGCATGCAATATGCCACATGGTGGCTGCACATCTTTTTATATACCATTTTACTTTTGGGCCCGAATCGAGACTTGTGTCTTTTTGGTCGGGGTTTCTTCAAAGCTATTCTCATAAGATCTGAAATTGCCTACCTACTTGCCACGTCACCCATTTTTTCAAGCGGATTATGTCATCTATGGATGTATTTCTTTTTGGGCGGAGTTTGTTAGAGGGCACAACAAAGATTCTACTTTCGAGGTTGAACCTTTGGGATAGCGTCATCATTCCTCATAGATGATTGGATCACATTTTAGATTGGCTCTTCTAGGATATGATTATCTTCTAGCAACATATCTTCATGAAACTTCTATAGATTTAGGAGCCATTAATGAGGCAACCCAAGACTTTATGATAAAATATTGCTGCAATCTAATAAGGCCCTATATTAGATTGCAATCAATCAGGTGTGGACATTTGACATTTGTTTATCTCTTTTGGTTGTGGTGGTGGTTCTTTCTTCTGGATATATAAAGGGGTTTACAGCAATGAGGGAAGGAGAGATTTTATTTTGGGTTTTAGTCTAGAAATTGTTTGAAGATAGATTTTCACATAACACTATTTACGCTTTATGGCATGTATTATTTATCAAAACTATTAATTGGATTGGAATTTGACCTTTTCTTTTAGTTGGTTTATTACAAAACAAATATTATTAAGAAGAAGCTTTTGAAATTGTTCATTTTATGGCCTTTATCATGAATTTTCCCCTTTTTTATATCATTTATGTTGAAAGCTCTATGTCAAGTCTTGTCTAGATAGCCTAGATAATTATTCTACATGTTATTAGCTTCTATGTTTAAAATTTATCTTTCAAAAAAATGAACCATGTTATTTTACTCTTTCCTTTTTCTGTAGAAGATTATGCTGAAAAACATATTATGTTGTAAGAGCAAGGGTAATCTTGTGAATATTTGAGTATCTTGATAATCTTAAGGGTTTCTTGCTTCTGTCAAACCTTAACAAATGCTTCCCATGAGGAGATTTGAATGACCACACTGTGCTCTTTTTTAGCTTTTGTTGCATTGTTCTCTTCCCAATAATGAAGGGTTTATGGAATTTTGTGTTCATTTTATTAGAAGTAGGAGATTGCTAATCTTTGAAATGCTGTAAAAGCTTTATCATATCACCATCTTTTTATTTTCTTTGTATTTCTCTCCCCCTTTTTTTTAAAAACCCAAAGAAGATTCGACTTTCTTTAAAAACCTTGAAGGTCATTAAGTGAGGTACAAATTGGTCCCCCACTTGCTAACATTCCCATAAGTTTGTTTGGAGAGGCGCAAGCTTTTATGATCCACAATTATTTTTCTAGCACGCCCAGTGGGACCCAAAGTTCTTCAAATGTTTGATTGGAAGTTAGAAATATTTTATAAATTAGACTAAGAAGAGAGGCTTAAAATCTCATGCCAAAAGTTTAAAAAAGAGCATCATCTAGAGGCAATATCAAGAACTCCCAACTACCTACTTCAACACCTAGGAGGAGATGACTTACAAGTTCCATATCACCTATTAGGATCAATAGAGTGAGAAGTGAGCCCATAATCTAGAGATTTATTCACTCCACCAGGAGGTCGAACCTTCCAAATTAGAATACCCGTGTACCTTGCCCCTACTCCTAGAAATTTTGTAACCTGGGATAGTAGTAGCCCGCTACAACCACCTACACCCCTAGATGTATGACTCTCCATACCCACTAATGCTCTCAAGGAAATCTAAATTTTGTTTGGGGAGGATTTGAAAACACCTTTCGAGCATCTCTAAGATATTTCAGAAGTTTACAAATTCCATAAAATCATGGAAGAAAATGTGGCCCTCAAATTACTGGTTGTGTCTTTCAGAGGAAAGGCTCAGGACTAGTATAAATCCTTGACTTTGGGTTCCATCTACTCTTGGGATCAACTGAAGGGGAAACATATTTGAGTTCTTTTTCAGAGAAGGGAGATTACTCCTCTTTTCTGCCACAATTAATCACTATCAAGAGGGCCTCACAAGATGCCATCAGTGACCTCAATGCCAAGTTTCACAAAAAATGACAAAGGATTCCCATAACAACCAAACCTCCAGCAACTATGGTATTCATGTTCTATCTAAAGGCCTTCAATTTAGACATCGCATTAATGGTACAATCAATTGGAGGAGACACCTTCCTTTATGCATACGATTTGGCTATGCACATAGAGAATAGTCTAATCAATGCAGGGAAACTTCCACCACAACCACTGATGCCCATATTTGCAAAAATATCTAGTGGACCTTGAGAAGAAACAAGTCCCACTGCCTCTGCTCCACAACCCAACACATCAACTACATCACCACCATCTATGTATGTGTAGCCAGTTGCACAACCAAGTATGTCAAGCTCCTCTTCACTAGTGGTAGATGTAAATGACATGAAGAATGTCGTGCAACCCTTTGTGAATGATTTAGTCCTTATCAAGTGTCAGTAGGAAGCACCTCCAAATCCTCCCATGCAAACATATCAAGGAGGAAGGACACCCTATCAACAAAACACCTACCAATGGGATCTTAAGGAAAATAACCAACAATAGACGTCTATGAACTAGATAGTCCCAATCATGATGTCACTTTAGACTGTTAAAAACAACCCAAACAAGGATTTGGTCCCAAGCCAAAATAATTTTTTGAAAGATGAAAATGCATGGTGCTTCTCATGTAACAATGGCCATATTCCTCAAAATTTTCCTAGTGAAAATCTTTAATACAAGATAGCGGAAAAAAGATGCATGGGTGTGTTTTCAAACATGAAAGAATATCAATCTCCTCAGATGGAAAACACCCACTTTAGTGTGCAACCTTAAGGGATGTCCTTAAAGTAGGACCTGGATATCTCATAGGACTAGGCATTATTTTCTTGGATGGGATAATAAGATATAGTATTTGTAAATGATGTTAGCTCCTCTAAAATACAATCAAACTATGACACGTGGTCCAAGAGAAGACTCACTAAAGAATATGTGCAATGATTTCCATAACGTCCACAACCACAAGTAGAGAAAGCCTCATAGATTCAACCCATTTAGCAGTTGCAAGCTCCACCATTACTAGAGAATAATGTGGAAAAAGAACAAAGCCCATCCAAGTTGAATTGACCTCTTCCTAAGAAAAAATAAATACCACCATTAAAACCTAAGGTCCCACCAATCAGAACGCTTAATATGGTGGAGCAATTGAAGAAGGCACCCACTAATGTATCTTTATGGGACGTTATATCAATTATAGACAAAAATATGTTGCTCTAAGAGGCATTAAATAAGGAGGAACAAATGTTGTGAATAGATACAATTCCATTGCGCAATCAAGATAGAGGAAGAGGACCTACGTTGGACCCTCAATATTCGAGAGCTATGAAATTTGTAAACATCATGGACAATACAAACATGAAAGAGGTAAGAAAACTAAAGCCTACCCCTTTCATTTTAACACTTATTGTGGGAGATAAGCTCTTACACAATAATATGATTGATTCAGGAGCTAATATAATGGTCATGCCCAAGCAAGTGGCCGATGCTTTGAAGCTTAAGTAAAAAACTCTTGAGAAAGGGATCATGCAATTAGATGGAAAGAAAGTTCTAACCATCAACCACATCAAGGATCTACCTTTAACCCTTTTCTCATGTCTGAGCCAAACCATCACATAAGAAGTAGTCATAATTGACATTCCCCTAGTTTTTGGGATGTGTCTTTCGAGATACTTCATGGAAAAGCTTGGAAAATATGTGGCACTTGATTGGTCTCATTTAATACTAATGAAAAATAATGGGGAAAAGATGAAGATCCTGTCTGAACCCTTGCACGTTGAACATATAGTAGACAACGTGGTTTTGTCCTTTGAAGTAGAGCATACCTCCTTTTCAAAAAAGGAGACGTATTGCATAGAAATGTTAGAAGAAAAAGATTACACAAGTCATCAGACCCATGAAGAGGAGGTCCTACTCAATTATTTTATTGATTCTAACCCATTTGGGAACTTCCATGCTACCGAGTTAGGAACCTATGTGATCTTCGATGATGATCAAGTCTTCCTGAAATTGATAAAATAATAGGAGGAACTTAGTGAACTGGGGGAAACAGTCTATGGATGCTATATTTTGATGGTTCCAAGTGTAAAATAGGTTCTAGAGTTGACATCCAATTAGTATCTTTGACTAAATCAAATACCCTCAAAGACTTATGATTTAAGTTCTCATTTGAAAATAATGATGTAGAGTATGAGGCTTTGGTCCATGGTTTGATTCTTGTGGGGAAAATGGGCATAAAGATAATTCAGATGTTTAGAGATTTAGAGTCAGTCGTAAACCACATCCACAAATAGGTAGCCACAAAAATGTAAGAATGAGGTCTTATAGATGCAAAATATGGGATCTAATTGAGGGATTCAAAGCTTTTAAGATACAGGTTATCCCACGGTCTCAAAATTTAGTTGTAGATTGGATGGCTTCAATTAGTTCATAGTTTAAGCCAACCACCAAATAAATGAAAAGCTAGAATGTAGTACAGACCATTGTCCGACTATCAATACCTGACAATGATCAAAATTAGTAGGTTTTCTAGGATGACATTCAGATTGCCATTTTTACAAAATTCGGGGAAAGCTTCCAATCATTCATAGTCCAAATCTAGAGGGGCTACTAAGGGAAAAGTAATGTAATTAAAAAGCAATAATCTCCCATGAGGCTTAATTTCTCTCAAAAATATCTTCAATTGTGAGGATGCGAGAAACAAAACAAACAAAAGATCCACCACCAAGGAAAGAGACTATGAAGACCTTGATGTCAGGAATGATAGAAATTTGAAATTCATAACAGATGTCTTGTAGGCAGACAAGAAAATATTGAAAGGCTTGTGTGCTAAATACATCGAAGACCTTAACTTACAATGATCTCAAAGGATAAGACCTAGGAATCATTCAACATACTATTCACTTAGCCAATGTAATGTCCCTTTTTAGGATTACCCTAAATCTTTCTGAAATTATCAATTTCCCGAGATAAGGGGCCTTAGAGGATACTTTTTAATTGGTTTATTCCCTACGAGTAAGTTAGAAATCCACCTCTAAAATATCCTTACAATTAATACTCCACATTTGGAATTAGAATTAAGTATGAAAAAATCTATATTAAGCATTGTAGCCAAAATTCCCCACAACTAATCCTCCCCTCATGCTACACCATGGTAGGAAGGTAAGACGACAATGGTGGAACTCATGCTTGAACTAGACCCAAAGGAAGTACCCTGATTAATCAAGAAGTACCCCATTGGCCTTCATGGGCTCATCATGTCCCACCCTTGGGTGGCGTATCTAGTGGAGATGAACCTAGAATGAAAGGAAGTACCCTGATTGATGTAGGAGAATCCTTGGTTCTTTGCAATCTTGCATCAACCAAAAATATTGTTATTTCAGTTCTTGTTTAGTTCAAGATGGAAGATTCAGTATTTCATCATATTTTCTCACCAAACCCTGTGGGTCTATGTTTTCATCATGGACATGTTCATTTTACTTATTCCAATATTTCAACATGATTGGATCTCTTTTCGGAAATTTATCGCTTTCAGATTAAGTGATAGTTTCTAGAATATAGCTCTGAAGCAGTTTCGAGTCTAATGGCTAATTTGATCTCTTGTGGATCCTTCTCATAACTTGTGGATCCTTGCGTTGTGTTTCAAATTGTTCTATGGAGTGTCCCTCACCTTAATTTAGGTCCACGCTTCATCATATTCACCTGTTGAGGAGAAATTCAAATTGAAGGTCGACCTATTTTATGCATGTTATGTTTTTGTCATCGGAGATTGTAATGATCTTTGGCCGACACGAATGTGATATAAATCATTGTAATAGATCATTAGGATAGAAAGAAAAATTGAATATTGAATTCGATGTAATATTTTGGATCGTATTAAGGATCACATAGGAATACTATATTTTGAGCATGTTGTATCAGGCCTGTGAGCCCAATCTGTGAACCCAGATGTTGTTGACTAATTGCAATTGAAATTTTTGATAATAAGAATGTTTGAATCTACATTTTCCTCCATATTCTGAGTTGCTTTTTTTATGTAACTCTTGTTTCACAATCCAGACTATTCTCCTTGAGGTCCCTCCTACCGTGACTACATCTAATTGGTATCAAAGTGAGATTTGTTTTGTGAGAGATCATCAAAGTTTGCGAAGCCCTATTGAAGATTTTTTGTGTGGTGGTGGATTAGGGATCCGATCTATAGTTGTAGAGGACTTGTGTAGATATGGCGGGAAGAAAAAATGGTAGAGGAAATGGAGTGTGCGGAAATGAAAACTTGGATATAATGGAGATGTTGAGAGGAATTGCTGCTAGATTAGAAGCACTTGAAAAGGCTCAGAGGAGAGGTGGACCAGTAGATGATGTGAGTGATGAAGAGGTAGAAGAACAGAAAGAAGGGGAAAGATAAAATCAACCTGGCCTCGATTAGGGAGAAGAGAGGTTCATAAGAGCCCTAACTAGAGTAAATACTAAACCACATTTCAATCCACCAGATTATAGTGGTAAGTTGGATTCAGATGAATTGCTTGATTAGATAATGGAAATAGATAAGTATTTTGATTTTGAAGGTACCATCAAAGACAAGAAGGTGAAATTTTCTTGTACAAAGTTAAAAGGAAATGCATCTCTTTGGTGGGATTATTTGCAAAAAGCTAGGAAAATAAGAGGAAATGAGAAGATAAAATCATGGGATCAAATGGTGAATAAGTTAAAGACAAAGTTTATGCCTGTAGACTATCATATCAGTTTGTTTTTAAAGTTGTAGAATTTGAAGTAGAAGGATTCAAGTGTGATAGAGTATATTGAGGAGTTCTACAAGTTGTATATCAGATCCAGATATTTAGAGGATGAGACCAAGCAAGTAGCCAGATATGTGAATGGCTTGAATCCATCTATACAGGATGAGATCAGTTTGATCAAGTTGATGGGTGTGGAGGATGCATATCAATGTGCCCTAAAAGAAGAAGAGAAACTGAATAAAACACATGAGTAGAGATAAAGAGGAAGAGGCAAAAGATTTCAGAGAGGAAGAATTTTTACTGGAGGAGGAAGAGGATATTTTGCAGATCAGAATAAAGATAAGGAAGTCAGTAAGAATGATAATCCATACCATATACATGATGGAAACTCTTACTGGAGAGGAGGATTTGGTGGTTACCAGAATGAGGGTTATAGAAAAGGTGATAAAGGGTGGGAGAAAAGAGTATTCACGGGAACTTGTTTTAAGTGTGGTGGAGAAGGAAATAGAGAATTTGAATGTAATTAGGGAGAGACAAGTAGGAAGACAAAGAATAGTAGAAGAACATCCTCTACTAAGGAGGATCATGTCAGATCATCTAATAAACTTGAAGAGGGAGAAGTGTTGGTGAACAAAAGAGTATTGTGTCAAAGTGAGATGGAGCAGGAACCGTTGCAGAGAAATAATTTGTTCCGAACCAAATGCAAGGTAGCTAGTAAATGTTGTAGAGTGATTATTGATAGTGGAATCTCCAAGAACCTAGTTTCTAAAGAAATGGTGAAAAAATAAAAGCTGGAAAGATTGAAATACTTGAAACCTTATCAAATAGCATGGATTCAAGATGAGCATAAGATATTGGTAGGTGAACAATGTTCGGTCAAATTGAAGATAGGAAATTATCATGATGAAGTTTTTTGTGATATCATGCCTATGGATGTATGCCATTTTTTATTGGGAAGGCCTTGGTAGTATGATAGATAGGCTATTCATGATGGAAAGAAGAACACATATACCATTGTTGCTAATGGGATGAAGCATACTTTGTTACCATTGCAGGATGTTCCTAAAGTTGAGGTTTGTACAAATGCTAGAATTTGTTTGGTTGATGGAAGGAGATTTCTGGATGGACTGAGACATGAGAACATGTGTTATGCCTTGGTTCCTAAGAAGGTTGAAGACTTGTAGCATGTAGAAGAACAATCAAAGGAGATAAAGAAGCTGCTAGAAGAATATGAAGCTATCATTTCAAATAATGTACCTGATGGATTGCCACCTATGAGGAGTATTATTCGTTGCATGGATCTAATTCCTGGAGCTTGTTTTCCTAATAAAGTAGCACACTAGATGACACCGACAGAGAATGAAGAGTTGAATAGACAAGTGCAAGAGTTTTTGAGGAAGGGTTGGATTAGAAAAATCTTAAGTCCTTGTGCAGTACCTATTGTGCTAGCACCTAAGAAGGATGGATAATGAAGGATGTGTACAAACTCTAGATCCATAAATAAAATCATAGTGAAGTATAGATTTCCTTTGCCCTACCTAGATGACATTATCAATTGTTTGAGTGGAGCTAGATAATTTACAAAGATAGATTTGAAGAGTGGATATCATCATATCATAATCAAAGAAGGAAATGAGTGGAAGAAAACATTGAAGACAAATGAAGGATTGTATGAGGTGTTGGTGATGCCTTTTGGACTAAAAAATGCACCGAGTACTTTCATGAGGCTGATGAATGAGGTATTTTGAAGAAATTATTGGGTAAGTTTATGATTATTTATTTGGATGAAATCTTGATTTTCAGTAAGACTAAAAAAGAACATTTATTACATATAAGACAAGTTTTGTAGAGGTTGAGAGAAGAGCAGTTGCTAATAAACATTAAGAAGTGTAGTTTCATGAAGGAAGAATTGGTATATCTGGGATTTGTGATATCTGCTAATGGATTGGAGATGGATCCTGAGAAGGTAAGAGCAATTTTTGAATGGCCTACACCATAAAGCATTGTAGATGCAAGATCATTTCATGGATTGGCTAGTTTCTACTGAAATTTCATTAGTAATTTCAGTTTTATTTGCATTTCTATGACAAAAACAATGAGAGGGGATAAGAAATATTTTAGGTGGACATCTGGAGCAGACCAAAGTTTTGAGTTGTTGAAATAAAAGGTGACTGAGCAACCTATGTTGGCTTTACTAGACTTTAATAAGGTATTTCAGGTATATTGTGATGCAAGTAGAAATGCAATTGGAGTAGTATTGAGTCAAGAAGGGAGACCCGTAGCTTATTTCAGTGAGAACTTGAATGATTCTAGGAGAAGGTATTCAGTGTATGACCAAGAGTTTTATGCCATAGTTCAAGCCTTGAAGAAGTGGAGACATTACTTGTTTCCTAAGGAGTTTGTATTGTATACAGATCATCAAGCATTGTAGTATTTCAATAGTCAAGGTAAGTTGAATCAGAGACACATGAGATGGGTGGAATTCTTGCAGAGTTATACTTTTTTTTTGAAACATAGGAGTGGAAAGTCGAATAGAGTCACTGATGCTTTGAGTAGGAGAAGGATTTCACAGGCAAAGATGAGAGTGGAGGTATTAGGCTTTGATCAATTGAAGAACTTGTATGAGGAAGACCCAAATTTTGAAGAACCTTGGAGAACTTGTAAAGAACTAGTCTTGGAGGATAGGAGTCAGTGGTTAGATTATTTCATTCAGGAGGATATGTTGTTCAGAGGGAATAAGTTGTGTATACCCCAGAGTTCAATGAGGGATAGTTTGGTGAAATAAAAACATAGTGGAGGATTGGGAGGACACTTTGGAATTGATAAGACAATAGCATTGGTAAGTGAGAATTACTTTTGGCCACAAATTCATAAGAATGTTAGGAAATTTGTTTAGAGTTGTAGATTTTTTCAAGCTACAAAAGGGAGTAGTCAAAATGTTGGATTGTATAAGCCTTTGGCAGTTCCGGAGAGACCTTGGGAGGATATCAGCATGTATTTCATACTTGATTTTCCAAAGAAATAGAGAGGTAATGATTCTATATTTGCGGTGGTGGATAGATTTTATAAAAGGGTAGATTTCATACCTAGTAATAAGATAAAAGATGTAGTACATGTAGCAGACTTATTTTTCAAGGAATTAGTCAAATTGCATGGATTACCTAGGAGTATTGTTTCAAATAGAGATACAAAGTTTGTTGGTTACTTTTGGAGGACACTTTGGAAGAAGTTACAGCCAGATTTAAATTTTGGTTCTATTTTTTACCCACAGACTGATGGATAGACAAAGGTATTAAACAGGATTTTGGGGAATTTTTTGAGATGTTTGGTTGGGGTCTTTGGGAAAAGACCAGAAGTTGGGATTTAGACCTTCCACCAGAAGAGTTTGCTTACAATAATTTAATGAATAGGAGTAGCAGAAAGACACCTTTTGAGATTGTTACTAGAGCTCATCCTAGAGGTATATCAGAGTTGTGAGACATCAGCAAGGAAGATAAAAGGAGTGAAAAAGCAGAGGAATTTGTAGAACATATGAAGAAAGTGCATACTCAAGTAAAACAAAAATTGGAAGATATGAACCAAAAGTATAAGGAGCGAGCATATGAAAAGAGGAGACATAAGGAGTTTGAAGTTGGAGATGAATTGATGGTATATTTGAGGAAGGAAATATTTCTAGTTAGCACATACAATAAGCTCAATATGAGGAAGTTTGGACCCTATAATATTTTGAAGAAATTTGATTTAGGAAATGCATATGAAGTAGAGTTACCGAATGGCATGGGAATATCACCTATATTCAAATTTGCAAACCTACATTAGTACCATGAATCAGAATTCAGTGAAGATAGTAAAGAAAAATTGGAGAAATAGTTTCCTAAACAACAATCAAATGAGATAGAAGAGGTTTTGGATACCAGAGATGGGAGAACGAGTGGAAGATAGTACAAATAATATATTGTAAACTGGAAAGGCATATTAGTGGAGGATTCTTCTTGGATTTCTTAGGTTGAGGTAGATTGTATTGGTTTCCCTTTAGCCCCAACAAAGTGAGGGACTCACTTTTCAAATAACCCTAGATGTCTGATGCAGGAGCATCCTTAGTTCTTTGCAATCCTACATCAACAAAAAATATTTTCATTTTAGTTCTTGTTCAGTTCAAGTTGGCAGATTCAGTATTTCATCATATTTTCTCACTAGACCCTAGGGATCTATGTGTTCATCATGGACATGTTCATTTTCCTTATTCCAAGATTTCAGCACGATTGGATTTTTTTTGGCAAGTTATTGCTTTCAGATTAAGTGATAGTTTTTGGAATAGAGCACTGAAGTAGTTTCAAGCCTAATGACTAATTTGATCTCTTGTGTATCCTTCCTGTAACTTGCGGATCCTTATGTTGTGTTTTGAATTGTTCTATGGTGTCCCTGACCTTAATTTAGGTCCACACTTCATCATATGAACCTACCAAGGAGAAATTCAAATTGAAGGCCAATATATTTCATGCACGTTATGTTTCCTTCATTGGAGATTATAATGATCTTTGGCTGACGTGGATGATTCTAGATCTCAGATGTGATATAAATCATTGTAATAGATCATTAGGATAGAAAGAAGAATTGAATATTGGATTTGATATGTAATATTTTGCCTCGTATTAAGGAGCACACATGAATACTATATTTCGAGCATATTGTATCAAGCCTATAGGCCCAATCTGTGAAACTGGATGTTTTCAGCTGATTGTAATTAAAATTTCTGATAATAAGAATTGTTTGAATTTGCATTTTCCTCCATATTTTGAGTGGCTTCTATTATGTAACTCTTGTTGCACATTCTAGACTATTCTCCTTGAGGAACCTCCTACCATGACTACACCACTCATTAATTAGGCAGAACCCCCTTGGCCCTTGTTGGCTCATCATGTCCCACCCCTAGTTGGCATATATAGGTGTCTTCATTACATAGATTCCCCCTCTTGTGATTTTACTTCCCTATCATGATGGAACGTGGATATCACAATAATATAAACTAGCCATATATATGCATATAATTTTTGAAAGTACCATAACCAGAAATAAACAATAAACAATAAATATTAGAAACTAATAAATGACAATGAACAATGATAGGAATGCACCTATGATTCTATTTTATAAACTATGAATGTAATTGAATTCAACTAATACATACACCTATGGCTGCTATTATTTTAATTTTGGATAAAGTAAATATCTATTGTTTTATTCTAAGACTATGATTGTAAACAAACAGTAGAAATAATACTATGGATCCCACTCTACATATCCTAACACATTATATATGTAAGCACGTATAATGAACCATGTGTACTATTGTACAACCTATTTTACTATCTTGGTAGGTTATGATTCATATGATATGCAGTCATGTTTTCTTGTTGTGGTTTGATACCTCTTGATTCCACTTAAGTATTGCTTTAACTTTTATTTATAGTCACTATTGGGATGTGTCTCCTCATTTGCATGTACTTTACCTTGTTTGGAACTGATTCACAAGGGTCGATTCTCTTTGATCAATCAATGGTAATAATATTTGATTGTTGCTTATGTTTAGGGACATGTTTTGTTATTTATTTTTATTTTGATATTATTTATATTTTATGTTATTTATTTATTTGTTTATTATATTTTTATTTATTTATGTTTTCATAATTGCATTTACTTATATATATATATATATATATATATATATATATATTAATATTTGTGTTATTATATCATAATGATTATATGTGTATTTACATTTTTAATATGTATTTTTGTCATTTATTTATTTTATCTATTTATTGGTATTTCAATTGTTTTTTTTTAATTTTTTGGTGTTCTATTTCGGGGACATGACAGTCCACCCTACTCAATATTTCTTTTCCTCAAGCAATCACAACTTGAAACATATTTTCATTTCAAAATTCACACCTCATCAACTCAAGAATAATTTTGACAAACAAAGTTTCAACAACTTTCATAATTATTTAGCATAAAGTAGTCATAACCACACATGGAGTAATCTTTTTTGAAGACATATATGACATGAAGAAGGCACATGAATACACATAGTCACACAATATACACTTGAATACATAAATCACCAAGTAGCTCAATGAGGTAAACATGTAGCTCAAGAAACCAACCAACCAACTCAAGCACATAGACTAGTAGCTCAACCACAGAGGAAAGTAGCTCAAGCATGCAGGTAGGCAAGTAGCTCAAGTAAACCAACACAAGTAAGTAGGAAATCAAGTCAAGTAGACAAGTAGGTAGCTCAATAATTGAAGCAAGTAGCTCAAGAAAGTAATAAATTAGCTCAAGAAAGTAGGCAATTATCCAAGTAGAGAAGTAGGTAGCTCAAGCATGCAAGAAAATAGCTAAGCAAGTAAGTAGGTATCTCAAGCAAGTAGGCAACTAGTTCAAATAGGAAAGTAGGTAGCTCAAGAATGAAAGCAAATAGCTCAAGCATATAGGTAATTAGTTCAAGCAAGAAAGCAAATAGTTCAAGCACACAGGCAGGTAGCTCAAGCAAGCAAACAAGTAGCTGAAGCAAGTAAGAAACTAGCTCAAGAAGATAAGCAGGTAACTCAAGAACATAAGAAAATAGCTCAACCATGCAACCAAGTAACTCAAGCAACTTGACAAAGAACATTTCTAAAATTTCATATTTTTAAGAATAAAGTAATCATATCCACCATACATCACCCATACATAGTGACTAGCTCTAACATCTATCACATGTACACAATGGATAACTAACACATCACAATGGATGAAACACACATGTCCATAATGCATCCTAGATAGAAAGAATATTGGTGCATTACGCACTACACCATGGGTCCTACCCTTTCCTTCAGTTTTGTACACCATTAGACAAATGAGAAGAGGGTTCAGTGCATCCAATACTATAGTACAGGTATGTCCTCAACCTCACAAGGCTAAGTATACAATTTGACAATTGGGAAGGTGATTTGGTGTATTTCATACTACACTGTGGGTCCGTCTACCATCCCAAGGTCGCCCAACATACACACTTGAATTCACAAAGTATATGCGAGGTATACAAATAGTTACATAAATACATGTAGGTCACAAAGTATACATACAAGAGGCACACACATATGTGGATACATTAACATAGGCCAAAAGGAACACAGTATGATACCACTTGTAATGATTACCTTAAATATTTCCCAAATTATCAATTTCCCAAGATAAGGGGCCTTAGAAGGTACTTTTGAATTGGTTTAGTCCCTATGATTAAGGTAGGAATCCACCTCTAAAATATCCTAACAATTAATACTGCACATTGGGCATTAGAATTAAGTATGAACAAATCTATACTAAGCATCATAACCAAAATTCCCCATAATTTATCCTCCCCTCATGCTACACCATGGTAGGAAGGTAAGATTGCAATGGTGGAACTCATGCTTGAACTACACCCAAAGGTAGTACCTTGATTAATCAAGAAGTACCTCCTTGGCCCTCATGGGCTCATCATGTCCCACCCCCGAGTGGTGTATCCAGGTGGCTTTGTTGCACATATTCCCCCTCTTGTGATCTTACTTCCCTATCATCATGGAACATGGATATCATAATAATATAAACTAACCATACATATGCATATAATTTTTGAAAGTACTATAACCAGAAATTAACCATAAACAATAAATATTAGACACTAATAAATGAAAGTGAACAATGATAAGAATGCACCTATGATTCTATTTTATAAAGTCTAAATGTAATTGAATTCAACCAATAGATACACCTATGGCTACTATTATCTAAATTATAAATAGAGGAAATATCTATTGTTATACTCTAAGACTATGATTGTAAAAAAACAATAGAAATAATACTATGGATCCCACTCTACAGATCCTAACACATTATATATGTAAGCACATATAATGAACCATGTGTATTGTTTTACAAACTATTTTACTATCTTGGCAGGTTACGATCATATGATATGCATTCACGTTTTCTTCTTGTGGTCTAATACCTCTTGATTACCCTTAAGTCTTGCTTTGAATTTTATTTATAGTCACTATTGGGACATGTCTCCTCATTTGTATGTACTTTTCCTTGTTTGGAATTGATTCACAAGGGTCAATTCTCTTTGATCAATCAATGGTAGTAATATTTGATTGTTTCTTATTTTTAGAGACATGTTTGATATTATTTATTTTTATTTTGATATTATTTATAGTTTATATTATTTATTTATTAGTTTATTATATTTGTATTTACTTTTTTTTTCATAATTGCATTTACTTATATATGTATTTATTTATATTAGTTTATATATTTTAATATTTGTAATATTATATCAAAAAGATTATGAATATAATATTTTAAATTGATGATTATAATAATATTAAATTATTAATATGTGCATTTACATTTTTAATATGTATTTTTGTCATTTATTTATTTTATCTATTTATTGGTACTTCAATGTTTAGTTATTTTTTATATTTTGGTGTTCTATTTCGAGGACATGAAAACTGAAGGATCAAAGCCCGCCCAATAGAAACAAAGGATGGTGAATCCAAAGGTCGAGGCACTGATGACATGGGATCTTACAAAATTAATTGAGTTAGTAATCATATATCCAATCAAACATTCCTCCTGGGTATCCAACCTTGTACCAATGCAAAAAAAAGAATGGAAACAGTCGGATTTGTATGGATTTTTGGGACTTGAACAAACTGTACACATCTAAAAATGGTCATGGTTGATTGAACCTGTTAATTAATTAAATATGAATTATTTAATTAATGTTCTTAAGTCTTCTACATATAAATAAATTTAATTATTTATTTATATTGTTCATTTTCTAATTCTTCTAATTTAGTTAAATAAATAAGTTTATTTAATTAATGCTATCTTCTTCTTAATTAATTAAATAGATTTTACAATCTATTTACATTAATTATCAAAGTTTAAATTCTAAATTTAAACGATATTCTTCCCTCCACATTTAATTAAATACTTTCAATATTTAATTAAATCATTTTCAAAATTCCCATTTCTCTCACAAAATTAAATATTCTTAATATTTAATTAAAAGGCTTTTTCTTTTCTCACATAATTGAATATTTGCAATATTTAATTAAATCCTTTTCATATTTCTTTCACACATAATTAAATATTTATTTATTTAATTATGAGAGACACCTTTCAAATTGTCTCTTCATTTTCTGTCTCTCAGAATTCCACCTCTTTTTTGAATTCTCAATCTCTCACCATTCATTTCAATAGGTTTGAACTCAACCATCGATCTTGGCCAATTGAATTCCTTCCTTCGAAAATCTATAAATACAACCCTCTCATGAGTTGAAAAGAACCTCGAATCTCATATTTTCATGCGTAGTTATTATAGTTGCATCTTAAGCATTTCATAGCATTTTAATTCAATAAGCTCAATCTTTTACATGCATATGCATATTTGATAATCTCATTCTCTCAAGTTACCATTCTACAAGCTGTTGTTTGCACAACTAAGAGAAAACATCTTGAAACGAATCCTTGGAGATAGAGGACAATGGAACGAATTTGAAGAAGTTGTGGTTTAAAGTTTGCAATTACTCTATTTAATTTCATTTCTTCAATCTAATGTTTCATTGGTGTACTAGTTTATATGCAATTTAATTGACACATTCTAATGTACACACAAACCTTAATTAAAAGATCACTACCCCTTACCCTCAATGGAGCAGATTCTACAGACCGTGGTCGGTTTGGAAATATTCTCTTTGTTCGAAGGTTTTTCTTGTTATAACCAAGTTTATGTAAAGGAAGAGGACCAACACAAAACAACATTAACCACCAAGTGGGGAACATTCACATATACAAATATTCCCTTCATACTCTCTAATGCAATCATTACCTTTGAAAGAGTGATGGATATAACCTTCAAGGGATTGATCAATAAGATCATCCTAATATATTTGGATGAATTGACTTGATTTTCCAAATAAAAATATGACCACTTTGATCATTTGGAAATGGTCTTCTAGAAGTGTCAGAAAATTAAGGTTTCTTTAATTGCTAAGAAATGTGTTTTCGGAATATCGCAAGACAAGTTGTTGGGCTTTGTGGTATCAAAAGAAGGAATAGCCATAGACCTTGAAAGGGTGAAATATATGATGGAGCTACCACTACCAATCAACCAGAGGGGGCTACTATCCTTTCTAGGAAAGATCAACTTTATCAATCGGTTCATCTCAGACTTTGCAGGCATAACAAGACCTATCACAGTGATGTTAAGAAAAAATTTAGCATTTAAATTGACTCCCTAAGGTAAGATTGATTTTGTGAAAATAAGGGAATCCATCTCTATAGCTCTGGTGTTAGCCAACCCATACTTCTCCAAAGACTCCCTGCTTTATGTCTCTAGCATCCCACACAACATAGCTTGAGTGCTTACTCAAAAAGATGAGGAGGGAAGAAAAGAACACCCCATAGCATTTCATTCCAAGACTTTGAAAGGATATGAAGATAGGGATAAATTTGTTGAAAAATAGGCCTTTTCTATCATCAAGATCCTAAATAAATTATGACACCTAGTATCGGCCAACAAAATCACCATCCTCATTGCCCACCCCGGCATTAGGGAATATATCACTAAAGGTGACATAACCAAGAAGAGTGCCAACTAGATCACTAAGATCCTGGAATATGATGTAGACATCAAACCAATAAATATGGTTTAAGGGAGAGACCTTTGCAAATACCTCACTTAGTAATTAGGCTCCCTAGTGGAAGAAGATCTACAAAACTAGGTCTATAAAAACTAGTTCGAGTCTAACGAGTCGTGGATGGCTAATAGAGTACAATTTATGCAAACTCAGCAATGCCTAACCAACATCCCACCTCACAAAAGATTCTACTAATGAATGTTAGGCACCAATTACGTACTAATTGAGGAAGTTTTATTTAAAATAAATTATGATGGAGTCCTCCTCCGCTACATAGACAAGCCACAAGTAGAAAGGATTCTAGGCGAATTCCATAGTAGCCTCATGGGAGGACATTTTTTTGCCAAGACCACCTCTTTGAAAATAATGTGAGTAGGCTATTATTGGTCTTCAATATTCTCAAAAGGCTCATCATATTGTACAATAGTGTACTCATTGCCAATATTTTGTAGGAAAATGGAAGAACTCTACCATGCCATTAAGCCTGATTGTTGCTGAGGAACCCTTTGTACAATGGGGTTCATATTTATTTAGGATGATAAATCCCATCTCCAACATAGGCCACAAGTGGATACTTACGGTGACTGACTACTTCACAAGATGGATAGAGGTTGTCCCCCTGAAGAATGTTACAAAAGTAGAAATCATAAATTTTCTTGAGGAATTGGTAGTAGGATTCGGTTCACCCAAAACCATCATTTTCGATAATGAACAAGCCTTCATAGGCTTTGGGATGTATAATTTCTCTCTTAAGCATGGGGTTTACCTCAAGGCTTCATCCAATTATTACCCGCAAGGAAACAGGTTAGCAGAATCAACTAACAAGATCTTGATTAGGTTAATAAAGCACATCAGGTCGAAACACCAAAAAGAACGACATAAGCACTTGTGAGTGGCTCTATGAGCTGAAAAAATTATACCTAATCAAATCTTGAAAAAATTCCCTAATGAATTAGTGTATGGGAAGGAGGTGGTTCTACCCATTTTCATAGAAATTTTGGCACTACAATTGTTGAAACCTTTGAAAATCAAGGAAGATAGCAAAATGGAAGTAAGATTGGTAGAGCTCTTAAGTCTCAAAGAAAAGAGAGAGAAGGAATTTAACACCATTATTAGATGCTAGCAGGTCATCAAATGATGGTTTGACAAAAAGGCCTCCAACCCAGATTTTACAGGGGGGAGTCTTGTGCTAAAATATGATGAATGAGTTGCAAAACCAAGGAAGCATGCAAAGTTTGATTCATTGTGGAGGGGTCCCTTTCACATCCATGCATGAAAATAAATGAATACGTACAAGTTGGAAGATATGAAAGGTGATATTTTGGATATATCGGTAAATGGTATTCATCTGAAATTGTTCAATTGAAGTACATGCAAGATCATTTGAAAATTTCATAGTTATGTACCAAATGTAAAATTTTGTAAAATACGTTTTTTTATGAAATAAAGCCACGAGAGTGAACACAAGAAAACAACTAAAAATTAATGTATTTTATATCCATCAAAATATTTACAAGATAGTACACATTTTCAAGCCTAAGGCTTGGAAGGAAGCTTAAAACCTTCCCATTCAAAACCCAAAATTACATCTTCAAAAAGAAAAATACGGGGTGACATAAAAATGCAAGAAATAAAATTCAACTTCCATCAATCGCAATAGTTAAAAGGATTTTTTTTCAGGGTTTCTCTAGCAAGGCAACAATGGGGTAGTTAAACACACAACACATGAGGCAAGTATTCATGACACAAACCTTCAATCCTCAATGTCGGGGCTATACACCAGGAACTCGAAGTGATTTTTCTAGTCAAGCGTAGGAATACAATTCACATTATACATCCTCAACAAGAAGGAGGTTGTGGGTCAAGAAAGTAGCCAATGATTCTCTAGGTTTCTGGTCCAAAATTTTGTAAGAAAGGTAGCCATGGAACTGCTTCCACATAATCGACGTGCCTTCAGATATTCATGGCAGACAAAATGCCAACACCAGGGATAGCAACTTGCATGATTTCACCCTACACATGCAAGTATGCGGTATCAAACATAGCATGACACAACTCTATAATCCATGGCTTGGAAATGTTCAAGTACAAAAATGAGGCCACAAACTGAGAAACAAAATTGGAATTGAACCAAAACTAGTTCTCATCCTTCACATAATATTTCTTGGGAACCTACTTAAATGAAACAACCATGAGGTGGTCATTCTTTCCTATCAGGCATCTAATCTGCTCACTGCTTACTTCTCCTACAAAAGAGTTATGCAACTTCTAGCTCAAGAGTTGAATTTGGATTCCTAGACTAGTCATAATGGTGTGAAGAGCTTATAGACTAGTGAATGAAAGCTCAGTGAAAGGAACTCACCAGCTTAATACTAATTTAGTGAGTATTTTTTCCCAAGCAAATTATTCTATTTATAGAAAAGTGTGCACCAGGGGAGGTTGGAAACAAATATTATATCTCCCATCAGGTGACAATAGAAAACATCTTAAAGTGATGAGAAGCAAGTAGTAAATCATAAAAAAAATCTCTAACAAATCTTGGAGGAATTAATTCAGGCATTAGGATTAAATGCTCGCATGTATAATTTGTTGCGATGTGTTCATCATCATCACTAATGCTAGCCTCTTTACCTGTGTGAAAAGACATGTCTTAAAGGGCTAAATTATACTTAATTAAATGAAATATATTTTTGACATATGCTTCCCATCACTCAATGCATGATTCCCATCGCTCATTGCTCAAAGCTTAGCAATCAAAAGGGCACTAGAGGGAGTTTACTAGATATATTATCATAGCGGGGTTGGAATTTTAAAGTAGTATGGCCCCTCCATTTCACATGTATAACCTTGCTAGAAGCACTTAGAGCACTATCAGTGATGGAAAATAATTTACTTCATGCATATGTGAGGATTGAATACACCCAAAAGTAATTTTTTGTTGAGTGTTAGGTTGTCTCAAGCAACTATAACTCTAAAAGAGTTTTCAAGAAAGAACAATGGTGGAAGCATCATCCTCTGATCAAGACACTGGAGTTTCATTCCAAGGTCTAGGCTACACCAACATATTTGGAGAAGTTTCATATGCTAATTCCCCAATGCCACAGGATTGGAGCTTTACACATAACAAATTTATGCAACCAGGCAACCCCATCAAGGAGGAGGCAATCAAAGATTTTGCAGAAAACATCTATGATGCAAAGCTATTTATAAACCCTAAGAGCCTCAAGGAAGGAGAAATGTAGAGAATGTTCACCCATGGGTCAAGAGATGGTTTCAAAACTCATCTCTAGCATTGTGGTTTGCCATAATTCATATTTCCCTATATGCATCCATGTACAAAATTGGTTGAAGCATCAGAACTAGAGACAAAAAGTTAAAATTCCATAAAGATGAAACAACTAAAGGGTTAGATAATAATCAACTGGTTTTCCCTTCAATGCATAGAGAATTCAAGTCAGATGTGTAGGCCATTTTCTCAATTCTACCCTTTATTTATAGCCATGAAAGTGATGAGGAGGACTACAAGTTCCATATGGGCTTAGCCTTCATGCTTAAGAACGAGAGGAGCTAGAAGTATTTTGAATTTTTTTAATGCCATCATTGATGGAATGATGGAACAATTGACAGATTATAGTACCACCTTTGAGTTCAGGTATTCCTCTTTCCTAGTACACTTAATTTTACACTAGAACCCTAAAAAATTTAATGCATATTTTCCACTCAGTAAGCTTGATATAGCGGGGTTATACCAACCAGTTTCAGCCTAGACTCATGTGCTTTCCAAAACATGGGACTACTATTTGTTTTTTTATTATTTCCTAGAATCAATACTCTTGGATTTTTCTTGACGCCCTCTAAGTCGGTTCTCCCTTGAAGGTTTGGAATGGATGAAAACCCACCAAATTCCAGTGGATTATTTCTTAGGAGCAAATTTTTCTTCTTTCAATTTTCATGGTTTTGTTGGGGAACCTTTTAGGCTTCCTAAATTTGTAACAAACAAAACCCTCACTTTGGAGGCATTTCCTCAAGCATCCATTATCAAAAAGCTTAGAGCAATGGGAGACACAAGAAATTTCTTTACTCAATTCCCCTTACCATTTCGAAAATTTAGATAATGCTTGTGAAGCGAGAATAATAGGAGGTGAAAACTAGCAAGTTGGCTTGCCCAGGCTTGGTCCTTATTTGTGATATGTGGAGGTACAATATTTTTGGGTGTCTTTCAACTTTCAAACTTGAAATGAGGGAGTAATTTGAGTCAAGGAAGAAATCGATTGAGGAAAGGGAAAAGGTATACATCAACCTATCCTTTATACCATTTGAATGACCCCCATGGCTTGAATTTTATCCCATAGTAGAATAGTTCTGAAAAAGCATCTAGATGGGCAAATACCTCAAAACATAGTTAAAGAATTCTGGTTGGTCGGAAAGTAAGAAGGTGAAGTTTTGGATGTATCATCACCCTATATAGAGAGGTTAAGCCAAATGATGAAAAGGTTTTTGAGATCTACGACACTGAGGCCGGGTCTGGTAAACTAAATCTTGAATCAAATCGGGAGATGGAAGAGTAGCGCACACAAGTTTTCATCCCCTACCTTAGGAGCCCGATGTAGGAAAAAAAACAAAAGGATTAAAAATACAAGGGATCATAGATCACATCGTCCACCAACACCCTACCAAAGGGAAAGAGGACCTGAAAGTCTCTAAAAAGATCTGCCACAAGTCTAAGGACTGAGGGTTTGTTGGGATTGATCTCCAAAGAATCTAAATTAACGAGTGTAGCCCTTACAAATAGGAGATGAAGAAGTGGACTCAACTCTACCAAGATTTTTGGCTTCAATGGTCCAGGTAATTTTTGCACCCGCCATCATTCCTTCTAATGTATCTTTGATTGCTCCTACTCCCTTGTCTGCCAAAACCAATCCTCCATTCTCAATTTTTGATGTCCTCATCCTTAATATGCACATGACCATATTTGACAATGATCCCCATGAAGAAACCCACCACATCAAATGAGCATCTTTCACTTTGGTTGCAATTGATTCCCTGGTTGCCTTGTTAAAAGAACCCATTATAAACACTAATACCCCCATGCTTCTAGTTTCATCATCCCCATCTGCTTCTTGGAAAATTCATCTTTGTTTTCCCCCTTCCCCTTTTACTTTGAGGGGTGCCCCTCCTTCTGAGTCCATACATGGCACCCTGCCCTTTTCAATGATAATGCTACCCTTTGCCTCTCTACAACCTTTGATGGCCAAGGCCTCTCCTCCTATCACCCTCTTTAGTCTCCCCACTGATGTTTCACTTTCCACATAGTGTATTGAGTCCCCACAAAGCCTTCAAAATCATATTGAAGCAACAAGGTAGGCTCGACAAGAAAGAAAGAAAAATTTGTGAGGAAAGGCCATGGAAAGTTGAGCTACTCAGAAGTTGGAAACTTTTTTTTATGAAGAGTGGAATTCCCTACTAATTGGAACTATGAGGCCATGAATGTCCAAGCTTGATGGAAAAATGTTGTTTGAGGATTACGACATTTAAGATGTGGGTCTAAATTTAAGTGAAACTCTTCATCATGAAAAGGTAGTCCTGGCCAAATAAAATCAGAAGGCGGTCTACACTGACTATGAAAAGCTAGATAAAATTTTGAAGAAGCATGAGGTAACATTGGTGAACATAAAAGCCACAATGGACATACTACAAGAAAAAATAAAAGGCAAATATTTGGAGATGGCTCGCTTAAGATAGTTACAAGGTCAGCAAGGCGGAGAAACTAAGTTACTTGAAGGGCCCCAAAGTGAGAGGGATCAAATTCATGTTGAGGTAGAAAGATCTAGATGCAATATCATGGTCAAGCATGAAACAATTTTGGAGCATCGATAAAGGCAAAGGAAGCTAGAAAGTGATATAGCCATAACAAATTCCATATATGATGAGCTACAAAAGGTGTTATAGGAAATGGATTAGGAAAAGGAGGATATGTAAAATGAATTGTCTAGTGTCTGATCTCAAGCCTCCAACTATCTTTGATGGGCCTAGGAAGAACTAGAAAAGGAGAAACAAGTGAAAAAAGACATTGAGTCTATTTTGCTAACTAGTAATGAGGAGATTGGGAGGCTACGCTCTAAATATAAAATTTCCCTCCAAGAGAAGAATCAATTAGAGGAAGGAATAAGAGAAAGATAATATTAATTCTAGTAGGAATTGCAAACAACAAAAGGGAACAAGCTCCTCATGGTACTTAAGAAATTGATATCTACTCATTAGGAGAGAATCATTATTGTAGTAATAGCCCTAAAACTAGTTTTATGGTTTCTAACGGATGCTCGAGAATTAAATATAAATGTCAGATCGTTGGTTAATAAAATTCTACACATGATCACTCCCCATGTTGAGGAATCAATATTTCTAATCTTGAAACTATATAAAGAAATTGAGCAAGATTTAAAAGATGCCAAGATTCTTGACTGAAGAGCAGCTGCAAGAGAAAATGAATTAATCATTTGCAATCAGGTCATAGTTATAAGCAGACATGCTAGATGGTGTGGAATAAAAAGGTCAAGGGGACAAAGGAAGAGTTTAAGGTTATGATCCAATCGATATTAACCACCCTTTTCTCATCAAACAAAGGAGTGTGGATGGTAGAACAAATCACAAAAGAAATCAAGCTCAGGAATTAGGACTCCATAGTGCTTCAAATGTTAAGCTCATCACTAATAGTCAAAGAGATTGAGAGAGAGATGCTTCCCTTTCCTAATTGTACTATCACATTGGAGTTGTTTCATCAAGGTGAGGGGGAGTTTCTTCGAAAGAGCTCCCTGATCTTGATCAAGCCTATGAGACATTGTGTGCCCTCATCCTGTCCACTAATGGAGATTGGGAAACCCAACACACTAATTTTCTCAAACTTTGAGAGTTAGTTGAGATCTAGGCTCGTGCCTCCACAAGCGAAGACCCTCTATTAGTGACCAAAATTGTGGCACAAATTTTTATTTAAAACATTTTGGTTTTCAACCCTTACTTCCTTTCCACTTTGGGATGGCTCTGCACCTGAAAGAAAAAGATTACTCTCACATAAAGGTGCACAATATGCCACATGGTGGTTGTGTAGATTTTTATATATCATTTTCCTTTTGGGCTCTAACAAGGAGACATGTCTATTTGGTGATGATTTCTTCAAAGTTGTTCTCATAAGATCTTAAATCGCTTGCCTGCTTGTCATGTCAGTCATTTCATTGGGCAGATTATGTCATCCATGAATGTATTTCTTTTTGGCAAGAGTTTGTTAGAGGACACGAAGAAGATTCTAATTTCAGGTTTGAACCTTCGGGATAATGTCATCATTCCTTGTAGTTGATTGGATTGAGTTTTGGACTAGCTTTGATGGGATTTGATTATCTTCTAGCAGTGTATCTTCATGAAACTTCTACATAACTTGGAATCATTAATGAGGCAGCCCAAGACTTTATCAACAAAGATCATTGCAATCTAATCAGGCCCTAGATCAAATTATAGTCAATCAGGTGTGGAAATTTGGTAGCTATTCATTTGTTCTAGTTACGGTGGTGGTTCTTTCTTCCAGCTATATAAGGGGGTTTGCAGTGTGAGGAAAAGAGGTTTTTTATTTTAGTCCAGAAATTGTTTGAAGATAGATTTTCATAGAACACTTTTTATGCTCTATAGCATGTATTATTTATCAAAACTATTAATCTTATTAGAATCTAACCTTTTTTTTTAGTTGGTTTATTGAAAAAAAATATAATTAAGCAGAAGCTTTTGAAATTATGCATTTTATGGCCTTTATCATGAATTTTCCCCTTTTTTATATCATTTAGATTGAAAGCTTTGTGTAAAGTCTTGCATAGATAATTTGAATAATTATTCTATATTTTATTAGCTTCTATGTTTAAAAGTTATCTTTTAGAAAAATGAATCATGTTATTGAACTCTTTCCTTTTTCTATAGAAGATTATGCTGAAAAACATATTATCTTGTAAGAGAAAGGGCATCCTTGTGAATATCTGAGTATCTTGACAATCTTTGGGATTTATTTCTTCTAAAGAACCATAATGAATGCTTCCAATGGGAGATTTGAATGACCACACTATGTGTTAGAACCCAAATTTTCCATTAAAAAATAGGGTTTTTTCTCATTTAAACTCGTTATTTTTATCTTCTTCATGAAATAATTTATTTTACCCCCATCCATGATGTTAAAATACCTTTTACTGCCATTGTTTACCCTTCATAGAGTTTATTGCTTTACTGCGGCCTTCTACAAAGTGGCTTGTGGTATCACGGTTAAGAACAGTCATGCAAATGGTTACCGTGCAACCGTGGATGGTCAGAGAAGAGACTGCAGTGGCGCAGTGGACAGGGGCTACCACGGTACCACTGGAGGTCATCATAGTGACTGTGGTAAGAAGAAAAATGGTGGTTGAGAGTAGTGAGTAGGGCAGCATACATAACAATTACTGCAACACCACGTGCGGTCAAACCGCAGACGGTGGTAGCGTGATGGGCGGTGAGTTAACGGAAAGGCAACAGCCAGAGGTGGGTCACCACGATACCACTGGTAGAAAAGTCAGAGACCGTGGTGGCACAGTAGATAGTTAGCATGATAGTAAATCCCAATACAACCAGGAGTTAAAACGAAGCTCGCGGTGACGCAGTGGAAGCGAAGATAATAGTGAAAGGTAACGGTCAAAGACAGTCACCACAATACCACCTGAGGTAAAATAGGAGACCATAGTGGATGGAAAGATAACAATGAATGTTAGTCACCACAGTACCACAAATGATTTAAACAATGACCGTGGTAGGGTGGTAAATGTAAGGTAGCTTGATAGAAATAAATAATAGAAAATGTTAAGAGTGGTCATGATATAAAATAAAATAAATGCAGAGCTATAGTTTTAGAAATATTTAATTTTCCAATAAGGAAATCCAATTAAATATTTTAATCTCTGTCTAAAGAATTCAAATGGTTGTAATGGGTAAGTGAAGGGTCACGACCCTTGGCATTTACTATATAAATATATTGAAAAATCAGTTAAACGAAGAGGGCAGTAGACAATAGTTAGAATAGTTAGATTTTTGCAGAAGATGAGAACTGGGAAAATGGATATAATGTACAAACTTTCTTGAGGCAGGCCAATGGAGAAAATATTTTAACTGGTGAATTCTTTTTGGTGTTCAGTTGTTGTGTGTATTAATTCATATTCTTTATTTGTGTGTCTCCCACTTGAGTTCTTTTTGTCATTTAAATCAGTGTATCAAGTATATTTCTGATTTGTCAAAATGTATTCCCATTTTGTGTGATTTAATTGATTGTTGTCTGCAAGTCAAAATTAAATTCTTTCAATAAGTCACAATGATTGCAGAATTTATTTTGGATAGTTAAAGAAGAACCAAGTGAAGAAACATTCCAGCACAATTTATGCAAGTGCCTAACAACTAGAGTTAAGCCAAAGAGGGAAACACATAAAGTTTTTGGTTTTTGACTCCATTTCCCATATGGATAGAAGGCACTGATCTATCACAACCTAGATGATAAAATTCATAATAAACAACATATTCAAATTCTTTCTTTTCTGCAGTAGGAGTTGTAGTTATTATTTTGTCTATTCACTTCTAATTTCCATTGTGAATAGATTGGCTGAGCAAGAAATATATTTCAAATCTGCAACATACACATAGGTGCACACGCCTAGGTTCAGCAGAGCCTGAAGAGTAGAAGGTTAAATTATGTTAATTGGCCTTTTATGTTGGCCAAAAATGTTGTGAGAGCTTGGGAAGCTCTCATGGTTCAAACCTGCATTTTTGAGACCCAACACTGTGCTCTTTTTTAGCCTTTTTTTCTTTGTTCTCTTCCTAACAATGAATGGTTTATGGAATTTTGTGTTCATTTTATTAGAATTAATACATTGCTAATCTTTGAAATGCTATAAAAGCTTTGGCGCATCACCATCTTTTTATTTTTTTGTATTTCTCTCCCCCTTTTTCAAAAAACCCAAAGAAGAGTTGGCTTTCTTTAAAAACCCCAGAGGTCATTCAGTAAGGCAGAAATCGTTCCCACACTCATGGAATTTCCCATAAGGCTATTCAAAGAGGCGCAAGATTTTATGATCAACAGTATTCAATCGACTTCAAGAAAAAGCTAACACTACTAAGAACCCCTATGAGCTATGGTGTGGAAGAATTCCTACTATCAATTATTTCAAGGTTTTTGGAAGCAAATTCTATATTAGAAGGGATGAAGAAAATTTAGGAAATTTTGATACTAGATGTGATGAGGGTATCTTCCTTGGATACTATACTACAAGCAAAGCTTATATATTTTTCAATAAAAGGCTAAGAAAGATTTTAGAAAGCAAAAATTTCAAGGTTGATGAAGCATTGAATAATTCAGTTGAAGTTGGTGGATATGTATCTGATGAACCTGATGGCATAGAAGTAGAAGATGTTTTGGAAGAACATGAGAAGAAAAATGAAGAAGAAAAAGCTTTGGTGGTGTCCACAAAGACACCTAAATATATGCATAAGAATCATTTATAAAATCAAACAATTGGAGATAAGAGAATAGGAGTATTGCCAAGAAGCAAAGCTATTGTTGAAATAAATTTTTGTTTACATTATGAAGTTGAACCTAAGATAGTGAGTGAAGCATTTTAAGGTGAGAATTGGATGAAAGATATGGAATACGAGCTTATGCAGATTGAGAAGAACCAAACTTGGGAATTGGTCCCTAGACCAAGAGATAAAAACATAACTGGATCAAAATGGGTAATCAAAAACAAGTTGAATGAGAATGGAAAATTTGTTAGAACTAAGGCAAGGCTTGTGTGTAAGGGTTACTCACAAGTAGAGGGTGTATATTTTCAAGATACCTTTGCTCTAGTGGAAAGGATGGAATCTATCAAATTATTTTTATCATTATCTATTAAAAAAGATTTTAAAGTTTATCAGATGGATGTAAATTTTTCACTTTTGAATGGTGAGTTAGAAGAAGTTTACATGGAACAACGAGAAGGATTTCAATTGTCAGATCAACTGAATACGGTTTGTAGATTAAAGAAGGCTTTATATGGATTGATGAAAGATACTTAGGTTGGTATGCAAGGTTAGACAACTATTTGATTCAACAAGGTTTCAATAAAGGTATGATAGATAGTAATTTGTACTTCAAAATTGAAAATGAAAAAATCTTGATAGTGGTTGTATATGTTGATGATATTATCTTTGGAGGAAATGAAATAATGTGTAAGATGATTATTGAAGAGATGCAAAAGGAGTTTGAGATTTCTATGTTCAAGGTAAGATGAATTTCTTTCTTGTGCTACAAATCAATCAAATATAAAAAGGGGTTTTTATTTCATAGTCTGTATGTAAGAGAAATGTTGAAGAAGTTTGGGATCGATGGTTACAAGCTGATATGCACTCCTATGCTGACATGTTGTTGTTGTTAAGAGAATATTCAGATATTTGAATGACACTCAAGATTATGGCTTGTGGTATCCTATGGATATTGATTTTACACTAAGTGAAATTAACATTTCAAAGAATATAGCGATGCACTCAAGGACAAAGCATATATCAACCAGGTATCACTTTTTGAGAGAGAAGGTTGTGGAGAATAAAGTAAAAAATGAGTATGTACCTACAAAGGATTAGGTTGCTTACATGTTTAATAAGGACCTTCCTAAAGATACTTTTGAGTATCTCTGAGATAAGATAGGAGTTATTACCCCTCCTTTCTTGAACTAGATGCATATGGAGTTGCATCAATCTGGTGGGTCTATAGATCTACCTTTCTTCTGGACTGACATTTGGTGGCTACTATTGAATCTCTATTGTTTTAATTTGTCCTTGATGACAATTTGTATTATAGTTTGGCATCTTGGTGATAGTTTACTAAGTTGATCTTCTTTTCTGATTGGCATATTTACTTCTCTTTTGATACTCTACATGGTGGTACTAATATCTTAACTCGATGTGCAACAATCTTGGTTACAAGTTAAAGCTCCCATGTTCAGTCTTTGGGTATACATATCTTAGAATGGTGACAAATCGACTGTGGGTAAAGCTAGTCTTTTCTAAGGCCGCATAATTTAATACATCTTACCGCGATACCACGGATAGTTAGAAGAGTAACCATGGTAGTGCGGTGAAAGTGGCTAGCGGCATGGAAGACAGCTACTGCTATACCACACATAGCCAAAAAGATAACTGTGGTATTGCGGTGAAAGCAGTTAGCGGCATTCAAGAAGCTATCGCTATACCGTAGGTAGCCAAAAAGGTAACCACGATAGTGTGGTGGAAATAGTTAGCGGTATGTAAGGAAGCTACCGCTATACCATGAGTAGTTCGAATGGAGACCGCGATTGAGCAGTAAGAAAGTAGATGTCAAATAATGCCTATCAGCATGCAAGTCATCGATCTTCCCATGGATTTCAAAGAGTATTATGAGTTTTTGATTTATTCATCACTATCCTTTCAGACTCCAAATGCTATCATAGTTTGCAAAGGATTTCGGTTTAATTTGTTTGGAATTTTAGGTCAAAACTTTGTTTCTCTTGTTCGAGGGTTTGGAACCCTATTCTTTCCACCCCCATGGAATCACTCTCTCGGCCGTTTAGCTATGTATATTCGACTGTTTTTCTGTAACTTTTGGACAGTGAATGGGGAAGCTTGAAAGACCATCACCATGGTCATTTCTCTTTTTAGGTTCTTGGCATCGAGTGAATGCTCAAAATTGCAAAGTGGCATGGGTTGCTTAGATTAGCTGCAAATCTAGTAAACTATTTTGTGATAACTCCATCACCACTCTCAGGTATTCTTTCAGTTTTCCTTACAAATCCGTTACTTCTCAGGTAAGGTTATTTCGAGTTAAGTTTTCTATGCAAAAATAAATGTGGAAAATATCTATTCCTTTCATGTTTAGATCTGAAATGCATGATTTCGATTATGGAAGCATTTTTCTTTCAGTTACTTCTTTCGGCAATAGTTTTTTAGTGGCCATTATTTGTAAATTGCATGCATGCCTTGATGATGTTTGGTTAAAGCATTGTTTGTGTAGGCTGCTTGAGAGGATAGTTTTCCAGCCTACCTTCTAAATTTGCACAATACTTGAGTATTCTTGTCAGAAAACCTTATTCAGATTGATTCTTCTCTCATGATCACGGTATCATCTGGAACTGTTGCTCATAAGTAGTATGGTAACCTGATAATCATCCTTGCTTTATTCTCTGATATTGAAAAATGAGCAACTGCTGTAACCTTCCTTGAATGTAATGATGAAATCTATAATCAGAAGAAAAAAGAGAGATTAGGGCTTTAATATAAAGAGAAACAAGAGGGTTAACTATTTTGAAGAGTATCATGTAATATTGATGAAAAAGAGTGTGAGAAAAGTAAGTAAGGACACACCACTGATAATACAGTTTGATGGGAAGTTGTATTAAGACTGCATCTAGATTTTCCTCAAGTTGTCTTAAGGTTTGATAATGGGTGGAACTCTGAAGAGTCATTCTTGACTTTTGAGAATTTTACACATTGTCTGTCAAGAGGCACTTGTCAGAAATTAGGGAAATAGAGAGATCCTCTGTATCATTGTATGTTCCATTGTAAAATAGAAAATGGGTTGGTGCTCCTTGAGTCGGTGCTCAGAAATCAGCCTTTGAGGCATTGTCAAAATAATTATTGAAATGAAAGCCTGAAAAAGGTAGTAGGTTCAGGAGTGGTATTTCTACCCGAGGAGGGTTTTCCACTCGACATATCTTGTGTCTATTTGAGTATTTGTGGTTCATTTTCTTCAATGCTTTAATGCTTTAAAGTGCTATGGTTTACTATTCTCATTTCAGTTTATGTGATTACATTCAATACATGAATGATTTCATCATTGATAAATGAGAAGCATACTTTTGGTTTATTTCAGTTTCAGTTAAATTTGGTAAAGAAGTTGATAACACTGATTCACCCCCCCGCACTCTCAGTGTCTTTTCACTCCAACAATTGGTATCAAAGCCTAGGGTCCTCTGATAGGTCTTTCCAACTTAGGATTTATTTTGGACCTAGATTCTATTCAAAATGTGTCAAGCTCATGAAGGCACTTCCATGACTAGAGCTCCATTATTTGATGGAACTAATTATGTATTCTAGAAAATCGAAATGGAGACCTATGTAACTTCTATTGACCTTGATGTATGGAGCATAATATTGTCTAGGTACACTGTACCAACTACTTTTTTTACTACTTCTGATGAAAAGAAAAGCTATGAAACCAATGCAAGAGAAAAACATAGCTCTCCTATGTGCTCTGACTAAAGATGTCTTCATCAAAGTCATGCACTGCCGTTATGCTAGGGAAATCTAGACTAAACTTGAAACTATCTATCAAGGAAATGAAAAGGTAAAACAATATAAAGTCCTCACTTTAAAACACCAATTTGAAGATTTAAAAATGAGGGATGATGAAAAAGTAGCTGACTACCTTTTGAGAGTTGATGAAATAGTCAATTCCATGAAGGGTCTGGGAGAAGAAGTCAAGGAATTTGATGTTGTAACCAAGGTCATCAGAAACTTACCAACAGAATTTGAAGCTAAGGTAGCTACTCTAAAAGAGAAGAAAAACTTTACCTAGCTTACCCTTGATAGCCTACAAGGCACTTTGACTACCTATGAAATAAGGATTAGTAAAAACAACAACACTACAAAAGAAACAACATTTAATGTTGAAAGGAAAGAAAGGGATGAGCTCACTGAATCAGAATTTTCTGATTCTAAAGAATCCCACTTTGTGAGGAAACTCAAAAAGGGTTCTGGAAAGTATAAGGGAAAACTTCCCTTCAAATGCTTTAACTGTGGAAAAATAGGCCACTTTTCTACAAAGTGCCCCTATGGTGACACAAACAGTGGTAAAGAAAAATCTAAAAAACTTGCCAAGAAAAAGGCTTATAGACCCAAACATAAATTTAATTTCAAAAAGAAGAAAAGTCTGTTCAACAAAAATGAAACAGAATCTGAATCTAAAGATTCTTTAGATGAAGAGGATGAAAATATCTTCATGGCTGAAATCATTCAGTAAGATGAAACTAACAACAATGATGCTGAAGATGGCGAAGTGGATTATGAAGGAGAACTAAAATGTGCTCTAAAAGAGCTAAGGAAACTTAAAAAACAAATGCGTGCTCAAGTACAAAATACTACTCAAGATACTTCACAAGAGCAACTCATAAATCTCAAGATAGTCTCATTAGAAACTCAACTTGAAGAACCTAAAAGAGTTGAAGACTGTCTTCATATTGGCATAAGCTTTAAAGATCAAGAGATCCAAAAACTTGAACATGAGATTGCAGTTCTCAGAAAGACCATTGAGAAATATCAGAGCACTCTTAAACTGAATGACATGCTTAGTAAACAAAAACTGAACAATGATAAAACTGGTATTGGTTTTGTGAAAGGTGAATGTTCAAATAACAGTGCAAAGGACAATGCTGTTACTAGAAACAAAATTCCTGAACTCAAACATCTTGATTTTGACAAGGATCATGTTCATCCTTTTAGGAGCAACAAAATGGCTTATAACTCCTACCCTTTCTTTTATGGGTATTGTTACTTCTACAATAAATTCAATCACAAGGTGAACTCTTGCAAATTTATGAATTCTAGTTTTCCTAGATTTGGCTTTAGGCAGAATCATGGTTTTGCAAGATAGATTAGATGTTTCTCATGCAAGTCTTTGGGTCATTTTTATAAGAAATGTAATGTTGTTCAGCTGAAAACTATCAAGGTCTGGAAACCCAAAGTTGTCAACAACATAGAATAGACTATGCTAGTTCAAATTGCCTTCTACTCTAAGAAAAAGGACTTATGGGTCCTAGACAACGGTTGTTCAAACCACATGATTGGTGACAAAGAAAAATTTACTAATCTAGAAGACTATGTTGGTGGATATGTAAAGTTTGGAGATAACTCTAGAATTCAAATCAAAGGTAGAGGTTCTCTTTTCCTGAATGAATACACTCCTATTTACAATGTATATTATGTCTAGAAGGATTAAAACATAACCTTCTAAGTGTCAGTCAAATCTATGATAGTGGCTATCAAGTCCTTTTCACTTCACAAGCGTGCGAAATCAAAAACAAGATTGGAAAAGCTATTGCTGCTGGAAGAAGGACTAAGGGAAATGTCTACAATTTACTTGAAATTTTTGGAAATGAAAACAATCAAGGTATGTTCTTAATGAGTCATTTTGAAGAAAGTTGGTTGTGGCACAAGAGACTAGGTCATATTAATTTTGACAATATGGTTAGAATTAGTAAAAATCAAAATGTAAGAGGTCTGCCTATTCTGAAAAAGCCTAATAATGCAGTATGCAAAGAATTTCTCAATGGAAAGAAAACTAAGGTAAGCTTTAAATTCAAGGAACATTCCTCTACTAAACCTCTACAAATTGTTCATACTGATTGATGTGGTCCTACAAGGACTAGATCTATCAATGGTGAGAAATATTGCATGCTATTTGTTGATGACTACTCTCGTATGGTATGGGTTACCTTTCTCAAGAATAAATCAAAAGCTTTTGAATGTTTTAAAGTTTTTAGAAAAATGGTAGAAAGAGAGTCAGATTTAAAATTGAAATGTTTAAGATCTGACAAAGGTGGTGAATTCACCTCACAAGAATTCATAGAATACTATGAAAAACATGGAATAAAAAGATAGTATGCTGCTGCCAGAACACCCTAACAAAATGGGGTAGTTGAGAGAAAGAACAAGACTATAAAAGAGATGGGAAGAACTATGATGAATGAAGAAAATCTGCCAAACATGTATTGGAAAGAAGCTATCCATATAGCTATCTACATTATGAATAGAGTTCAGATCATAGTGAAATAAAATTTCACTCCATATGAACTGTGGTATGGTAAATCTGCCTCAATTAAATATTTCAAAATATTCGGCTGCAAATTTTTTATCAAGAGAGATGATGATAACTTAGGTAGTTTTCAATCTAAGATAGATGAAGGTATCTTCTTAGGATACTCTACTCACAACAAAGCCTTTAAATGCTTTAACATTATTCTGAATAAAATTGTTGAATTTGTAAATGTCAAATTTGATGAAAATCTGCTTTTAGATGTTGAACCTATGCGGTATGATGAGGAGGAAGAATTTGAACTTGATATAAATACTCAAGGCTATGAAACAAAGAAGCCTGAAACAAAATCAACAAGTCCTAAACTAGCTGAAGCAAAATATGATGTTGAAATCAGCTCTGAAAACGTGTAACTAAAATTCCTTCAAAATCTCTTGCTAGAAACCATCCTAAAGATCTGATTATAGGAGATAAATCAGTAAGAGTTCAAACAAGGAAAAGAACAACTAACTATGATGAAAAATCTCACATAGCTGAGCTCATTGCTTTTTGTTTAATCACTTAGTTTGAGCCCAAAAACTTTGATGAAGCTCTAACTGATGAATGTTGGCTTAATGCAATGCAGGATGAAATCAATCAAATTGAGAAAAATCAGACTCGGGAGCTTGTCCAAAGATAGGATGACAAAATTGTCATAGGTGGTAAATGGATTTTTAGAAATAAACATGATGAAAGTGGCCATGTTCACAATAAGGCTAGATATGTTTTCAAATGATATGCTCAGCAAGAAGGTATTGACTTTGGTGAAAATTTTGCACCAGTTGCTAGGCTTGAATCAATTAGAATTTTCTTAGCATATTTTGTTTTCAAAAAATTTACTATATATCAAATGGATGTAAAAACTACCTTTCTGAATGGGTACTTAGAAGAAGAAGTTTACATAGAACAAACTAAAGGGTTTACGTGTAAAAACAAACCCAATCATGTCTACAGGCTGAAAAAGGCTCCATATGGCCTAAGAAAAGCTCCTAGAGCTTGGTACTCCAGATTGGACAGTCACTTACTGTCAAAAGGTTTCATTAGAGGAGGAGTAGACAATTATCTGTATGTTAAAATTGAAGGGTTTGATATTCTTGTTGTTGAAATTTATATTTATTACACCATTTTTGGTTGCGACAATACTGCCTTGAGTCAAAAAATCTCACAGATTATGGAATCTGAATTCGAAATGTCTATGTTGGGAGAACTGTCTTTCTTCTTAGGTCTTCAAATTTCACAACTTGAATATGGTATCTTTCTAACTCAAACAAGATATGCAAAAGAAATGTTTAAAAAGTTTCAAATGGATGAATGTCATCCAGTTAGCACTCTAATGGCTACAGGTTGTAAACCTAGCAACGTTGATGATTCTCCTATTGTCAACCCAACTGACTATAGGTCAATGATAGGCAGCCTATTATATCTAACAACCTCAAGACTTGACATAATGCAAGTTGTTTGCATGGTTGCCTGATTTCAGGCATCTTCTAAGGAATCTCACATCAATGTTGTTAGAAGGTTTCTTAAATATGTACAAGGAAAATTGATTATGGGCTATGGTATCCTAGAAGCAATGATTTCTCCTTAGTGGCATATATTGATTCTAACTGGGCAGGTTGTCTGGATGATAGGAAAAGCACCAATGGTTCTGCTTTCTTTATTGGTGACCATTTAGTGGCTTGGAACAACAAAAAACAAGAATCTATTTCACTCTCTAGTGTTGAAGTAGAATATATAGCTACAACTTCTTGCTACACTCAGGTAATTTGGATGTCATAGACATTATCAGACATGGGTATTGAAATTCCTAAACCTATTACTATTCTGTGTGATAATACTAGTGCAATCAATATCTCAAAAAACCCTATTATGCACTGTCAAACTAAACACATTGCTATTAATTTCACTTTCTTCATGAAAAGGTGTTGGCTAATGAGGTTTTTGTGCAATATGTTCCTACACAAGCACAGGTTGCTGAAATTTTTAAAAAACCATTGGCTAAAGATGTTTTTGAAAGACTTAGGTCTAGATTGGGAGTTGCCTCTCAGTCTCTACTTAGGTCTAGATTGGGAGTTGCCTCTCAATCTCTACTATCTTAATCAGTCTATCATGGTGATAGGGGGAGCTAGTTAGCTCTTCCTCCAACTCATACTTTTCTGCTCAAAGGTTACATCTGTATTTTGTTGGAATTTCCCAATTGATTCTAGTTTATCTGTGTTGACTTCCCTTTATCCTTGTGACAAAAAGGGGGAGAATTATGAGCATTCAGTTTCAGTACTATATTTTGGCTTGGTGGCTTAGTTTTTCCATCAAAGACAAAGGGGGAGTTTCTTGAATCTCTACTATTCTAATTTGTCCTTGATGACAATTTGTATTATAGTCTGGAATCTTGGTGATAGTTTACTCAGTTGATCTAATTTTTTGAATGGCATATTTACTTCTCTATTGATACTATACATGGTGACACTGATATCTTAACTCCATGTGCAGCAATCTTGGTTACAAGTTAATGCTCCCATGTTCAGTCTTTGGTTATACATATCTTAGAATGGTGGAAAATCGATCATGGGTAAAGCTAGTCTTTGGTAAGGCCACATAATTTAAGACGTCTTACCATGGGTAGTTAGAAGAGTAACCATGGTAGTGCAGTGAAAGTAGCTAGCGACATGCAAGATAGCTACTGCTATACCGTAGGTAGCCAGAAAGATAATCGTGATAGTGTGGTGAAAGCAGTTAGCAGCATGCATGCAGCTATCGCTATACCACAGGTAGCCAAAAAGGTAAGCATGGTAGTATGGTGGAAACAGTTAGTGGTATGTAAAGTAGCTACTGCTATATCACGAGTATTCTGAAGGGAGACCGTTGTTGAGCGATAAGGAAGCAAATGTCAAATAATGCCTATCGGCATGCAAGTCATTGATCTTCCCATGGATTTCAAAGAGTATTATGAGTTTTTGATTTATTAATCACTGTCCTTTTGGACTCCAAATGCTATCATACTTTGCAAAGGATTTTGGTTTGCTTGGTTTGGAAGTTTAGTTCAAAACTCTGTTTCTCTTGTTCAAGGGTTTGGAACCCTATTCTTGCCGCCACCATGGAATCACTCTCTCGGACGTTTAACTATGTATTTGACTATTTTTCTGAAACTTTTGGACAGTGAATGGGGAAGCTTGAAAGACCATCACCATGGTCATTTCTATTGTCAGGTTCTTGGCATCGGGTGAATGCTCAAAATTATAAAGTGGCATGGGTTGCTTAGATCAGCTGCAAATCTGGTAAACTCTTTTGTGACAGCAACTCCATCACCACTCTTAGGTATTATTTCAGTTTTCCTTATAGATCCATTACTTCTCAGGCAAGGTTATTTCGAGTTAAGTTTTCTATGCAAAAATAAATGTGGAAAATGTTTATTCCTTTCATGTTTGGATATGAAATGCATGATTTCGGTTATGGAAGCATTATTCTTTCAGTTACTTCTTTTTCCAGTAGTTTTTCAATGGCCATTATTTGTAAATTGCATGCATGCCTTGATGCTGTTTGGTTAAAGCACTGTTTGTGTAGGCTGCTTGAGAGGACAATTTTCCAGTCTACCTTCTAAATTTGCACAATACTTGAGTATTCCTATCAAATGACCTTATTCAGATTGATCCTTCTCTCATGATCATGGTATCATCTAGCACTGTTTCTCGCAAGTAGTATGGTAACCTGATAATCATCTTTTCTTTATTCTCTGATATAGAAAAATGAGCAAATTTTGTAACCTTCCTTCGATGTAATGATGAAATTTGTAATCAAAAGAAAAAAGAGAGATTAGGGCTTTAATATAAAGAGAAACAAGCGGGTTAACTGTTTTGAAGATTATCATGTAATATTGATGAAAGAGAGTGTGAGAAAAAGTAAGGACACACCACTGATAATACAGTTTGATGTGAAGTTCTATTAAGACTGTAACTAGATTTTCCTCAAGCTATCTTAAGGCTTGATAATGGGTGGAACTCTGAAGAGTCATTCTTGACTTTTGAGAATTCTACACATTGTCTATCAAGAGGCACTTGACAGAAATCAAGGAAACAAAGAGATCCTCTATATCATTGTATTTTCCATTGTTAAACAGAAAAGGGGTTGGTGCTCCTTGAGATTGGTGTCTCTAAACAAAAGGGTTGGTGCTCCTTGAGTCGGTGCTCAGAAATCAGCCTTTGAGGAATTGTCAAAATAATTACTGAAATGAAAGCCTGAAAAAGGCAGCAGGTTCAGGAGTGGTTTTTCTACCCCAAGAGGGTTTTCCACTCAGCATATCTTGTGTCTATTTGAGTATTTGTGGTTCATTTTCTTCAATTCTTTAATGCTTTAAAGTGCTATGGTTTACTATTCTCATTTTAGTTTATGTGATTGCATTCAATACATGAATGATTTTATCATTGATAAATGAGAAGCATACTTTTGGTTTATTTCATTTTCAATTAAATTTGGTAAAGAAGTTAATAATATTGATTCAACCCCCCCCCTCTCAGTTTCTTTTCACTCCAACAACTACCTCTCAATGGGATTAGGTAGTGTCATGTGTTGTCATTGAAGGATTATTTAGTACTGGTAATGTCAAAGCGGAAAACAATGTAAAATGTATTGATATCAAGTTTCCACAATCCTTATTGTTCTTCTTCAATGATTTTTGGATTAGATTATGTGAGAATTTTTACATCAACATTTCAAATGACACTCCATGATCCATCATCAGGATGAAAAGAAAAGAGATTAAGGAGAAAAATTATCCTAATGATGGATCATGGAGTGTAATCCAAAACATTGATGCAAAAATTCTCACACGATCTAATATAGAAATCATTAAAAAAGAATGTAAAATATCTTGTGCCTCTTCCATTGATGTCAAAGGGGGAGAGAGTATCATGTGAAAAAAAGAAAGTGAGGAGAAAGTATCATGTAAAAAATATAAAGTAAGGGGGAGAAAGCATTCTTTAGAAATTGATGGTTTAGAGTTGTTGTGTTGTCTTTGATGGTTTTTCATGTCATGTATTGCCATCAATCACAAAGGGGGAGATTGTTGTAAGTATGAAGGTGTTGTCATTGATGTCAACTGGTTAACTAGTTGTCAACTGGTCATTACTATCATTGATGTTATGAATGATGGTTATTGGTTGTATATGTCAAGGATATTGAGAAAATTGTAATAAAGAATGGTTGTAGGTATTCAATGTTTACTTTGGGTTTTGCTTCAGTATGTTTTTCTATGCTAGTGACAATTTGAGGTAATGTTCATTGTTGTTGAAAGTTACTATATCCAATTTTTGGGCTTCTATATTGTTGTACAATGCAAGATAGTTGTGTTAACTAGTTGTGAAATTTTATTTTCTATTTACTTGGTTGAGGTTTGAGAGAAATGTGGTTGCTCCAGATCTCCTCTTGTTTGGGTTTTATGACTTGTGGTTCTTAGGATAAGTTGAAGAGGTCATTTTCAAGTTAATTTTGTTATCCAGAGAGATTGGATCATGTTAGGGTAGTGTTCTCTTAATTGATTTATGTGTTTTACATGGGTATTGGCTAAACTTATGTTTAACACTACTTACGAAGTTCATGAAATCATCTTGAAGCATGTTGGGACTTACTTAGGTCCTTATTAAGTATGTGTATTGTTCACCCTCATTCTAATTTCATCATAGAATAATTTGGCATCGACTCAATTTGAATTAGTAAATGTAAATGGTGTGGTATAAATATAATTTGAGATTCTCATGAGAAGAGAGAATGAATGCAAGAAAGATAGATGTGAGATAGATGTGAAACATTGTGTGTGTGATGCAAGTTTGATTAGATCAATGCAAAATCTAATTATGAGTTTTAAAAGGTAGTCAGTTGAAGATGTACTATATCATTCAAGAATTTCTGCAAGCATGTAAGAAAATTATGGTGGAAATATCTATTGCATTAAGACTTTTTTCTCTCTATAACAACTCTCTTCTATCTTATTTTTATTTCTATGGTAGTGAGCCCTCGAGGTGGTTAACCCTTGTTGGATAGTGAGTCCTGTTCCAGATTGTAAGCCATGTTTTGGCAGTGAGCCTTCTCCTGCAATGAGCCTTTGTATTTGGTTTTGATATACTCTATATTGTGAGCTAATCCTAATTGTGGTTTTTTCCCTTATTGGGTTTTCCACATAAATCTGGTGTTATTGTGTGTGTGGTGTTTTTCATTTTCTTCTTTTGCACTTAATGATTAATCATATCAGTAGAGTAAATTATTTTTGAACTATAATTGATCTAATCTCTAGTGGAAGTTCTTTAAGGTTAATTTTTTTTACAACTGATTCACCCCCCGTCTTAGTTGTCTTGTTCAACAATATCTTCATGCCATGTCTTGACACCTTATATTTCTAGGGAGCTATTAGAATTTTATATTATTGCTCCTCCTATGCCCATGCCTTGGTTTAATTTTCAAGTGAATTATCTACACTAGAGGGAGGTGCAGATGCATTTGAAGTTCCTAATTCATCTTTGTTCTCAAATTCCTCTTTATTTCTCCATATCCTTTCCATTTCCTTCTTAACTCTAGTAGGATCAATTTTCTTCACAGGTTCACTCCTCTTTATCATATTGGATTGTCTTCTATTTTTTCTTTTGCAAACTCTTGAAATATGTCCAGGCTTGTTTCAAGAGTATCATACAACATTTTTTCAGCTTCTATTAATCCTTGATCTACACTAGTTAGCCTTATGTCCAAATACATTTCATGTATAAAAATATTCATTGAAAGATTGAAACATTCTCCCAATATTATATCTATTCATCATTTGAGTTTTGCACTTAGTACTTCTATATGCAAATTTCATGCATGGAAAACATTGTTCGAAGAAGGATCCAAAATTTTGGTTCATTCTACTCCTACATTCAATTGCCTTATGTCCAAATTTATTGGATGAAAAACAAATACCATTGAAATATGGGCACCTTTGAGCATTCTGTTGTCTAATAGGAGGTCTTCCATCATTTCTTCTTTGATTTCTAAATTGTCTCCTATTGCCTTCAATATTTTTTGATTGGAAACCTTGTTAGGTGTCTGATTTGTCTTTGAAATTTTTCCTTCAAGTCCCAAATAACCTTTATCCTTAGAGGGTTTCTATATTGATATCAATTCATCAAGTATTGTAGTACTTATTTTGAATTTATCATCATGTATTCTTGCCTTTTCTAGATCAGATATGAGATTTACCACTTCTTGTTCAAGTCTGGAGAATTATTCAGTCTTGTTTTATACCAATGCATTCATAAATTCTTCAATCATTCCCTTTTCTTCAATTTTCACTTTAAGTCTGGTGATTTCTTCCTTTTCTTTCTTCAATTGTACATTGAATTCCCTATGTTTTTCTCTAAATTTCTTGATTTGTTCTCTCATCTTTTTGATGCATTCATTTGCTTCTCCTAGGCTTTCCTTCAAAAAAAAATCTCAGTTTCAACTCTATCAAGATCTTCAAGAGAAACCTTAAGTTCTTCTTTGTCAAACATGCAACCATCTTCTTCATATTAAATTACATATAGTTCTTCTGGAGGAATATGACACTCTTTGTCAGCGATGTGTTCAAACTTCAAAGATCCAATTTTTTAACACCTACAATACTGAGAGGGGGGCTGAATCGATATTCTATTAAAATTTTGAACACAACTTATTCAATCACCAAAAAATATTACCATAAATAAAGAATGAAAGCATGAATCACATAAAAAGTCACATAACACATGAACACCAAGATTTTTAGGTGGAAACCCAAAATGGGAAAAACCACGGTGAGGATTAGCTCATAATATATTATATCTAGATATAGTATATTATAGGGGCTCATTGCTAAGACACACTATCCTTATAAGGCTCAAAACTAGAGTTAAATCCAATAAAAAAATGGCTCACTTCCAAAGTGTGGACTAATACAAAGTACACCTCCCTTGTGTTGTATTTCAGTTCCTTTGAAACTCTGAATACAAAGTATAGCTCAGCTTAGTAGTCGCTCAACAAATTTTCTCTTATTTTGATCTCTCACCTCTGAATTTGCATGTTCGCATCATATGAGACCACTCACACATGATGTGTCACTTATTCTCACTCTTTTATATTATCAACTCAAAAATGTCTCACATATATAGCAAATTACATTCACATGCATCAATTAGGTCACCCTAATTAGATGTAGCCCTATTTTAGCCATGTTGGCACCATACATGATTCAAAATCATCTTCGAACCCAAAAAAAATGTGCAATAATCAATTTAGATTAGCATGGATCTAAAATAGATCCTAAAAACATCTGCAATGTATATTTAATCTTCACAACACATATCATGTATTAGGTCAACTAGGAGTTGAACCTAATCACAAAAAATTTCAATCATACATGCATTTCTCCATTCAAGTGACTTCTAGATTCGTTCTTTCTTCACATTCACATTTCACTAACATTAGTGAGTCTAAATTTAGAACCACTATACAAAAACGTTATTCTCAAGGAAATGCATAATCTCCCACACTGATACACTGAACAAAGAGATGACAGTGATATACAAAGTTAAACTCTATCATTGATATCTTCTAGTTTCTTCACAAAACTTCATGAGATCTTGAATATAGATGTATAAGCTAGTATTCATGGTATTATTAAAAGCTCAAAGTTATACCTCTTCTTGCAGTGAAGTGTGGACCCAAAAACAGACACACTAAACCACACCACCAAAAGATAACACTTAGCCAAATTCCTAATAGATCAGCTTTTTGATATATTTAGTATTGTACAAATGACACCAACAATGCTTACCTACAATGGTGACATTAATGAAAACTTTGGGTCAACTAAATCAATCGATGTATGTACACTTCATGCTCATCTTTCCAAACTATATCAACAATGATAGATTACCAAACTTCCAACATAAGTATGATGAGGAGATTGCCAAGGAAGGAGGAGATCCCCTACTGAAAGATGAGATAAGGAGGATAGAAGAATTATTTTCAGTTAAAGAAATTGTGTCAATTTTTTTAGATGAATCTATTGTTGCAATGATAGAGCTTGATAAGGCTGCAGAAAGTAAAGAGGGTAAAGTATTTATTGTCAATAAAAGAAGAGTGGCTTGCAAAAATTGTTCATGAAGGTGAGAAGATATATATTTCAGTGAAGCGTGAAGAAGATGAGGTTGGAGTACAAAATTGAGTTTAAAAATGATGATTATTTACCTTATATATAAGAGATTGCATTTTTAGAACATAAAGTTGTAGTTGTTGATTGGTATGAGTATGTTGCATGTTTATGTATAGATTTTGTAGATGATGGTGCAAGAGGAAGTTTTTGTAGGTGGTCAGCTTGTGGTGGGTTGGATCCCATAAAGAATGAAATAAAGGAAGACAAGATGTGGTAAAGGAGGATTGTATATTGTGGATATAAGTCCACAAGAGGGGGAAATAATAGAGTACACACTTGGTGGGATGACAAAAAGTTTATTGGCTAAGTTTTGGAAGATGCAAAGGATGAAATTCTTTCATTTAACTTTTAGTGATGGAGTTTGTTGAGGATTTATTGTAATCTTAAAGGGTGGTACTACTACTCAAATCCATTTTTTTAATCCATATTCAAAAAAATTCCTACCTTGAGTGTTTGAGGAAGGATCATTCATAGCCTTCGACAAAATCGCATCAACCAAAAATGTTTCCATGCTTTTTTTTGTAATTGTCCCATATGGTAGTTTGAAATAGTAATTTTGGAGGTGGATTTAATTTGGTAAATATTTCAAGGGAATCTTGGAGGAATATTCTAGCCTAGCCATAAATTTCAAGGTGGGGACCACTCATCAATCCATATCCTTACATGTTGATTTGTATGATTTGCATGCTCATGCATGTTGGGGCACCCAGGTTTGCATTTGGGTTCATTTTCTTTCATGGAGCCATCAAAGCCATCAAAGAATAATGAAGTTGCACAACAGATTGACCAGATTTGATTGGCCATGGTTTAGGTGCCCATTTGAATGCCATGTGAGTTTTGAGTAATTTTTATTATTTTATGATTTATTCTCAAAATGGGGCATGGGTTCTCGAGGGAGGTGCTTTGCTTGTGGTTTTGGAAAACCATAGCATTTTTCTCATTATAAAACTTATTTATTATGATGCCTTATCATTTGGGGAGATGGATTTGGGAGTTTTTTCAAGTTGAGATGGGGAGATGTCAGATTGAAGAGATGATTTGAAGACATTATTGTTGAATATTTCTATTTGCATAGAAGCCCATGTTTTAGGGAGCTAGTGAGCTAGTGAGCTAGTGAAGTCCATGTGATGGGAGCTTGAAATCTTCATCGAAAGGAGGGTTGAAAGAGACCAAGAATACATTTTTTGTTGTGGTTTTTATAGTGTTTGGAAAACAAAAAACAAACTTGAAGGTTGCAAGTTTCTGCAATAGTTATTTCCATTGAAGATTGTAGTTTGAAGGAGCTAGAAGCTTGTGAAAGAAGTTGAATTCAAGGAGACCATTTGTATATTGATATTTTCTATTGTAAATCAGATTTATATAAGGTTTTTAATATTTTTTTGTTTGAAAATGTGCCTCAAACTTACTAACATTAAACTCCTAAAAGAGAAAAATTGGTGACACTCTTGGAATGTCTTGCCAACAAGCAGCTTGGTTTTGAATGTGTGAAATGATAATGTCAGTGTGACTAATGGTCAGTCTTTCCAACAAGATCCATCAGTATGACCTGAATGGTCAGTGCAAGTTCTCTATCTCTTGGTAAAGGTAGGAGTCTGACCAATAGGTGATGATAGGTGAAAGTCTTGCCGACAGTACTCCATCGGGGTAACTTTTGTCTTCGGTTAGACCTCGGAAGATTGGACCGATAGGAGAAGTTCGATCGATGGGGTATGGTCAACATAAGTCTTGTCAATGGTTCTTCATTGGTATGAAATATGACTTCAGCCCATCCTTAAGATCTCTGTCTGATGGTTAAAGTTCAGCCGATGGTTTGGGATTGGTGTTACTCTTGCCAATCTAAAAAAAATTGTGATGTTATTCTGTGTAAACTCATCAGAGATACTCCTCCCAATGGAATGTCATTAGATTGAATTATGTCCTCGGAGGAGCTTTGGAATCTCACACTATTTTGGGATCTCTCTCCGACAAAACCTCATCGGAGTAAGTCCTACCGATGGACCATTCTTGAATGGCATCGGAGTAACCTAGGTCTTCGGCCTAGCTTTGGATTATCGTCCTATGTATATTGGTCTTCCCGATGGGAGATGATCAAAAAATAACCTTCGATATGACATGAATTATCAAAGGAGCTTTGAAGATTCCCTCCAAGGTAGGATCTCAGCTTGATGGTCTTTTATTTAGAGAGATTTCACCAAGTGAGAGTGATAGAGAGTTTGAAGACTATGTAGTGTGCGATTGTCAAATGAGAATTTTTGGCATTGGTGAGACCCAGTCTAGTGTCTCAACGATACAAGATGTAGTTGAAGGAAGTCAAACAAAACTGTTGGTTGAGAGAATGAATTCACCATGGTTGTGGGATAAATTGCAATGTATTGCAACTGATCAGAGGTTTGAGTAGTTAGTGTATTGAACTGTATGTCGTATGAGCATTGGAACAATAAGACATAACAAAGTGTGACTATAATTTTTTTTGTACAAGGTTGATCAGTGAAATGTTGCTATAATATTGACATTTGAAAGTGAAGTCTTTATATCTATATGTAATTTGTTTATTGTAATACAAAGAGGCTTTACTTGGTGTGGTGGGTTTTTCTCCCATAAGGGTTTTCCCACATAAATCCGGTGTCCAATTGTGTATGTGTTTATTTCTCTATTTTTATTTTCATTTCATGTGCATCATAATGAATTGTAATTGCAAAATTTAAAGACATATCTGTAGTCTTCTCTAATTTTTGACATTAGGAGATTCCGTTCTACACCTTAAGCTTTCCTTACAAGTGGTATTAGAGCCTAGCTAGTCGTGTTATCCTTGTGGGTAGGTTGGGTTTTTGTGTCAATTCTGTTCAGTGGGAGTTTTGTAGAATTCTAGTAATTAAAATTACATATTGTGATGGAAATGGCAAGTACATCAAGAAAGATTGAAATTGAGAAATTCAATGGAAGTAATTTTGAGTTGTGGAAAATAAAAATGGAAGATCCATTGGTTGATCATGATATTTGGGTTGTTGTATCTAGAACGAAACCTTCTGGAATGAAGCAAGAAGATTGGGATTTGGTAGATCAAAAATCAAAGGGGTTGATAAGGCTATGTTTAGCAGACTATTTTCTTCTAAATGTTCATGAAGAGAAGACTCTTTGAATAAGATGTTCTTAAGGAAGAAGGTGTACTCTTTGAAAATGTAGGAAGGAGTGTTTTTTCTGATCACTTGAATACTTTTAAAATTTTGATTGCTCAGTTAGCATCCGTGGGTGTGAAAATTGATGATGAAGATCATTGTATGCTTTTGTTATGATATTTGCCTAACTCTTGGGATCATTTAGTGATGGCGATTGGGAGCACGACAACCAATTTCAGGATGGAAGATGTGGTTGCTTCTTTGTTATCAAAAGAGATGAGATGGAAATCTTCTGACATGGCATAGGAGGTTCTTGTTGTTTAAGGTAGATCGAAAGAAAAAGGAAAGAAGAAGGATAAGAAGTCCAAATCGAAATCAGAAGGGAGATCAAAGTCTTCTGGAAATAATTCCAAGGTAAAGTGCTGGAACTAAGGGTAGTTTGGTCATGTCTGAAAGGATTGCAAAGAGGATCAAAAGAAGAATAATAATAAGTCTTTCGAAAATGATTCTTCTTAAAGTGAAGTCGATGCCTTCATTGCAACCTTGGAAACTCAAGCATCAAATGATATATGGTTGATTGATTCTAGAGCATCTTTCCACGTGACATCTCATATACACTGGTTCACAAAGTATGAAAAATATTATGGTGGAAATGTGTATTTGGAAAGTGATCATCTCTAGAAATAGTTGGCCATGGAAGAGTCAAAATTCAATTCCCTGATGGAAGAATCAAAGGAATTGATGGCATAATAAATATACCAGGTCTGGATCAAAATTTACTCTTTGTTAGTAAGTTGAATGATGATGGAGTGCAATTCTCATTCTCTGGTAGTGGCTACAAAATGAATAGAGGCTCAATAGTGCTAGCTAGAGGTGCTCTAATTGGTACTTTGTATAAGTTGGATGCACTTGTTTTTCAATGCAACAGTGGCTCTACAAAGTCAAAAAAACCTATTTGTAACTTAGAGAAAAAGGAAAATGTCCCTAATAGTGCAAACTCTATGGAGGTTAAACTTCCAACAAAAAAGACTATGCTCTGGCATCATAGGCTTGGCCACATTGGAGAAAAAGGTTTAAAAACTGAAAAATAGAAAATTGGTTGAAGGGCTTGATGACTATAACCTTGAATTCAAATTTTGTGAACATTGTATATATTGCAAACAACACCGTGTTTCATTTTATTCTAGTTCTCATAAATCTTCTAGTATACTTTATTACATTCATTTTGATGTGTGTGGTCTAGTGATTATTCCTTCATTATCGAAATTTAAATATTATGTTAATTTTCTTGATGAATATTCAAGAAGGGTATTTTTGTATTATTTAAAAAGTAAATTAGAAGTGTTCAGTCATTTGAAGGAATTTAAAAACCTTGTGAAAAATCAGACTAGAAGAAAAATAAAGTTTTTAAGGATTGAAAATGATGATGAGTTTTGTTCTGATGAGTTCAAAAGGTACTGCAAAGATCATGGAATGAAAAGACATAAAACTACACCCTACACTCCATAGCAAAACAGAGTTTCTGAAAGGTTCAACAGGACAGTGATGTAAAGGGCAAGAAGTATGTTGAGTAGTACTGGCTTGGAGGAGAAATTTTGGGTTGAGGTAGTTGCAATAACATGTTACTTAATAAATCATTCCCCTAACTCTGCTCTTGTTGATAAAACACCTTTGGAAGCATGGCCTGGAAATAATCCCTCTCTAAGACATATTCGAGTCTTTTGTTGTGAAGCATATGCATATGTGCCAAATGAAAAAAAGATCTAAATTCGAAAAACAAGGCTATTAAATGTATTTTGATTGGCTATATCATTGGCATAAAAGGATACAAGCTTTGGGATCTTGAGAATAAGAAGGTTTTGTACAGCAGAAGTGTTATTTTTTTTGAGTTGAAGCCTTCTACTTTGGATCTACAGTCAGAGACAAAATTAAAAAACAAAGAGGATGTACTTGAAATTCCTCCCACACCAGATAAAGAAGAATTAAAAATTCAAAACGTACCTAAATATGAGCTTCTAAAATTTATGAGAAAGATGATGAACAATGTCCTCAACCTCAACCTATGAGGACGTCTACATGTGAAAGGAGACAACCAGATAGGTATGGATTCTCTATGTTGGATTCTATTTGTGCCTATGCTTTGATTCCTAACACTAATGAGCCTAGGATTGTAAAAGAGGCAATTGAAATGTTTGATTTAGATTCCTTGTTGGAAGCCATGAATGAAGAAATGACATCATTAAGGAAAAATGATACTTGGGATTTGGTTCCATTTCCTGAAGGTAGAAATATTGTGGGGTGAAGATGGGTATTTAAAAATAAAATTGGTCTAGATTGTTGTGTTGAAAAGTATAAAGCGAGGTTGGTTGCAAAGGGATATTCCCAGGTAGAGGGAATTGATTATTGGGAATTTTTTTCTCTGATAGCAAAGTTGACATCTATCAGATTTGGTTTGTCACTTGTAGCTACATATGATTTAGAGATCGAATAGATGGATGTGAAGACAAATTTTATTCATGGTGATCTTGAAGAATAAATTTATATGTCCCAACCAGAGCACTTTGTGAAAAAGGGTAAAGAAAATCTGGTTTGGGAGTTGAAAAAATCTATGTATGGATTAAAAAAATCTCCTAGAATGTGGTACCAAAAGTTTGACACATTTGTTTTGTCATTAGGATTTGTAAGATTGAAATCTAATCATTGTGTGTATTACAAAGTTGACAATGATCATATTTTAATTATTTCCCTATATGTGGATGATATGTTATTCATTTGGAATAGTAAGTTTATGATTTCTGATCTAAAATCTCAATTGTCTGCAAAATTCAAAATGAAAGATCTGGGTGCATCAAGGTATATTATGGGGATGGAAATAACCAGGGAAAAAAAGAGTAGAAAACTTTGGCTAATCCAGAGTAAGTATATTAACATTGTTCTAGAGATATTTTGTATGATTGATTGCATGTAGCTAGTTGTTCCATTTTTCTAGGGAACAAAGCTATTTGTTGAAGATTGTCCAAAATATCCTACTAAGATGGAGGACATGACCAAGGTGCTTTATGCAAGTGCAGTTGGCATTTTAGTGTATACAATGGTCTATACCATTCCATACATTTCCCAAGTAGTGGGAGTACTTAGTCATTTTATGGAAAATCGACGAAGGCTGCATTGGGATGCTATGAAAAGAGTGTTTAGATATCTAAAGGGAACTTCAGAGTATGCTTTGTGTTACCATGGAAATTTGGTTGGATCACAGAGGACTCTCAACATTTGTGGGTATGTGGATTTTGATTGGGTTGGGGAAATTGAAAGCATAAGATCCACTAGTGGATATATTTTCATGGTGAATGGTGATGCAGTTAGTTGGATGAGCAAGCGGTAGGTTGTAGTCACTTTGTCCACTACAAAGGAAGAATGCATGGAAGCTACACACACCTGTAAAGAATAAATCTGGTTAAATTTTTTGTGTTCTAACATTGGGTCTAATGCAGGGAAGATTACAATTTATTGTGATAGTCAGAGTGCTATTTGTCTGGAAAAAAATCCTACTTTCCATGCCAGGATGAAACATATTGATGTGCAGTATCACTTTTTACGAGATATGATGGAGGATGGAAAGGTTTATTTATAAAAATAGGATACTCTGGAAAATGTTGTAGATGCATTGAAGAAACCAGTGAGCATAGACAATTATAGGTGGTGTTCAAGTTTGATGGTCCTTGGTGCCCATGAATCTCAATAGTTTTTGAATGCTCTGGAGGTGTCAATAAGATCTTCGCCAAGTGTGAGATTGTTGAAAAATGTGCCTCAAACTTACTGACATGAAACTCCTGAAAGAGAAAAAATTGTGAGACTCTTGGAATGTCTTTCCAACAAGCAGCGTGGTTTTGAAGGTTCAAAATGATCATGTCGGTGTGACTAATGGTTGGTCTTGCCGATGGGATCCATCGGTATGACTTGAATGGTAGTCATAAGTTCTTTATCTCTCGGTGAAGGTAGGAGTTTGACTGAAAAGTGATGATCGGTGAGAGTCTTGTTGACGATACTTCGTCGGGGTAACTTTGGTCTTCGGTTAGACTTGGGAAGATTGGAATGACAGGAGAAGTTTGGTTGATGGGGTATGGTTAGCGTAAGTCTTGCCGATGGTTCTTCATCAGTATGAAATATGACTTCGACCCAGCCTTAAGATCTTTGTTTGATGGTTAAAGTCCAGTTGATGGTTTGGGATCGGTGTGACTCTTGCCGATCAGAACAAGTTTGTGAAGTTCTTCTGTGTAAACTCATCAGAGAGACACCTCCCAAAGGAAGGTCATCAAACTGACTTATGTCATCAGAGGAGCTTTGAAATCTCACAATGGTTTGGGATCTATCTCCAATGGAACCTCATCGAAGTAAGTCCTATCGATGGACCATTCTTGAATGGCATCAAAGAAACCTAGGTCTTCGGCCTAGCTTTGGATTATCATCTTGACTATATTGGTATGCTTGATGGAATCGATCAGGATAAGTCTTCCCAATGGGAGCTGAACAAAAAAAAACTTTGGTACGATATATACTATCAAAGGAGCTTTGGAGACTCCCTCCAAGGAAAGATCTCACCCCGATGGCCTTTTGTTTGGAGAGACTTCACCAAGTCAGAGTGATGGAGTGTTTGAAGACTATGCAATGTGCGATTGTCAAATGGAAATTTTTGGCATTGGTGAGACACGGTCTACTGTCTCACCAATATGCGATGTAGTTGAAGGAAGAGTAACCGAATTGTTGGTTGAGGGAATGAATTGACCATGTTTGTGGGATAAATTATAGTGTATTACAACTGACCAGAGGTTCGAGTAGTTGGTGTTTTGAACTATATGTTGTATGAACATTGGAATAGCTAGACATAATGAAGTGTGATCAGAATTTGTTCTATACAAGGTTGATCAGGGAAATGTTGTTGCTGTAATATTGACATTTCAAAGTGAAGTTTGCACCTCTGTATGTAATTTTTTTATTGTAATACAAAGAGGCTTTACTTGGTGTGGTTGTTATTTCTCCCATAAGGGTTTTCCCACATAAATCTGATGTCCAATTGTGTATGTGTTTATAAATTCTCTATTATGTTATTCCTTTCATGTGCATCATAATGAACTGTAATTGCAAAATTTAAAGACATATCTGCATTCTTCTCTGAGTTTTTACACTAGGAGAGTTTCTTCTACACCTTAAGCTTTCCTTACATTTTTATCAACCCACATGGCTGCAATACAATGTATTTTTAGAAATTATTTGTTGTTATGTAATTGAAGGACAATTTAAATGAGAAGCCAAGATATTAGTTCCTGATTTTTTTGTTATTTGAAGTATTTTTTAGTTCCATAGTTTGTTGTTGTGATTTTTTGATTGAGGTTTGGTTCCTCTAACATCAACTCCTTACTTTGAATCAACACTAGATGAAACAACTACTGAAAGAATCTTATTTATATAATTGGTAGATATAATAGGGTTTAATATTTATTAGTACATCTTACAAGTAAAAGCAAAAGACCAATCTATTAACTGATATATGTGTGTATGTATGTATTTTTTCTTTAAATATAATAAAAAAATTTCAATGAAAATAATCCACATTTTTAATGTAGTATATACCTATATTTTTAAAAACCTAAATATATTTGGTTATTTTTTTTCATACTAACATTAGCATGCAATTATTTACATGACTAGAATGTGAAATTGACCAAATATCACATTATATATAGTAAAAACTATTTTTTGTGAATTCCTTTAATACCATAAACTTCAAATTTTAGTAAATATATTGTGAAAAATATGAGTAATTGTTTTTTGTTTGAGCATGTTCAATAGATGATGGTTTTGATAAACACTAATATTTTTATCACTATTTAGAAAAAGAAAAAATATCATAATAAGTATTCTCCTCTCTAAATAATTATATTTTTATTATATTTTATATGTCCTCATATTAGATTCTTCACTATATGAAATAATTTATTTCTTCTTTTCTTGACCTTTTTTCAATATGGTGCATATATTAAGTTGATTATGTGTACTTTAAGAGAATTTATTTTGTTGAAAGTGGAATAATTCATTAAAATTTTCTAATTTTTAGTGAGAATCCACCCTTGGATAATGGCATGATGAAATTGATCTAACAAGGTATAAGGTTTTGATATGCAATATAACAAGTATCTATGTCTTCCTACCCAACATTGGTCATCATGTTCTTGATGGGAGCCTATAATTTCCTTTTGCACTAGGTCATGTATGTTAATAGTGCTACCCATCTCATATTCCATTTTTCTTCCTCAGGGCACTATATTGGGTGCCACATGTGATGCTATTACATCTTTTCAAAAAAATTAAACCCTTTTTCCTATAAATAGTGTCATCTATCCAATGTTTCTAAATAATATTTCATCTAATGATAGCTAATATTTTGGCTATTTATTTTTACATTTCCAATAAAATTATTACAACACCTAGTTTTATATGTATATATATCCTCTAAGTAATTATTAGTCATAAAATTTAAATTTATTCCATGTGTATATCTTCCAATGATCGATTAGATAGTAACTACTACCTTTGTACTACCCTATATATGATATACAACTAATTTTCCCTCTCTTATATCCACTTTTCTTTCTTCCATGAGAAATCATGTAAGGTGTTATGTGACATAATCTTAGATATTTTAAAGATAAATTTAAAAATTCTCTCCTCAAGACATAGTGAGCTATTCAATTGTGCAAAGTCATATTTAATCAAACAACCCATGAGTTTTGTGGCTATCCCTTTAGCAATTCATTGTAGAAAATTTAAGCCTAGGAAATAGTCTTTGATGTTCATACCTCCCATAGGTAATGCTTAAGTACTTATATGTAACAATTCATTTGGTATATGGTTATTTTTCACAAAATCCAAATTTCTTCCTTGTAAGTAGAAACTCCTTCGAGTTCAGTTCTCTCCTTATGCAATCTAACTACTTAATGATAAAATGTATGGTAAAGATATAAAAATTCATTATCACTTATTTAACAGTAGTATCCAAGAAAAATAAACCATTTATAATGGTATTTATGCTTGTAGTCCTTTTTAATCCATGATGGGTTGCTGCTAGGGCAGCGATGCCCCAGCTTCTGCTACGTGCCCCTTGTGCGGGTGTCGGTTGTTCCTTCTGGCTTGCAACTTACTTCTACTCATGTGTGTGGGTGGGGTGGGGTGGGTGTTTGGGTGGTGTGCTGGGTGTGGAGGGGTGTGCTACATGCTAGGTGTGGTGTGGGTACTAGTGTGTGGGGTTGTGGGGTTCTATGTGGGGTTGTCGTCAGTGGTGAGGGTTGTGGTTTTTGGTGTGTGGGGTGTGGAGGCTGGTGTCATGGGTTTTGGGTGTGAAGATATGGCTAGGGTCTCCAAGATTTTGATGATTTTAGGTGTGAAGCCATCTCCAACTTCCTTTGCAGATGTGCATGCTTCGACGATGGATTCCTTGTTTGTGGGCGAGAGCTCTAAGCTTAAAAAGGTGAATGCGTGTTTGCCACAAAGTCAAGATCGCCCAGTTCTGGTTATTTCTTTGGAATCTGTTGAAGAGGACTTTTATTATTGGAGCCAACATGTTCTTATCTATAAATTTTTAGGTATCCTTTTCCCCCTTTTGGCTTTAGAGTCCTAGATTTATAGATCCTAGCAAGCTGAAGGTGACTGATATTTTGGTGGCTGGGAATGGTGTTTTTATGGTTTATTTTTCTTGCATGTCAGACCGCAATCGCATTTTTGAGGGAGGGTCATACTTTTACAATCATGTGGGATTGTTCATGAAGCCCTGGCATCGAGGATTCAATGTAGTGGAGGATCTTCCTTCCCGGGTTCCTATGTGGGTTTTCCTGCCATGGCTACCATTGGAGTTCTGGAGAGAGGATATTTTGCATCGGATTGCTGCTTTGTTGGGGAAGCCAGCTGCCATTGCTCAGAATAATTTGGATAAAAGGGTATTTTCAGTTGCTCATATTTGTGTTGAAATTGACTTAAATAATCCATTGCCAGATTCTTTGGAAATTTGTATTGGATCTGCCTTGTTGATTCAGTAGTTAGATTATGAGTCCCTTCCTTTTCGATGCCGATTTTTCCATGAGTATTGACACCTTCAATGCCATTGTCCTAGGGCTACTAGAATGGCGAGGGTTTCTTCTACTCCTTCTTCAGGGCCTTTAGTTGAGAAGGGAGATAAGGGCAAGGCACCTATGATTGAGGGGGGACCGAATGATGGTTTTATTCCTGTTAAGTCAAAATCTAAGGGGAGGGGTCAGAAGCGGCCCTATAAAGATAGACAAAGTGATCAGAGTTTCAACCGTTTTCAGGTTCTAGATAGTTTGGCCTTAGAGGAGGGGATCCTAGTTGAGATCTCATCTGGAGCCAATAAAATGGATATAGGGATGGAGCAGGCTATTGTTGTTAAGGATAACTCTCTGTCGTAAGTGCTTGGGGGTGTTGGGCCTCCTGATGCTTTTGTAGATTTACAGGATGATATTGTTTTAGCGGATTTGGCTAAGGAGGCATTGTCTTCAGGTAGAGGTTGGGGATCGTCTCCTGGACTTGGGGTGCAACAACGCCCTCTCAAAAAGGGGAATTTCGACAATGCCTCTAAAGTTGGTTGTAAAAAGGATGTGGACAAGCTTAAATTTATTGGGGATTTTTTGGTGGAATCAGGGTCAGTTAAGACCATTGAGGCCCACTTTGTCCAACCTTCCTCATGATTATTCTATCATGGAATGCAAGGGGGATGAATAGAACCTCCTTTCAAAAGGCTATTCGAGATCTGATTGGAGTACATTCTCCAAATATCTTTTGGGTTCAAGAGACCAAGCTTCAGGTGGACCTCATGCTTCAATTAACTCCTCGTATTTGGGGTTCTGGTCAGTGCCAGTGTATTGGGTCTAGGGGAAGTTCCAAAGGTTTGGCTCTTTTTTGGGATCCTCGTAAGGTTGTTCCTCCTTGGTGGATCTCTAGCGATTCCTCTATCTCTTTGGTGGCTTCTATTTTGGAATCTAGTGAGACTATTTTGGTTAGTAATGTTTATGCTCTGATTGATATTCATGGTAAAATCCGACTTTGGGCCCATATTAGGTCTTGTGCACCTTATTTGCCTTGGATCTTAGCAAGAGATTTCAATTTTATGTTGTATTTGGAGGAGAAAAGAGGGGGGCTTTTAAGACTGGGTCCTGCTTCTGATCTATTTCATGCTAATGTGGATTCTCTTTCTCTTGTTGACATTAAACCCTCCAGTGGAATTTTTACTTGTAATAATAGGCGGAGTGGGCCTACTACAATTTCAGAGTGGCTAGATAGATTTTTGGTCTCTTGCTTTTGGGTTGAGGGTAGGTTGATCACTAGCTCTAAGATCCTAGATTGGTGTGGCTCGGATCACTAGCCAGTTAAGTTTTCTACTTCTTTCCCTAATTCTAAGAACCCTCCTTTCAAATTTCAGCTTATGTGGTTGCGTGATTCTTCCTTATATAATCTTGTTGCTCAGTGGTGGAGGGATGGAGCTCCTGCGTATGGTACTGCTATGTATGCTTTCGTCAAGAAGCTGAAATATGTCAAGTTTCATCTTAAGTGATGGAATAGAGCATGTTTTGGCAATTTACGAGCAAAAAAAGGGGAAGCACAGGAGAATCTTGCTGTTATAACTCACCAGATTAGGGATTTGGGTTTTTCAGAGGCTCTTCGATATGCTGAGTCCCCGACTCTAAAAGTGGTGAAGGAGTGGGAACTCCATGAAGAAATTTTTTTGAAACAAAAGGCTAGGGTTTACTAGCTTCAAGAGGGTGACAGAAATACTCTTTCTTTCATAATTCTGTGTAGGCTTGTCAGAATAATTGTCATATCCCTTCTCTTTTCAATCATAAGGGCTCTTCAATTTCCTTGCAACAGGCTTTTTCCATAGAAGCTCGTCAGTTCTACTCTACTATGTTCATTGAGGATTCTCCCCTTGCTAAGGATGATGAGAACATGGTCCTTTCTTGTATTCCTTCTTTGATCTCTAATGACTTGAATGCTTCTCTGATCCGTCTGATTACTTTGTCTGACGTGGAGGAGGTTGTGTTTGGGATGAATAAGGGAAAAGCACATGGCCCTGATGGTTTCCCTATTGAATTCTTCCAAGAGTTATGGGATATTGTGAAGATGGATTTGTTGGAGGTGGTTCATGAGTCTCTTCATAATAAGCAGATGCTTTGTGCCCTAAATGTTATTTTTTTGGTTCTCATTCCTAAGAAATATGGGGCAGATTAGCTTGATTTCTTTAGACCTATTGCACTCTGTAATGTGGTGTATAAGATTGTTATGAAGTTTATTGTAGAAAGGCTTAAATCTTGTTTGTCTATTGTTATTTTTGAGGAGCAAGGAGGCTTTGTGGAGGGCCGTCAAATTTTGGATGGGGTGGTGATTGCCTTTGAGGTCATTCATTCCATTGAAATCTCTAAGGTTAGGTCTATGTTCATTAAGTTGGATATGGCCAAAGCGTATGATAGAGTTAAATGGGGATTTATTCAGAAGATTATGTTGGCCTTTGGGTTTTCTTCAGATTGGGTGAATTGGACTATGAGCTATGTGACTTCTTCCTCCTTTTTGGTTATTATGAATGGTGAGCCTTTTGAGCTATTTGGTGCTTCTAGGGGCCTTCGTCAGGGGGATTCGCTCTCTCCTTATCTATTTATTATCTTGGCAAAGGGGCTTGGTCGCTTCCTTAAATTCTAGGTTTCTCAGGGTTTGATTCATGGTTGGCAGTGGGGGATGGGTCTTCCAACACTTTCTCATCTCCAGTTTGTGGATGATACTTTCCTTATGGGGTTGGCCTGTATTTGTGAAGCTCAATCGTTTAGGAAAGCTTTGGATATCTACATTGGTGCTTTGGGTTAGAAATTCAATGAGCAGAAGTCCTTTATTTTCTTCTTTAATACTCTCCAAGCTATCAAATGAAGGATTGCTAGAATTTTGCAGCTTCAAATTGGGTCTCTTCCCTCTGTCTATTTGGGGATTCCCCTTGCTGTTGGCAGGCAGCCCCGATCTTCCTGGAAGTTGTTGCTTGATAAGTTAAGGAATAAGGTAACTCATTGGACTCATCAGTGGTTGTCTACAATTGCTAGAGTTACTCTCCTCAAGTCTATTATTCAGGCCCTCCCCATCTACAGGTGATTTGTTCATTTTGCCCCTGTGTATTTCCTTAGGGAATTTGATGCTCTCTCATCAATTCCTTTTGAGTGGAAACTTGATGTCCTCTAAATGGAGTCTTGTTAACTAGGATTTTGTGTTTAGACCAAAGCAGGAGGGGGGTCTCGGCTTATGCTCTACTATTTTGAACAGGCAGGTTCTTGCTGCTAAGCTTTATTGGCGTTGGTGCACTAATCAGCACCAATTACGGGCTTATATTCTTAACCATAAGTATCTTAGAGGTTTTTCTTCTTTTGGGGTCCCTTGCTATCCTCTAGAGGGGAGTGCTTCTATTATTTGGAATACTTTGAAAGTGGGGGCTCAATTTCTTAAGCGTGCTCTTTTCTAGATCTATCACTCAGGATCACAAGCTCTTTTTTGGTTTGATGCTTGGGATAGTCACCCACCCCTTCTTTCTAATTATCCTCATCTTCCACCCCTTTGTGATGTTTTTACTACTATTAGCTGGGACACCATGGAGCATTACAAGATTGCTGAGCATTGTGGTTTTGCGGTTACCTTTCGCTGGAAGCATCCTGCTAAATGGCCTCTTGGGGGGTCTGAGGGGTGTAGGCAGGAGCTTGCTCAGCTTTTGGTTTCCCGTGCTTGTAATTATTTGAGGGGCTCAAATATTTTGGCTTGGAATGGCTCTGATATTTTTGGGAAGTACTCTATGTTTGATGGCTATAAGCAGTTGGGTAGGCAATTTTTTGGAGATATTGAGGTCCCTTGGTGGAAGCAAGTCTGGCACAAGTTGTCTTCACCTAAGTGCAATTTCTTCATGTGGTTAGTGGCTTAGAGAAGGTGTCTTACTTGGGATAATCTTTGCAAGCATAGATTCTAAGGCCCCTCTAGATGTGTATTATGTTGTGATTCAGAAGAAAGTGTCTCTCATCTCTTCTTCCAATGCTCTTATGCTAGGGAGATCTAGCATTTTTGGTGGGGGTGTGTAATACACCCTGTTGGCATGTTTGCTTGCTAGTTGAGTTTGTGGATCGTTGGGGTAGGTCCCCTGTTTCTACTTCCTTTCTTTAAGTTGCTTGGGGGATTGGCCCATCCTTCATTATTTGGAATCTTTGGTTGGAGAGGAATCATTGAGTTTTTCAAGATGTGTTGTTGGTAGCCCCTCGTCTATGGCAGAAAATTTTGCATTCCTTGGGAGAAATTTTTGCGGCTAAGTGTGATCTATCTATTTTGGTGGCCCCTTGTTATGTTGATTTCTTTAAACTTCTTCATCTTCCTCCTCCATAACAATAGCTCAGGTGCAATAGATGTCTCCATCCTACCACAAAGGTGAATAGGGAGGGAAGATGGTCCCCTCCTCCTCAGGGGGTCCTCAAACTTAATACGGATGGATCTTCTTGTGGAAACCATGGTCATGCTAGTATTGGTGGGGTTGGTCGGGATAGCTTAGGAGATGTTCAGTTTATCTTCTCGGTGTATAAGGGTTTTCATTCTAATAATTTAACAGAGGCTCAAGAAATCCTTTTGGCGGTGGAGCATGGAAGTCAATTGGGGTGGCGTAGGATCATTTGTGAATCTGATTCCTAGGTTGTGGTGAACCTGTTGAATAGGAAGAATTAAGATGATGTTAGTTGGCATTTGGCTTTGATTGTGGAAGAGATTCTCAACCTTTGTACTTCTCTGGATTTCATTATTTTCACTCATATTCCTAGAGAGTGGAATGGTGTTGCAGATGGTTTGGCTAAATGGGCTTCAGATCATCTTCAGGATTGGAACATGCTGGATTGGGGTCAATTACCCCTTGATTTGCCTCAAAAATTGGACCACTTGGTGGATCTTGATAGGGCTATGTAACGACCTTGCTTTGTATTTTTAATTGGTTTAATAAAGTTTTTACCCCTCTTTTAAAAAAAAAAATTACATAGTTGTGGGAAACTCTTATTTTGGGATGGTTATTTTTCTATATATATTATCATAAAATCATCATCTATTATTAAATAACTTACACAAGAGAGAAGATAATATGAAATATGTTGAAAATAATTTATAACAATATGCCACTTTGAGGGGATAACATCCTAACCCACTTCGAGGGGGATACCTAGACAATATTCTTCAATAAGAACACAATACTCAACATGATCACAATGACTAACCTATACCTCCTATATATATCATACTTATTACTAGGATATAACCTAGGCCAACTTAAATAATAAAATATAATCCCTAGGATGATGTAACTAACTAAATAATAATATAATAATTATAATATGACTTAATTAAGAGTTATGGTAGCCACAAGCTGACTATTCATAACCCAATAAACTATAGGGTTAGGGGAAACCCCCTAATCCATTTCATGGAGGGTAACTCCAATATTCTTCAATAAGAACACAATACTCAACATGATCATAATGATTAACCTCTATGTCCCATACATACCATACTTATTCCTAAGATATAACCTTATCTGACTTACACAACATATAATCCCTAGTCTAATCTAATTAACTAAATTTAAATATAATAATTCTAATATGACTTAATTAAGATTTAAGGTATCCACAAGCTAACTACTCATAACCCAATAGATACTATAGAGTTAGTGGCATAGCATCCTCTTAGTTGATATATTGTTTTATTTGGATGATATATTGATCCTTATATATAAAAATATCCTCTCTTCATTTATAACTATGTACAAGAAGCTCTATGTACATGTTCCTAGTTTTAAATTTATTAAATTGTATTCAACAATGCAATTTTATTAAGAATATTAATGTAAGAATTTGTTACCCCTGAATTTCTATTCATTTTTTTGTGTATGAATTTATTTGATGGATGCATGTATAGATATTATAATTAAACCTAAGAAAAGAGAGAGAATATTTCTTTAAGAGTGATCTAAATAGCCGAGCTACATTGGATTTAACTAGATTTGATTAATTTTGAGAACTAGTTCAATAGTATTCATAGTAGGTTGTGCTAATTAACCAAAAATATTTAAAAACTATTGATAATTATAGGAAAATAAATGAAAATAATAATAATTGAGAATTAGAACAAAGACAATATGGTAGACGAGAACTTGCAATCAAAATATGAAACCTACTAGGCTAGAAGAGTAAAAGAAAGATATTAAGTGACTCAGAGAAGAGTAAAATGAAATAAATTGAAACTATTCTAATGATGAAGGATAACAAGAGGTAAATATATCACAAAGATAAAAAATAGATTAATACCTTTCTTTAGATGATAACATTTAGGTTTTAGAAAATGAAAAATTATTTTTAGGTGCTACGAGGATATTTTTATCAAGTCAATTAGTCATATTTTCTTAACCTTTAATCAATAACCTATTTTGATAATAATATTGAAAACTAAAGATATAAATAGAGTAGAATAAAAATGATACAATAGAATAGGAATTATAATATAAAATAAGGAGAGTGTGATTGTAAAATTCTAATTGTGCAAGTATAAAGGGATTACATGACAACAATATTTTAAAAAAAGGAAGAAGTTGGAGTAATGATACAATATAAACTTGAGTAATTCAAAAGGCCAAGAAGGAAAATATTGGATTGTAAAATTTTCTACTAAAGTTCCAAAAATTTCTTAAGAATAAGGGTAAGTGCAAGAAGTTAGGTCCACAAAATGTTAAAAAAGTGGAAGTATTTGTCCTGATTTTCAAAAATATAACATTTGGACTAGGAATTTGAGGCACTTACACATCGAGTCTTACAAAAATCTAGTAATAAGAAATTTAGTATTTTGAGTATGTTTTCAAATTTGTAATTTATTCTAATACCGAGATGATAAAAAGTAATGTTTAATAGGCATGCATAAAAACCACTTTTAAAAGTCACTTTTTTAGGACCACAATATGCACGTGTATGGTCACCATAACTTGACTAATATTTTTTAATTCATTTAGGGAAAAAAAGTGTATTAGAAATTTGAGGAACTTACACATTGAATCTTACAAAATTCCAGTAATATGAAATTTAGTATTTTGAGTATGTTTTCAAATATGTAATTTATTCTAATACCCATATGATAAAAAGTAATTTTTAATAGGCATGTATAAAAACCACTTTTTAAAATTCACTTTTTTAGGACCACACTATGCACATGTATGGACACCATAACTTGACTTAAATTAAAGTATTTTTTAATTCATTCTAGGAAAAAAAGGTGTATTATACTGAAGATTGATGAGAATATTTTTTTATAATTTTTTCCAAATATTTTGTTTTTTATTAATTTTTTATTGACCCTAATTGTTATGTTTGAAAATCCTCATGTATAGACACCATAATTTGACCTAAAATACTCATTTTTGTTCTTTTTCATTGTGTAAATTGTTTTTGGATTGATGCCATATAATTATTTTACAATAAAATTAACAAACTAAAAGTTATTAAAAAATATGAAAACCTGACATTTCATGTTTATGGACTAGTTTACTTAGAAATTAATGAAAAAATAGAAAAATAATGCAATCATTAGAAAATTACATATTTTAAAACTAGTCATCATCATTTATAATGGGTTTTAATTTCAGAAAACAAATTTGAAAACAAACCCATTGACCATATTGCCAAAGTCAATTTTTCTCTTGACATTGTCATGATCTTGTACTTGCAAGTTTGAGGCTAAAGGTTGGGTTACCATGCCTTTTTTGATCCTAAATCAAAATAAAAAAATGTGAGTTATGAGCTTCCAAATTTTTGAAATGATTACCCACTTTAAAATGGGTACCTATTCTAAAAAATGAATGGCTACTTTTTTTTAAGTTAAAAATTGCACTTCCCCTATAAGCATACCCAACTTCTTGCACTTACCCACAAGATAGTATTCACATAGATAGAAATTTATGATAATAATGGAGATAGATTCAAGAGCTTCATTTTTTTATTGGTAGATATCTACAATACAACAAGATTGATAGACTGTAAGATAAGTTATAGATTAATTTAATATTGTTCAAAATAAGTCAAATCAAAGAACAAAGGGGTGGGTAGATATTTTTTAATCTCCTTTTTATGGTTACTTACATAATTAAAGAGATTGAGTATTCTAAAACCCTTAGTGTAGTGTCGTAATTTGTCCTTCCTCATGGAATAAGCACCATTTCATGCTCTATTTGGTTCTCACTTTAGTATTCACTCCCCTGGTCCAATTTAAGACCATTTACACACTTGGACCTACCTCTGAATCAAGAGATATGATGATGCTACCCTAAAAACTTATTGATGATATTATAACCCATAACTTTAATGAATTCATGAATTTGAGTCAAGTCCTTTAAGTCAAGGGATGCTTTACCAATTGTTCACTCTTTGATGAGAAAATAACACATGGTAGCTAGCATGGCGCACTATGGTTCTACCAATTCATGTAAAAAATTTGGATGATTGTGAGGATCAGCCTTTGTCTTTCACAATCTTATCCTGATTTTAATATTTGCATGCTAAAAAACATAAATTCAAATTTAAAAATGTCAGTCTACACCTAAGGTAATTTTTATTGCTCCTTATTTAAACGTGAAATTTTTTCAAACAAAGACACATGATGCATGCCATGAGGAAGTCCTACCAAAATGAATTTTCAACTTTGTAATTGTGAAAAATATTCATTAATACATTCCCTTGTTATTCTGGTTGAAGCTCCAAGAGTGTTGTAGAATGGTTGGGATTACTGATTGAAGACTAGCTTGTACCTATTCATCATGAGTAAGTATGATTTCATTTAGTTCTCATCTTCAATCTTTGATCACCTTGGTTCCCTAAAGTGAGGTAGATTTTTTTTCTTTTTCTCTCTTGAACATGGCCTTTCTCTTAATTGGATCACATATCATCTTGTTTGAGGCATATAAAATCCACACTAAAACACTTGAGTAGAGTTTTTATTATTATTTAGTTCTCAATACTTGTCACAATCTTAATCACACTTTTAAGAAAAACACACACTATTAATTTTATGAAATTGACTATACATCGAGGTATAAGTACCAAAATGGGGGTTTGACCAAGGAAAACTCCTATATAGACACAACCCCTTTTTCTCCTGTGTCCCTATGTAAGTTTAGATCTAAGACAAAAAATTACAAAAATAAAAAAAGGAGATCATTAGATAAATTATGAAACAGTCACTTGGGCCGTAAAACACCTTCAAGACCTCAGTGTGGTGCATTTTCACCCATTTGGTGAGCTTATGTCCAAGACAAATACCTCCAACTTCTAGTGATAGGTTCCTCTTTACTTTGTTTATTTGAATTTGTCTTATGTTTTAAAAATTTGTTACCTTTTTATGTAATCTATTGCTAAATGAAATTAGGGTTTTGATCACCTAAGCTAATTATATCATATTTTTGTTGATTTTCCCTCTTCACAAAAAAAAAAATATAACCTAGAAAACTTGGATCTGCTTTCAAGTTACCCAAGAATAAGGTCTTAATTTATTTTTGTTTCAATGTTTAGTTGAGAAAGGATTGATCTAGGTTAATTCAATTGTTAGTATAGATCCTTTTTTATATTAAACATTTTGGTAACTTGACGCATGTTACATTTGAATATATTCTTTATATTTTTTTTGGTGAAAGGCCCATGGCATATATATATATATATATTAAATTGAGGTTTGTACATAGAGTTTATATCAACTAGAATAACAGATGCAAAATTGAATATAGATTCCCAAACTACCCATGATATCATACTTTTTCTTAAAATGCAAATGGCAATACAAAATTTAAACATATTTTTACCAATATTTTCCAAATTCAAAGGGAAACAAAGCCTATGTATTGTTTGTGGATAACCATCTTCAGTCCTTTCTTTTTATCATTGTCCCCAAAACCAAAACTTCATGAAAAAAAAACCTCCCAAAAAGACTGCTTGCTAACAACTAGAATGCTACTCCTCCATACGTTCCACTTAGACTGAATTCTCATCTTGAGCCTTAATGTCCTCTTGAACTTGCAAACCATAGGAAAACAGGCCATATCCTACAATTGGTTCATCTTGATCTTGCAATCCACGAGCAAGCAAACCATAACCTGCAACTGGTTCATTTTCTATTTGAACCCCCTGAGCCAAGCATGGGAAATCTACAAGCCCAATCCCTATCATGTTGACATTTTATGCACCATTACAAGCAACCCCAGACTCCACTTGGTCTGCATTTGGACCAAAGGGTGTTCCTTAACCTCTCATCCTAGCAAGAGAATCATTTAGAGGATAATGAGGGAAATGCACTTTAAGGAAGGAAACAACATAATATTTCTCCTTAATAGCCATATCCATATTCACACAAATTTTATGATAATTATTCCACAGAAATATCTACTATCACTTTTATATTGCAGAGCCAATTTGATAGAATCATAAATTTCTTCAATTCCATGAAGGTGCCTAATAAAATCTCTAGGAAACAAACCTCCTATATACCAATCCCCATTAAAAATATTATAACCTTGGGCCACAACTAACAAAGCTTTATTTTGTAGAAACTGGGGTTTGCCAAACTACTCTACAGTTAACATTAATTCTTAGAGAGATTGCATTAAATCCATGATGCTTGAAAGAAAAATAAAGAGCACTTGAGATGGGAAGATAATTCTTCTTGCACATGGGCTCGTCACCTCCACACCAAGCACTATGTGAACAACTTCATCAACCCTAGGGAAATTCAGATTAAAAAAAAAAATCAGGTAGTCACGAGAAAGATATTCCTCAAAAGGATGCTCCCAAGGTTGCACCCTCATTTTTACTCTAAGATTCCAAGGATTAAAGTCCATCTTGCCACTTTCCACCACATAGAAAATTAGCACTCACAGAATGAGAGCCAAATGCAGATCTTCAAATGAATACACTATAAAAATCACCTCCCTTTAAAGCCAATAAAAATATGTGCAACTATTCTTTGTTGCTAAAAAGGAATATTTTGTATTCATGAGAAGGAGAGCCCGAAGGTATTCCTCGAAAAGGATGGTCCCAAGGCTGCACCTTCATATTTACTCTAAGATTCCAAGGCTTAAAGGCCATCTTGCCACTTTCCACCACACAGACAATTAGCACTCACAAAATGAGAGCCAAAAGTAGATCTTCAAATGAATACACCATAAAAAATCACCTCCCTTTAAAGCCAATAAAAACATGTGCAAATCTTCTTTGTTGCTGAAAAGGAATATTTTGTATTCATGAGAAGGAGAGTCCATTTATTATTTTTAATTAGTTAATTAATTAGTTAGATACTTATTACATTTATAATAATATTATGTTCTTAATTAGAAAAAAATAAAAAATCTTTTCTTTTAAATTACAAAATAAAAACATTAAAAACCTCTTCTATCCATAAATCAACATTCACCATCTTCTCATCACTTTTATTCTACTTATCCTATCTCTCTTTCTCTCTTTTATCTTGACTATCTTGGAGAATGTAATATTATCTAATGATGTTGGATCTCTTTGTACAAGATTGAAATGTGTTTGATGATCCATTTAGTAGTGATTGTTTTGATATGTTAGATGAAGCCCTTCATGACATTATCTCAACAAAATCATCCTCTATGACTCATAAAATAACTCTTTATCAAAGACTATTTATTATGTAATTGAATACATATGAAACAAAAAAATATTGTTCGCATTAATTTTGATATTCCTCAATCACAAGCTAATAATATTCTAACTATTCAATGTAAATTCCAAATCCACCTTAACCTCTTGGTTAGATTATAAACATTGAAAAACAACTTACTCAAAAAATAATCTTGGTCAAAATGTGTTGTAGCAACCTCATTATCATGTAGTTTCTCACACATATAATACTTGAAATAATAAAAAACCTAAAATATTACCATTTTTTCCTACTTATACTCTAGTTCCTCAACCTTTTCTTTCTCTTGCACTTTTGCAAGCTCCTCACCTACAACCTACACACATAGAAACAAGAAAGATGTTAAGGCTATTTTTGGGGCTTTCCTTGGTTAAACCCTCACTTAGGTGTTTCCACGTCCACAAACAACCAAATAGACAACAAGATTGAAAGATAGATAATAAAAATAACACAAAAAGAGATAAGACATGCAAGACCACAATATACTAATCAGCTAGAACGATAATGCTATGAAATTAAATTTTAACCTCCCTCTAATGAGATTGGTGAAACCGAGAGGAAGGTCAATGCTTTTAAGGCTTGAGAAGAATGTGCAAGAACATGATGTAGAATGTTTGAGAAGAGGGCTAGATTGAAGAGAATGTGTGAATGAATTGTTATCTAATGAGAGAGTGACATATTGAATTGGTAGAATGGAATAGAAAGAGAATGATAAAGAAGAATATGGTAAAATTGCATGTGAAAGAGTCATTATTGGGTGCACTTGCAATTGTAGAGGTGTTACACTTCATAGATAGATTATAGTATAATGTCCCAATGAAGACAAGAGTAGGAATCCTATCATGATGTTCATATGGAATGCAAATATTTGCAAGATGTGAAAGCATCCTAGAAAAAATCTTCTGCCACCAATAGAAAATGAGGCAAGGACAAAAATTAAGGCTAGGAAGGAAAGATTTTGCATTATTGTCTTATAAATCCAAAGTGAAGGTTGATGTTAAATGTGATTGCATAAGGGTGCAATTTTATTATAACATTTTTCCCCCACTTTAGCGAGCATATGTATCTAAAAATGTGTGAGCTAAAGTAGAAAGATATTGAAGAGAATATACCTAGGATGAAGAGGAAGGAAACCTTCAGTCCAGTATACCCAACACAAACAAGCTCCATCAAAATATGAAAAGGAAATGGGTGTTCAATCCTACAGAGTTGGCTGCGATCTCACCATAAACATGTTAGATGCAGACAAACATGTTAGGAGAAAAAGTGAAAAATGACATGATAAAAAATTTCATAGAAAAGACATTACAATCTGATAAGATAAAAGATAGTGTTGATAGGTATGGCTAGCATGGATAGAGACCATACAACAAGAATATAGGCATGTGGTTGCTGCAAACTACATTGCATGATAGTCACAAAAAATATAAGACAAGTATACTCAGGTTTCCCCCAAGATAAATGTCAAGACATAAGACATCAAAGAATCCATTTGAAACTTTTTTGAAAATTAAGTATATATGATAGCCCCCCTTAGAATGATGTGTGATACACAAAGGAGAACAAGTCATTCTAAGGAGAAAAGAAAGAAAAAGAGATTTCATGGTATGAAATAGATAGCTAGATGTATCCATGGAATTTTTTCATGATTCAAATAACACATAGACACCACAAGACCACAAAGTAGGGAAGAAGAGATGAAGATATAAAGAGCACATTGGGATGTAATCATCTAGGGATAGAAATATGCATAGATATAGATAGATAAGTGTAATATAATATATGTATGAAATTTCATCACCCCCAAATGTATTAGAAGAGGAAGAAGAGCACATGAAGAAAAAATAAAAATAAAAATTGGGTCAACATGGAAGAGGCCTAAAAGCCCCAATGCTTTGCATCGTTCTCAATGTGAAAGCCAAAATTTACACCACAACATAATGATGATACAAATAGAAGAAGTGTATGATAGATTTTATTTCCTATATGCTGGAAACACCTACAAGGGTAGCAAGGGTCCTCCATGCAAGAGCACAAACATAAATATACAAGCATAAGGGAACACGAAAAAAGCACATAATGCTAATTTAAAGATGTAGAAGGAGTCACTCTAGTCTAAGTCCACCAATAGGTTGTCTTGCTCCTAATCTAAATCATTATGTGGGGAAGGAATATGAGACTATAGGGGAGGGATAGTGAGGGAAGTACTAGATTAGACACCTATGGTAAGAGATAAGGAAGAAGGTCTGTCAAGTTCTTCACCACCAAAATCCTATGAGATGAGAGTCAATGATCAAGCAAAGATCAAGGAAAAATTTGGAATGTCCTCCAATGATTTGAACATGCACTTATCAAGAGTGGCATGTGGCAACTAGATTGGAGGAGGACAAGAAACCTAAGAGTTAGTGTCATCCTCAAGAAGAGAGGTAGTGATTAACTCTAGGGTGGCATGCACTACTTCTGTCATAAGAACAATGCAGGGTAAAGTAGAAAAAGACTCAAGAGGAAAAGACATATTTTACCAACCATTTCTTGAATTGAGGCTTCTCTCTAACTTGCACTTGAATGGAGGATGTGGGACCCTCATATCTAAAGTAGAAGAGGGAGAAGAAGATGAAGCCATAAACAACACCACCTTTTCAAAGGGCATGTCTATGGGCTGTGAAAAAGGAGGAATATTAGGAAGAGAGGTGACAAGGGATAGATCCATAGAGGGTGCGATGAACACTTGCACCCTTTTGGGTTGAGGTTCATCAGGGTCCACAAATAAATCCAAAAGAAGGATGGGGTGATCAGATCTGAGGTATAATAAGAAGCAGAGAGAAGAACAATACAGGAAAAAGGCTCCTCTTTGATCTTTTGTGAGGCAACATGCTCCTTAGCCAAGGCCTTTCACCATCACTGACACTCTTGTGCAAGCAAGTTACAACAGATATAGGAACTAGAAGATGAAATTTGAGAAGAGGTCAAGGGCTCCTACTCTACCAGAGGAGAAAGCTCCACAACCATGACCAATGAAAGCGTAGAATCTTAAGGAGGAGTAGGATGAGGAGGCACAAAGACAAAGAGAGAAATGCATCTCAATAGTGAGTCGCTTTCCTTTCTCCACCTTTAAGCTAGGTGGAGGAATATGTGGAGGGAAAAACATAGGAACAACCCCATGAGAATGTTTCCCCTTGTCATAAAGGGTGGGTCAGGGCACCAAGGGTAAAACTAGAAGCTAAAAATCTTGGGGCTTCAAATTCCACAACACGGGAACTTTTATATTTCCTCTATCAAGAAAAATAAAATAAATGAAAGAGATAACTAAATATTACGAAGAAGAAGTAGAAGATGCATAAGAAGGGATAGAAGGAGAGGGGGAAGGCCCAAAGGCTAGAGATTTATTTCCCTTCCCCTTTAGAGGGGCAAAGAAAGAAGCATGTTATTGTGCATACAAGGAGGCCTTCAAGGAGATAGCCTAACTAGATGGAGTAAAACCATCCTTCAATACCGAGTCCCCAATCTTAAACCTAAAGTGGCTTGCTCTATATAAAATATCCCCTCTAGGAAGTAGGGGTCCAACTAGGGTGGGCTAAAATTGGTTGAGGGAGAAGCCCCCACATGCTACCAGTGCTTTATACCTAGTAACCTAGATAGTATGCATGATACCCTTATGGGGAAAATTCAAATATTTATGGAATTATGTGACCACATTTATGGAGACTAGCCATCGAATTCCTAGCCTTACTTTCAAATTTTTGAAATGGGAAATCACTATGAATGGTACTTCCAAGACCTTAGTTCCTATGAGGACTGACAATTAAAGAGATCCAATAGGCACAATAGATAGCCCATCAGGCATGCAAAGTGTAGATTGTGATTCACTCATACTTCTCCTTGTTTAAATTATTAATAAAATGAGTCTCTTATATAATAACATTCACTTGACTCTAAGGGTCAACCATAATGCATCTTACAATGTTATCATTGATACAAGTGTGAATGTATAACAAAGAGATCTATGTGTTCAAAACTAGATCATGTGAGGTGAATGTAATAACAAGAGTAGAATTAAGATGAAATGAAGTAGGAATACAAGTAAATGAAACTAAATTCACATAATCGTATGTGGTTGGATTAAAGGAATCAAGAGTCACCAAGTTAGTTGAATGAGACAAAAATGGATCTGTGTAGATCTATAGTTGGTTGTTGTGATTCACTACATATTTGTTTGACTTTTTCTTCTTACCATCGAGCTATATTGTAATGTTATTGATGTGGTCTTGTATTATGTGACGAATACAAGCACATCTCTCAATATCATGACCCAAGACTTGATGATATTGACAAAAAATTTGTGCATTGTACCACTAAGGATATGTCTTAGATAATAGTCTAATCTTCGATAAAGTTTATTTTTTTGGAAAAAGGAAATATGCTTATATATATTATTATAAATATAAGTTTATACATCTATATATAATTCAATCAATGGCTCTTATTATCCTAAATTTGCATTTTTGGATGATTAAAACAAAATTGAAAGACAAAGAAAACTAGCTCCCCTAAATCCCATATCCCATTATAAAGACAACCATGTATATTAAAAGCTATTATTCCATCTTTTAAAAGCTATTATAGAAAATTAATAGAGGATTCAAATAATTTAGTGAATATTCTATTTCAACCTGCAATGTTTCTATTAGTGGGAATGGATACCAAGTTCGCCACAACTTTGTTCTTTCTAATTTCACCAGAGACTAACATAGGTGATCAACCATCTTGACAGGAATGTGAGGATGAATCTTCATATTGTGTAACCAGATTTTGGTACTTGTGCAGAGTGGCACATAGATGTGCAAAAGATAGATACTTCATCATGTAAGGTAGGAAAAAGTATCCCTTTTTCATGCTCATTTGGGCCTTTTGCTATGGATTTTGTCTTGATTTTTCCTAGATTTAATGTTGTAATGTGGCCAACACATTCACATTAGGCCTTGAATGCTTTAAAATCAATAAAAACCTAAAGATGTCTTACAAAGGTGTTGTGAAGTTTTGTAATAGATTTTCCCACTTTTCTAGGACCATTTTGTTGATGATGTTTTCTACACAGCAAAAACTCAGACATAATATAATATCCTATCTCTCTTGAAAGGTAAATCTTTATCAAAAAAGAGATAACCCCAAGGTCTCTAATTTTAGTTCTTGACAATGCAATAAAACAACTCAGTGGTACATGTGAAAATGTTGGTAATCACAAATGGACCTTACAAAATAAATATTGGAACTTTATCAGATTTTGAAATATATTGATACTAAGAACTCTTAAACCTAACCCTAACTTAAATTCAAAGAAATGGAAAAATACAAGGGTTTTATAAATCTTAAGATTAAAATCACTCCCAAGATCAACAATACCAATGACATGATACTTGAAATGGACCAATCCCTCAAAACTAATTTTTGCTTAGGTTTATCCTGCAATCTTAAAGAAATAGTGCAATATTCTAAGGAATTAAATATTTTCAGATTATGAAAATTCATTCAAGCCAACCCTTATTTTGTAATTGAAATGAATAAATACCCACAATTGAACTAAAATCACATATATAAGATCCATGCTAACTTTACACAACAACCCACAATCAATAAGTTGCTAAAAGTATGGATCATGAATCACTACAACATCCCAAGTATCAAATCACAAATACCATTAGATCACTTAACTCTAAATCTAAACTGCATTCAAATACTTTCAAGCAATTTCAAAGATAGAATAAGAGCCATGCAGGATAAATCAATCCAAGAGAGGCCACCAAAGCATAATGTCTTCACTTGTATTGAATCACCAATAATAGAAATAATTTTAGTATTTTGTATTATAGAACTTGCTTCAAAATACAACTAAATCCTAATTATAGCTTTTCTGCTCTACTGCTTAACTTGCTTCAAAAGTTGAATCTTCTAGCCCTTGCAAATGAGGTGAAATTCTATATTTATAGAGAATGTCATCCCTAGTTAGCATTACAAAGAAGGTCGGCCAAAGAAAGAAACACCCCTAAATTAAAATATAAAACTTTATTAAATGCTTGAGGCTCCTCTCTAGGTCAGCCTAGAATCTCCCTATATCTAACCCAATGCATGCGAAGGCTGGAGAAGTAATAATGAGAAGCACAAATTTCGAGGAACTCACCCATTGGTCAGCCCTTTATCCTTCCTTGGACCTATTTTATCTTGCATGCCAAGGAAAACCTCTTCTAGGTTTGCCAAGGGTGGGGTATTTAAGATTTTTAACCTTTTATCAAGAGACTTAATTTCTTCCCTTGATTTCTTGATGACTTCATCCCATTCCACCTTTAGGGTTTGATATTTCTCCATGAATGCAACATATGTGGCCGCATCATCTAGTTGGTGCACAGTAACTGGACCACCATAAAATAGATCATAGATCTCATGCCACCATTCCCTCAGCTGCTCCAAACTTAGGTGCTTTGGTGCAAAATTATTTCTCCCTGTCACCATCTCAAAAAATGAAATACACTTACCAAAAACATCTTTCAATGTATTCCCAATCTGTTTCCCTTGTTTATGAATTTTCTTCAAAACACTTTGATTAATTTGCAGCAATTCATACCATTCCCAAGGTTTTGAAACCTTTGAATAAGGTAGGATTTTATCACTCACTAGCTTTTCTTCTATGTAATCCATGATTGTCTTCAACTTCTATAGGAGGAGGTTCACATCAATTTTGTCTTGGCCTAGCACATTCTGCAACCAATCAAAATATCTATGGGCATCACCACAAGTGGATAGAATGTCCTTAATCATTTTATCTCCTTTGTTCCTCATTTCTTGTAGCCATTCATGGGTAACCTGTGTGGTGGCTTTCATCTTCTCCAACTTGGTGATGCTCTCCCCGAGTAGAAGGCCTACTATAGATGATGAGGAGATAGATTACAAAGGCTTCATGAGATCCTGCAAATATCTTTTAAATCTCTCATTTTCTTTCTTCAATTCTTTCTTATCTTGTATCTCCTTGTTCAATCTGCCTAAAATTGCAGCACTAGATCCTTGGAACTCTTCAAATTCTTGTCTCATGGAGGTAGGCCCAAGATTGATGGTCTGAATGCTATAATCCTAGCCAGTTACCTCATCTTTGTTCTTATCAGGCGTAGGAGTGGCAATGTGGATCACTCAGTTATTTGCCTCATCTCTTTCAATCTTAGAGATAGCCTTAGCCTTTTTCTTTTCTTTCCCTTTTCCTATGTTGGCTAATAAATCATCCCAATTCAGAGGGGTATCATCCACAATAATTTGCTTACTCTTCAATCTCTCATCCAACTAGCTAGGGATAGGTGAATTAGGTTCCTATTCATTTTGTGTTCCTTTCTCAGTTTGATCTATGAAGGAATCAATATTCATATTGTATTCTGAGGGCTCCTCCTCAACCTTGTCTCCTTCCTTGTCATCCTTATCCTACTCTGGATTATCATTATTTTCCACATTATGTTCATCCTCCTCATGCATCAATGGAGGAGTCCTTCTAGGCACTTCTTCTTTTTCCGAGGACTTGTCTTCATTATCTTCAATAGGTGAATCTTCATAACTTACCAAAGGGGACCATAGTATTCTTTCTATCTCTACCTCAGTGCCATAGAGATCTCCCTCTTTGAACCCTTCTACATCTTTATCTTGATGATCGCCAATCTCTACATCCTTGGGTTCGTGTTGCACATCATGCGATTTAGGAAAGGGATAGGCATCTTTTTTTTGTTCCATCACAGGAGCCTCTATGGAGGCCTTTTCTTTCAATACATTTTTCTTTGGATAAGGAGTCCTTGATCTCCTTGTATAAACTTGTGTCTTTCCTTTAGAACTATCCACTTCTATCACCTGAGGATCTGTATTTCTTACCTCCTTGGAAGGTTCACTCTTCTTCTTTGAAGTCCTAATCAATTTTATTTTCTTAGGCATAAGGGCATCATCCTTCTCACCCTCTTCATCTCATCCCTCCTCTGTAGCAGACTTATCCTTCTTAAGGACTTTCTTCCTCTTTTTGGAAATTGGCTTCCTTTTTTCTGCCACCTCTGTGTCTCCCTAAGCACCCTTAATTTTTATTTTGAAGGGAGACCCCACCTTATCCTTACCCTTTTGATCTTTTTCATCATCTTCAAAGGTAGATTGGGACTCCATATTTCCCATCATATCATATGTGTACTACATACCTTGATTATCCAACTCCCATATTTTGTGTTTGATCCACAACTTGGTATATTTCATCACAGGAGCATTAATTTGCTCCAATTTAGTTTTCTCTTCCTCCAACAAATCGATTCCTCCCACTGGTTGGTCTTTGACGGGCTCATAATCATGATTCTATACTACTTCTCCATCAGCATAAAGCTGATCAAGAATGACCTTAATGTTGAACAACCTGATTAAGTAGAAATGCAGTTTGGAGTATTTCCTCTTTATGACCTCAAATTCATCCTTTCAATTCACCCTATAATCTTCAATGCCATCTCTATTCCTGAAATCCCTATTTGCCTTCTTTTCAACACCCCCCGTCTTGTCAAACCTGAGCCTTTTAGAATGGAATTCCAAACCCAAAGTACTCATCTCTTCCTCAGAGGAGTGGGCTGACATCAAAGAGGGACATACCTCATTAGTTCCTATTCTTAAAGGAAATTCATTCCAAAAGCTATTGTTATGCATGTCCTTCCTCAATATATCATCAAAGGATGAAATCTATCTAGTGACTTCTAGAAGCATGATGTGGTCTATTGGATACCTTGGAAATCTATAAGGAGCCCTTTGACAACCATAAATTTTGATATAGGAAAAGGTGGGGAACTAGATAAACCATTCTTCATACATTTGTATTAACTCCTTGGCTGCATTAGAAATCCTCACATGCTCTACTCCTTGTATTAGCCTTGTGATATACATGGTGAATGCATCATTCACCCTTATGTAGCTTGATCCACCCAAATGGAGCTATGGGTACACCTCGTAGATCACATCTTGTCCAAATACTCCTTGAGTACTTAATCCCTTATATGGATGAAATATATCCAAGGAATAGACCAGATAAGATGTCATGGTAAAACTCTTAGTTTGCAACACATTACATAATTGCTCATGTATCACTGCAGTGATGATGCCCACCTAGTGATAATCAATTTTCTGCTCCATTCTTACTATGACATAAAACATCCAGCTCTCAAAGAGCCCTGCACTCCTTAGGCCCACCACTATGCTAAGGAGTGTGATTAAATCATAGTATTCAGCCTTGAATTTTTCCCTGAACAACTATTTGGGTAACTTGGAGATGTCAGGCTTAGGCTTATCCATCCAAGAGTTGATGACTTGCAAAGACTTGTTTGTATCATCTGCATAATATTTCCTAGCCATATGCAAGTCCAAGCCAACCACATGAGATCTGTCTGGCATATCGAACATTTGTGCCATGGAGGGAGGAGATAAATTATCCAACACCTTACCCTATTGACCAATCACCCTTTGTGTGCCCCTGTCATAGTGTTTGGAACACTCTAGGACCAATTCATAACATTTCACTATGGGAGGAAAACCAACAACATGAGCTAATCCTGATTCCACCAATCTTCTAGACAACAATGGGGAATCCTGTAATTCCATTATTGCCTTGAATTCATCATAGTCCCATTTTCCCACATTAGTATTAGTGACTCCTGACCACACGGAAGAAAACTTGGTCTCGGGAACTTTTATTTTTATATCTATCTTAATCCTTTATGCTTCTGAGATGATAGATTCTCCCTCATCACTTGGATCCACCGCCTTGCCTTTAGCTCTTCCAACTACAACTTTTCTTGATTCAGCCTACATTCAAGAGACCATAATAAATATCTATCATAGCATAAGAATCTAATTTATTCCATCATAAATGCATGCCAATCACCAAAGAAATCCAAACAATCAATCAAAATCCCCTAAAAATAACATTAAGCATCATTTCTTAAAGTTCAAGATTTTCACCCCTTCATAGAATTCAAGCCATAAAGGAATTTCGGGGAATTCTGGGACATGCAGATTTTAGAGATGGAAGCCCAAAAAACCATTCATAAGCATCTCAATCACCAAGAAAAACTCGAGAAACATTTGTAAATATCCTTAAATCGTCCCAAATCAATCATATAATGCGAATTCATTAACAACTAATTCATGCATTCCCCTAACTCTTCATTCCTAACAAATTTTTGGGGAATTTTGTCGAGAATGGAAATCCATGAAGTTAACAAGACTCAACACTTTTCAGAGAAATTAAGAGGTGACAGAATTTGGGGAAATCCTATGGTGATGGAATTCCCTAGAATAAGTTAAATTTTCATAGGTTTATGCGCACTTTGGGAAAACGATGGATCAAAGGAAATCTAGGAAAATCCCAAGGTGGAGGAAATCCCTAAAATGCTCGCAACCCCAAAATCTTTGAATTAGTCAGGATTTCACCCAAATCGATCGACTGATCATGATTTTGGGAATTCAAGCTTAAATTTACATTCTTCAAATTGTTCATTGATGGATTTAACTTTCTAATTCCCCAAAGGTGATCTAACAATATTGATAATGAATTCAAAATTGAACCCTAGGGTATCAGGATGAACATGCAATCATAGATTCAATCCTCATGCTCACAAGACCAAACTTGAAGGGTGATAATCAAAAGAATCTAGGAATGATGTGATCAAATCACAAAATGAGGAAAGGAGGAAATGCTGATTTTAAAGGGGAAGCTGAAATGTGGAGGAAAAACCCTAGCTTAATTACAAATCCCTTAAAATACTAAAATCCAAATCTCAAGCATGCCTAGCATGCCAAAGAAAAATTCACATTCATCAATCAAAGGCAAAGCAACCAATACATACCATATATGAAGTCAAATCGATAGCAACAATGATTGGAAGTAAGTTTGACACGCGAGCAAGCAATAGCCACAATGATGCTAAGAAAAGCATGACCAAGCTTGAAAATTCATAGATCCCAAATGCTAATCATGCCAAGAAATCAAAACTGAGCTCCTCCAAAATCAATTAAGGAAAAATAAGATTGACTCACAGCATAAAAAATAGCTCAAACCTCATTATACACAACTGCAGAGTCTGTATGTAAGCTATTAATGCAATGACAAGACGACTCAAGATGAGTTCGGGGATTCGAGGTAGAAAAGGAATTTGAGGGAAATCTGGTCAACGTGGAATTTTGTGAAGGATTGAAATCTCCGAAAAACAACGTGAAACCAGCCTCCGTTGGGTTTTCAAGGCAACCAAGGAAATCCATTAGAGGAGAAAAATCCCAAAACCAGGTAAAAACCCAAAAATGACCCAAAACTCAAGATTTTCAAAGTGTTATTCAGCAAGGGTGTTTGCATAAGAAAGATGAGCATCAAGGAATGTTGCAAAGTGACCAAATCCCATGACCAAAGCACCAAAGACCAAAAGAGCAAGCAAAGAGAAGAACCAAAATCCAAGCAAAGAGGGTCCCTACTTTTAGTGGGTTGCGTGTGCAAAATTGCACAACACTTTCCATCATAATTCACCTAAACAATCTATTTTTATCATTTACCAAGTCCTATTTGAAAGTGTTGTAAAGAGTTGTAACAAATTCTCACACTTTCCTAAGCTTTCCATCAACAAATTTACCCTTTCTTATGATAAAATGACCCCTTAATTCACTTATAGGTCCTACTTAAGTTTGTTTCAGAAGACAATCCCGTTAAACAACTATAATCACACTTTAATTCTTAGCATCCACTCAAAATTTCCCAGGTGGACTAAGTCGCCACCTTGGGCGACTTAGTCCCATGTGGCATAAAAATCAAATTTAATCCTAAATTCCAGCTGGATATTGTCTCTTAAACCCTAAGGTCGGCCTATGATGTTTTATTTTTGGGTAATTACGGTACAACATGCACTAATAAATGGTTTTCCCATCGTTTTCATCCTCCTCATTCTCTCATGATCAAGCAATCTATCTTCCTCAACAAGTCAATCACTCAAGCACAATCCATTAGAGTTGATAACTTGCACATCTTCAAATTTCTTCAACAAGGGTTTGGTGATTTTTTGTACTTGCATGTTATTCAATCATATTTCCCTTTCCTTATATTTCATTATCTAGGGATTGATTACCAAAATGGGGTTTTACTAAGGCAAACCCCTATTCTCTAACCATAACCCATTTTCCCCTCTTTGCATGTGTGTTTTGTAGACTTTGTATGTAGATTAGTCAAAGAGTAAGGTGCTAAAAGGTGTCATGTTTCCATCCACATAATTCCAAGTCAACAAACCCTAAAAGGATCTTCAAGACAACTTGTAGGTACGTCTAAAGATTTAGATATGGGTGTCTGTCAGAAATAGAAGTATGGGTTGATAGCTATAGATTCTACTCTCAAGATTCCTAAGAGCTATAGGTGGACTAAGTCACCATCATTGACGAATTAGTCCCACTTCTAGACTTGAAAAGTGATCTATGTATATCTGGACACCCATTTTCTCAAAACCTATTCCTGCAAAGTTTCCCCAAAGTAGGACTAAGTTTTCCATCTTGGAGGAAGTGTCCTAGTGGCCTCCAACAATAGATTTTGAAAGACTCTAGAGATCCTATTCATCAAGCTTCAGTTTCCAGGTGCACCACTTTTTCCTCAAGTTCTGTTACAGTTTGCATGCATTTTAGGTCATTCTTAGGTCATTTAACATAGTGTATTCAATAATTTTATATTTCATTCATTTTCATTCATTAGATATATTCATTTCATTAGATTACAACACTTAAATACATTTCATACCACACACACATCACACACTATACCCCTAATATTGAATGAACCCCTAGGTTCTTGAGCATGAAATATTTCTCTCCTTCTAGGTGAACACCTTAGAACTACTAGGGAATCCACTTTCCCCCAAAGTATATGGTTCACATTAGAAGAAAATTATCTCACAATAATTGCTACAAGTTTTTGATGGACACTCCCTACACATCAAATTCAGGTAGGGAATAGGAGATCCAAGAGAAAATATCCTAAAAATAAGCTATAAAATGAGTCACCTTCTTGTGAGGCCCCTACTTACACCAAATGATATCGTAACATGTAACCTTTCTAGCCCAATGTTAGCCTAAAAATAATGGAGGAATTAATTTACAAGTTGATCAAAGCATAAGACAAAATTATCAAGAAAGGTGCAATACCACTCTAAAGAGGCATCCTTAAGAGAATGTGGGAATAGTTTTGCTAGAAGTGCATTATGGTGAAATAAATTTTTACACATTGCATTAAAGGATGAGATATGAGTCTATAGGTCCCCATGACCACTATACTTTTGAAACTTTGTAATTTCCACACCTTGTGGGATGGGAATGTTTAGAATAGTAATAGATAAAGGACAACAATGACAAAAAGGTTGGAACATCGGCTAAGAAGATGAGCTATCCATTTTTTCTATCTAGATCTATATCTATCCCATGTTCTATAAGAGAGAATTAAGGATGGGGTCCCTAAATGAAGTGTGACTAGTAGATCCACCTATATAAAAACCTGTACAAGTAGAGGCACCAACACCAATAGAGGCATCAACACTAGCACTAGCACCAACACCAGAGGTGAAGATATTCTAAGTTTGAAACGTAAAATCCTAGAAACATAGAGGATTATATTCACCCAATCAAGGCTCTCCTCATGTGTAGTGGTGTTGTTAGTATTATCGATGGATGGACCCATGTTTTCCATGCAAATAAACACTCCAAGTATTGGGATATTTAGTTATTTCCCATCGATCTTTGATTAAAGATCTTGGGTATTATCCAAGATGGAGGTGTAATATGGGACATGGGTTTCCACAATATTTTATTTTCCATGAAGCAACTCTAAGCCCAAGTTTGATCTTTAATTAATAAATTTATTAAACCTTTGACAAGGGGAGAAACTTGTGCATAAGAATCATATCTTTCCAAAAATATTGTAAGCTCTTTGAGCTTCAATTCTAAAGAGTGAAGTTGCTCCACAGGAACCCTAAGAGTGGATTCCTCCTCTAATGAAGTGGAAGAGTTTGAAGGAGAAGCGAGATGAGTAAGGGTTAAAACTTCATTGTGAGGTGGGGAGAATCCGGTCAAAATTCCTATAGTATACTGTTCAAAATATAGGCTTGATTAGGGAGGACTAAACCTTCTAGACCCCATATCTATGTTTCTATAGCATCTTCTCACTATGTATCCATAGGTAGGTGATTGGGTCATGAAGCTCATAAAGAGCATCACAACACACTATCAACTACACATCCTAACATGAGAGAAGAAAAATTTGAGACAAAGAGAATGAGGAAGAAAGTTCACATCAAGTCAGCAAAATGTAATGGAAAGGATTCACTACTCTCGGGTCTCTAGGATAGGGAAGAGTATATAGTGAGAAAATAGCTCTCTATTACATCAAAGACAAGTGTTCAAGTGACGAGTAAAGGTTAAGAGAGTTTATGTAATGTTTTTGGATTTTATGATTTTTTATAAAGGTAGAACCTTAGAAGCTAAGTTAATAGACCACACAAGTCTTGGAAGACAAATAGATAAGCTCTCGGCTAGAGAACGAAAGTGCGAACCAAGGAGGACAATGTAGTGCACTGACATATTGTATGAAATAGAGATAAAATTAGCTGCCAAATACACTTAGGATCTTCTAACTACCCGAGACCTGAAGTTTAATTGTTTTACTAATATAAAAATAATTCTAAAAATGCAAAAAAGTACGAAAAGAAGAATACTTAAAAGACTAGTAAACTAACTATTTAATGAAATGACTAGTGGAAGAAAAGGGATTAACACATTATAGGTCTAGATATGAAGCCTTTCACAAGATCCTCAAAGATAGCTTGCACACATAGAAACAGGAAAAGGGTTAGGGATAATTTTTGGGTTTGCCTTGGTCTAACCCCCACTTTTATGTTTCCACCTCCATGGACAGCCAAATAGATAATGAGATTGAAATATAGATAATAGAAATAGCAAGATAAGAGATAATACATGAAATACAACAATATAATAATAAACAAGAGTGATGATGCTATGAAAGTAAATTTTAACCTCCCTCCAATGAGCTTGGTAAATTCTAGAGGAAGAATAATGCTTTAAAGGAAATTGAGATGAACGTGTAAGAACATGATGTAGGAAAGATTGAACCTATAAGAGTGGGATATGTAGAGCTAAGAGAAGAGAGCTAGATTGAAGAGAATGTGTGAATGAAGTGTTATAATGAGAGATTGATAGATTGAATTGGTAGAATGGAATAGAATGAGAATGAGAGAGAAGAATATGGCCAAATTACACGCCAAAGAGCCATTCTCAAGAGCATCTATGATTGTAGAGGTGTTACACTTTACTTGTAGGCAACAATATAACATCCCAATGACTACACAAGTAGGAATCCTATCAAGACATTTATGTGATGTGTAGATGTCTGCATGGTGTAGGAATTATCCCAGACAAAATTTCCTCTAATGACAAGGCAAGGATTAAAATGACGGCTAAGAAGGTGACTTTTCACATTATTACCTTTTTAAGACAAAGTGAAGGTTGATGTTATGTGAAATTGCATAAGGGTGTAATTTTATAATATAACAACATCCTTAATTGATATATATTTTATACATTCATAGATCATGTTTGATGTCTTTCATGGACCATGATAATCCTAAAAAAAATTTGTTTTATGTGTTTGTATCATTTTGATCAATTCCAACTATTGATATGTTGTCAAATGATTACTGAAATTGATTATTCTACCATGTGATATCTCCATTGGTGTTGTATAATTAATGATAGAGTAAACATCTAATCTTGATAAATTGAGGCTACAACTATGTGGAAGTAATCTATGGAATATTTGGCAAGTAGATTTAGAAGGAATTATAGGTAAAATATTATGTAATAGGAATGTCAAATATGTTAAACAATGGTATTTCTATGGATACATCCCATTAGAGTTTTACCTAATGATAGAAACAACTTCATCCTCGTCCTAAATGTTTACCAATGGTTTTTATTCAATGGTCATGAGTTTCTGAGGAGAATATTTTTCATCGTCCTCTAGGTCTAGTTAGATAGGCTCTTCCAAGTCAGACAAAGGTTGTGCATGTAGATAGAGGGAAAACTTATTTATAAAATTTACATTGGATATAATGATATCTGTAGACCTACATCCTATGGAGGAATATGTTGTGGCCTGCTATGATCACCTTAGGATTAATGGATATCCACCTAGGTTAGCCTTAGACCATAAAACCATGATATCTATAGGGTATTGCCACAAGTCAAGTGTAAGGATCAAATCTTGAATGATACATTTTGGTTTGAATATTGACCTATCTACCAATTGTAAAACTATTGGTGAAGACCTTCAGTCTATTAGTTGAATATTTTCATTATTTCTCTAGTCATACTATTTGTTATTTCCCTTAGATCAATCAAAGTGTTCTTAATGAGGGTTCCATTGAGTTTCACATCTACCACAAGGCTTCTAGGTTTTATATACTTTTAACAACTAGGTTTCCAAACATAATATCAACTAGTTGTCCTATTACATGGATAGTATGAGAGTCCATTTATTTTCTTCTTGGATTACTAAGTTATATTTAACTTATATTATTGGTGTATAATGGCACATTCTTGATGGCTTTGATTGGGAAATTTTGACACAAAAATTATTTAGTTGAGTCAAGAAGTCAAATTTAGGTTCAAGGTGAGAATTTTGAGTGTTTAATATTTCTTGTATGGTGGTTCTTTGCTTGTGAGTTTTTTTTAAGGTGCTCATTCCAGTTATTCAGATGGTTGTTATCATTAATGGCTATTTCTTCATCAATAAATTTTTTTATGGGTGTTGATTATGGAAAAGCAATTATTTTACCTTCGCATATGTGAACAATTCTATATTGGTTAGATATTGGATGGGTTCATTAGTATAGGCATGTTGGAAAATATTATTGTTAGGATTTGGTGTAGGTTGATGGGTAGTTGAGGGTCTCTGTGTGGTTTATGGCTAGGAATAGCTAGGGTTGGAATAATGGTTGGCTACTATAACAAGGCTTCTTGTGGTTTTAGGTAACTTACATTTGAGTTTTGCCATTGTTGGTTTCTTTGCCATTGTTATGACCATAGGTTTTGAAATTATTACCATTGTTGATTATAATTTGGAGATGGATATGGTTTTTGTTTCCACACAACCTACTATGGATTATAATTGTTTGATTTTATTCTTGACCAAGGTTGATTTCACATGTTATTCCAGGGTGTATTTTTACAATTAAGAAAATTTGAATTAACTCCTAGGAATGAAGTATTGTAAGGAAAAGGGTCTTGAGGCATACCTTGTCTCTTTTTCAGGGTTTTTTGTTGAGAAATATAAAATAATTTACCTTCCTCCTCTTATAATATGTGAAAATTATATCTCTCATTCTTCTCCTTGGAATTAATATCAATCTTTTTCATTTTCAATTTATCTTCTTCTATTAGTAATGTGGATAGTTCTATGTCAAAGCAATATATGCTTCTTGTTTCTTCTCAACATGTAAGGTGTTCAAAAAGGCCACAAGATGGAAGATGGTATCTTATTACATGTTTTAAAGGAGATCACTGAGCTCCACTATAGAGACACTTGTAGGTTTCTTGGTGGAGGTTGGATCTTTGAAACCTTTGATTTTTTTCATGGTTGATCATGAACAGTTCCTATAAATTTGATAGATTTGATCAAGGGACAGTTGAGAGATCTCTCATAATCAAATAAGGTTCAATGCATCTATATAGTCCTTATTCACACCTCTTAGGAATGATAATTTGAGTTACTCTAGAGAGAGCTAGTTTTGGTGTGACTTTTGAGACAAAATATAAATATCTCAACATAATATTTGATGGGTTCATTATCTTTATGTGACATTTGGAATATGTCATCTCCTTTCATGTCCCTTCCAAAATAATAGTCTTGATATTTCTACAAGAATTTCTCCTTTATGGTTTCCCACTTTGGTACTATATTTCTTCCCAACCCCATGAACCACTATAAATTAGTATCCTTAAGTGTGGCTAGAAAGTGTTTTACTCTATATGCATCAGTAATGTAGTCATAAAACTGACATAAAAAAATAAATTTAAACATAAATGTATTAGGATCCTTCATGATCAAACCATGGAATTTAGATAGATGTGAAGGAGGTATGTTCTTCAAGGTAGTTACACGTTCTTTGTTTTCTATTGAAAATTCAATTGTAATTGGTTCAACAAGATTCTTTATAGCTTCTTCTATCATTATATCAAGATTCTTGGTGGTGATATCATCCAAATCTAGGCTATATTTTGGTGTGAGAGATGCCTCAATTTTATCGAATTCCATGATTATATCTTCTAATTGTATGAAAGGTACTTCTATTTCATCAAAGTATTTAATTAAGCCCTCCTAGTTCTATTTTTTTATGGAATAAATCTCCCTAAAAAATATCTTTACCACCACATGCAATGGTATTTGAGCTAATATCTCTCTTCCTACACACTTATTTTTTTGAGGAAAAGGCATCTAGCCCATATAATTATATTAATATATGTAAAATTTATAGAATAACATAGCTAGGAGAGCCAAAGTATATCAAATTCTTATAGTTCACATGGACCCCTTACTCATATGAAAACTATCTATCACAGAGCTATGTCTACCATTACAAAATGCCCATACATGAAGAGCCAAAGGACATATCCATCTTATAGAAAAAAAACCACAAACCCATATTGTAAGCCTACATTCCCAAATACATAATTACAACTAAAATCCCATGTACAAAATTCCAAAAATATACTGTTGTATTTTGACGATAGACCACCCTACTCATTCACAACTTGGATTTGATTTCCTTGGAGATATCAAAAAAGAACCAAAAACCACCCTATGACTTATGGGCTAGCATGTTCAATTTCCTCATCCACAGGAGGTGCCTTGTTGAGATTAAAACCATGTCATGACTGGTGTGCAACAGGATAAGGGTTATAATGATGCTCTCTTGATTAGACGACACCCACAAACAAAAAACTGAATGTGGAGAAGCCCATGCAACTGGTTCATCATGAAAATGTGTCAATATGGTGAGAGTTACATTCACCCTATATTTTATGAGCTTAGACATGTCATATCCAATGACCTTTCCATGCCTATCCAGTGCCAACTGTAGATAACAAAAAAATTGCATTTCAATTGAGTGTTTCATGGCATCATATAATGAAATGTAGATGTTTCCATTTAGGAGAAAGTGTTTAGGGAAAATTCCCCCAACATAGCCTTTCCCTTTCCATAGGTCATAAGCCTCCACTACCTTCACTACTATGTTATCTTCCAAAAACTTAACCTTGATAACCTTAGAAACTACGATATTCAAGTCGGGTAAAGATTACACAAGATCAAAGCAATTTGAAAGAAAAACATAGCTAATCTATGAAGGGAAAATACACCTTTGAGCTTGTGGAAAAATAATTTCTTCACCTAATGCCTGCTTGACACACTTTCTAAATTGTGAGTAGTGTAAATTGAAGATTTTCCCCAATTTTGCATCACCAACCATCTCTACAAATGGGACTTCCCATTCAAGCATTGACAACACTCTGTAGTTCCTAGGAAGATATTCCATGATGCCCTTATTACATTTCCCACGAGCTTGATAGTAGAAACTTAGTTCACCTTCGCCACCTGAGGAAGACCTTAGATGCATATCAAAAGGTAATAATAGACCGTGAAATAATGAAAAAAAGGTGAAGTCCTTTAAAACCATTTCACACACGTGTAAACCCTGGAATATGAGCTCCTTTTCAAGCTATGATAAAAAGAAAAATTAGAACAATAATTTCACATTAGATCAGTTGTCATTTCATCCTACAGGAGACAAAAATGCATTAGGAATGTGTGCATTGAAGTACACAGCTCCCTTTGGAAAACCACCACTAATGTCAGGATAAAATGTACGAAAAGGTAATTCACAGCATAAGAAATCTTGAAAACTAGATTTTATAGCCACCACCCTGAAGCATTATGACACAAGAATGAATTCCATAGAGATTAGATCAATAACCACACACTTTGAAAGATACAACATTACTACCCTTCTAATAGAATTACACCTGCCAACCTCCAAATATTTTTGCCACCTTTTATACGAATGGAATTGATTCATGCTTTACTATTTCTAATAATTATGGGTATGGTTTGATCTTCTCCATATTGTTTTGAATAGACACTTCTACCATATCACAACCCAAACTTGCTAACCAATCTGCTAAACTATTCCCTTCATAATATGTATGAGAGATAATAAATTCTTGAAAAATTTCTAACATTTATGAAACTTTTTGAAGAATATATTTTAACCCTCTATTATGTATGTTTCTCTCTTTACACAAATTCACCATTATGAGAGAGTCCCCTTCTATATGGATCCTATTAATTCCCAACTTTAATCTTTCTTCTAATCCTATCAACAATGCCATTGCTTCTATTGCATTGTTCAATCCCCATCGAAGGTGCGAAGATGATAAAGTATTAGCAGAGCCCTTGTGATCCCTTATACAAATTCCTACTCCTGACACCCCTAGATTTCCACGAGAAGCTCCATCAAAGTTCAATTTTCTAAATTTTGATTGCGGTGGACACCATTTTTTTTTACTGTGGTCTATCTTTTGCTTGACTGAATTATGCATACTTCCTATGAATGGAAGCCTTATACCTTTCTATGTATTCAAGATAAAGACATTCAAGATGGAGAACACAGAGCCAACATGTTTATAGTTTTGAACATAAGATTTTACAACCTCTAAAATAGTCTTTTCCAGTTTGATGATGTTCATTTTCTCAAAAGTTATAACTTTTCTAAAAATACGAAGATTCCTCTTCCACCAAATTTTCCAGATGACAAGCATTGGTATGCAGATCCAAATATAGGAGAAAAAGGATGACTTATAAAGAGTAGGCCAACCTTGAAAGAGATCCTAGATGTTGTTTGGTAAATGCAAAGACAAATGCTTTTAATGAAATCCCAACAAGCTTGTGCAAAACTACACTAAACAATGAGGTGGTCAATAGTTTCAAATTCAATTTGACAAAGATGGCATTTGAAACGGTCTGCAATTTTCATCTTTACCAACTTATCACTTGTCAAAATCCTTTTATTCAATGCTATCCATGCAAAAATAACCACTTTTGGTAAAATCTTATCATTCCAACAAAATTTAAATGCCGTTTGGGGTATTTTTTGTTCCTTAATCTGAGAAAGAGACTTGTAGCCTTATTTCATTGTGTACAAACCAATTTTAGATGGAGCCCAAACTATTTTATCAACTTTACCTAAGAGATAAACTACTTTGTCATTCAAAATATTCTGCAAAGCCTGAAATTGTTGTGGAGAAATATAGTAACTAAGTTGTCTTTCCAAATAACTCTGCCAATGAATGGTTATGTAGAATGAACATAACTCAAAAAATATTCTCCCCAAACTACTGGTAAAGCTTACTTAACCTCTTGTAACTCTGGATTATTTTGTAAAGGTGGAAACCCAGTCCATGAGTCTAACCAAAACTTCATATCTTTCCCATTATTTACTTCCCGGATGATATAGTCTGTCATCAATTTCCTATGAGAGAGTATGAAATTCCACATGGCTGACCCACATTGAGGATTTTCTATAGTAAAATTATTGTTGAGCAAGGGGAGTCCATGTATTTAGATTGCATGATTTTGCACCATCTTGCTTCTGACTTTTCATATAATTTCCAAGCAAGATTTTTCCCAAAGGCTTTATTACTAACCGCGAGATTATGAATTCCCACACCCCCATGTGAATTTTTCCTTGCCATATTGTCTAAATAAATGAGAGGAATATTTTTCTTGTAATTTACATTTCATTTCCATATTAAAGCTCTTATTATTTTTTTAATTTCAAGGATCACTGATTGAGAAGCTTTAAGAACTGCTAAAAAATAGTTAGGTATTGAAGCCAAGACTTATTTGACCAACAAGATTCTACCTGAAAGTGAGATCCATCTAGTTTTCCACCTGAGAATGGATGATTTCAACCTTATAATGACTTTATTCTAGAATGATGCCTTAGAGGGGCCATGAAAAAAGGAATAACTAAATACTTGCAAGGTAAAATAATAGGTTGGAAACCCCAAATTTTGATTACTAATTGACTTGTAACTTCCTCAGAATTGAATACATAGATCTTGGATTTGGCTACATTTAACTTCTTCTGAAAAGTAGAAGAGTGTTTATCTAAAACTTCTTTTACAATGTTTGCAGCTACAATGGTGGCAAGGCTAAACAGTAAAGTGTAATCTGTAAAAAGTGAATGGGTTTCAATGATGTCTATGCATTGGATCTTAATACCTTGCCATAATCCCTTATTTTGGTTTAGAATAATGAACCTACTTAGAGATTTAGCCATGATGATGAAGATAAAAGGAGAAAGTGTGGCCCCTTGCCTAACCCCCTATGAAGAGGTGAAGTATCCTAATGGAGAACCATTTATAAGGACAAAAAATTTTGCACCAAACAAGCATGACCTAATCCAATGATGCCATTTCCCACTAAAACCAAATTTTGCAAGAACACTATTCAAAAAATCATAATCAACATTTTCATAAGCTAAATCATCATATCAAGTTTAACTAAAAATGATGGTATTTTCAAGGACTGAATAGAATGAAGGGTTTCATGAGCTACAAGAGCTCCCTCGAATGTTTCCTTACCCAGCACAAAACCACCTTTCTCTAGTAAAATTATCTTTGATATGACGGGTTGTAGCCTGAGATATATTACTTTTGTAAAAAAATTGTATACTGTATTGCACAACAAAATTGGCCTGAAATCAACAATGGGTCTTTTACCTTAGGAAAAACTGCAATATTTTTAGTATTGAACTACTTAAGCATAAACACAGTTCTCCTAGATTCTTCTAGAGCCCATAGAAGATCAAAACACAAAAAATCCCACCTGTTTTGGAATAAAGTTGTTGTGAACCCATCTAGACTAGGTGCCTTTTGTGTGGATAAAGAAAATACTACATGCTTTACTTCCTCTATTGTAAAGGGTTTCAACAACATATCATTATCTTCTTTTTGGATTAAAGTTGGAATTCCCTGTAGGATTTGTTTTTTATCTTGAATACTCTGAGAAGGCTTATGTTTTGGTGCTGAAAATAAATTTGAGAGAAAAATAACTCCCTCTTTCTGAATGTCCTCCTCTTTAGTGAGCCAATTACCTGTTGATAACTATTTAATGTAGAATATTGATTTCTTTGCATTCTTGACCTTGACATAGGCATGAAATTTTTTTGTGTTCCTATCACCTTCTTTGAGCCACAACTCTCAATATTTTTTCCACCAATAAATCTCCTCCCTTTCACATATCTCTTCCCTTAAACCTTGCAAAAATTTTTGTTTATCACACAAGGTACCATCTAGACCATTATTAAGTATTTTTTCATGAACTGCTTCAAGTTCTTTTTGCACCAATTATTTCTGCTGGAATATATTCTTAAACACTTCTTTGTTCCAAATTTGTATCTCCTTTTTAACATGTACCAATTTCTTGCTAAGTTGGAAAAATTTTTACCCTTCTTCAAACGGGGCAGCTACCCACCATTTACGTAACAAGGACATAAATTGTGGGTGTGTGAACCACATATTTTAAAATTTGAAAGAGGATTTAAACCTTGTAGGGGGTATCATTGCAATCTTGAACCCAACTGCATAATGATCCAAACCTATATAAGATAGGATTTCTATCGGAATGTCATATTGTAACTACAACCAATTGGGGGTTACTAAAATTCTATCCAACCTTTCTGCTATCTACAAAAAACCTACCCTACAATTGTTCCAAGTATATTTTCCTATCAAAGATAATATATCTTTCAAAGCATTTGATAAAATCAAATTACTAAAATCATTCATAACTTTAATAGTTGGAGAAACACCCCTTGCTTTTCCTACAAATTTGTAATTGCATTAAAATATCCTACTAGAACTATCTTGACATCCCCAAAATAACTTATAGCTTCAGTAATCTCATCCCATAATCTTTTCTTATCCAAAGTAGTAGAAGGACCATACATATTCATAAGATATAATTTCAAATCAAATTTGGTAACTTATAACAACTACCAGTTTGGGTGAATTTGCTACAAAATGATTGACATAGTCTTTGGATTCCATAATAAAATTAGACCCCCAAAAGCTCCTTGGGTAGGCGAATGAACAAAATCCCACAAAGACCATTTCTTCACCACCTCTTCAAATATTTCCATTGAATTTTTTTATTCTTGAAGAAGAACAATGCGTGCTCCACAAGCATCAATTTGACGCTTAATGCGTGCTCTTTTTTCAGGGGAATTTATGCCCCCAAAATTCCACATAATGATCCTCATTTCTCTCAAGGAGATAAATAGGCTCTCCTTAATATCATTGTTGTAGAACTAGACAAGTACTATATAATGGTTTTTTGAACTCTTGCCTCTATCTCTTCCTGTAATTTAACAAACCTTGATTTTCTACCATGTTTTCCTAGTGATATTTTAACAATCTCCTGAGAAGGTGTTTGAGATAAGGATAAAGTTTGGGAGTAATCAAAATCATCCTCACCCAAAGCCAATTTAGCAAGATGAACCATTTCTAGTTTTTTGACATCTTGTGGCTCCTCTTTTTGCACAAGAGAAAAATCATGTGGCCCCTCTATTTGTAGTGGAGAGACTTCTTGAACTATTATTACTCTATGGGTTGGTAGAGAATATGTAGAACCTATGAAGCGTTCTTCCACAACAATTTCATCAAACATATCAAAAGCTAGAGAGACCAACCACTTTTGAGCAAAAAGTTAAAGCTCGTCCTTATCCCTAGAAATCAAAATAGACAACTTATTATTCTCAACCCTCTTGGAAGGAACAATACTGGAAGAGGGCTGAGAAGAGCTCTTCTCAAACATAAATTTCCTTGTAATATCAATATTTTTCTTCTTTGAAATACTAGGATCTAGAGGAGCATATAGATTTAATAGATAACTTCTACATGTGTTGACAATAAACTCAGAGAAATTTGTTGAGATAGTGAGTATTTTATTTTTCCTTAAAAATTTCACTATGTGTTTTGGAACTTAAAGAGCTTAATTGTAACCCAATCCTTTGAAATTGAATTGAATCTGAAAGATTAGTCCCAACAAATTGTGATATAATTTCCCAATTCCTAACTATCGATCCCTTGTCCTTGAAAGTATTTGGGAAGGTCAAAGACTGCACGTCTCAGATTCTTGCTTCTGAACAACAAGTTGTTTGATAGGATCACAAGTCTTAGAGGATGTTGGTATTTGAGAATTTATATTATCTTTAACTAGACAAGTAGAAGAAATATAATCCATTGTGTGACACTAAGAAAAAACATTTACATCTTCTAAAACAATTTCCTAGATCCAAGTACCAAATCTGGTTACCAAATGAAGATGTCATGCGAGATTCTTGGTTGTGTCAAATAATAAACAAACCCTGACTATTGTGGAAGGATTTTTGAAAGTGTGGAGATCATGTTTTAAAAATATTCCTAGATGGTTTTCCATGATCTCAATAAGTTTTAGTTCTGTATATTCTAGAGGCAAGCCATTAAGTTGAACCCAAAATGGCATAAATTTTGCCACAAATTCACAAGGATTAAAATATGGACTCCATACTTGGGTAAAAAGACCTGACCCATTATAAATCGATGACTTAATCTTAAAAATGGCATCCCTATGAATTTTGGATTCAAAAATTAGAACAAAAATCCCTCTCATCTTATCCAGGTAGAAAACTTGTTTAACCCCAACCCAATCTCCAAAATGCAACTCCTCAAGAATTTAAATGTCAAGATTTCAATTACAGAACTTACAAATCAATATTGTTTGACGAAGATCTGGAACTTGGGGTTGCAAGAATTCCTTTGGAAGTGTGAGTTTGAAAAATCTTGATTGCCTTGGTAACAACTTGTTGGCTTCATTTGAGTTGATAGGAGGAGATTCACTTAGGGGCTCTTTTCAATTCCATTGTTGATCCCTTCTATTTTTGCAGTATGCATTTTTCTATTGGGCTTTCTTATTTAGAGTCTTGGCCTTGATTTTTTGGGTAGTTTCCTCTAGATTTTTGAAATCACTAGCATCCCTTTCCATAACTAGAGACTTAGGTACGTCCTTCCCATGATGCAACTCCTTTGGCTTCTCAGGGGTTTTGTATGTGTTGGATTAAAACGAGCTCCTAACCGATCCAAAGTTTGAGGTGCAGGAGGACAATGATTCAAAACCCTAATAAATTATTGAGCTTTTTATTGAACTTGTTCCATATAAACCCTTCCTCGATTATGGTTTTGAACATGCTGATGAAATTGCATGTGTTGATTTCGTTGACCATGTGTAGCTATTATTTCTGAACGCTGACTACCATCCTCCTAAATTTTTAGAGGGGCTTGTTTTTCTCGATTTAGTTGACAAGAGTTGAAGGGGGCCCAGTTGGGATGAGTGAACCTATGTCTTGTGGGATGGCCATTTGGTTGAGTTGGATGACCATTCTACTGAAATTTATTATGATAATTATTCTAAGGCCCATGAGGGCCACAGTGTGTATTATGATGTTACTGAGTATACCTGCCTTGTTGATTATGATTACCAATGTTGTGGGGACCTTGCAGAAACTGATTTGACTGATAATAATATGCATTACTTCCATTGTAATATTGACACCAACTATCATGAGGGCGAAGAGGGCCAGAAACCCTAGGAAAATGATAGTTACCTTGCTCAGATAGAATTTCAGAACCAATAGCTTTATACTAGCATCTTATTATTTCTTCCTAAACACTAAAAAATTTAATATTCCTAATTGTTGGAAAGAAATTATATTCTCTATACTAAGAAAGCAATAAATAAAAAACCCAAAAACTAATAAATTCCAAACCTTAGCACTATCCCTTGCAATGATGCCAAAAATTTCTAACTCCATTTATGTTTAGTAAATTGATGCAGAATGGGTATGCATTTTATTCAATGGGCCAACAAATTATTTATCAAAAAAATTACCAACTTAAGTGTGTTACATTTAATTATGTCAAACTAGGGAATCAAATTATTCTTGGATTGTACACACATTCTATGTGTATTTAAGGATTTCTAAGGTGTCCTATAGATTGTGCATAAAAAAATTGACTTCAAGTAAACTTGAATTAAAGTACAACCTACCTTATAAACCTTAACTATTTGACAGTATTTACAAGTAGGTAATCTCATTGGGATGGTAACCAAATGTTTTCAACTATGTTATAGTTATTTTCTGATGTAACTATGCAAAATAAATATTGATAATTAAGTGATTACTACTAAAAAATTAAATAAAATCAATGATAAAATCTATTAAAAATTAACTTTAAGAAGTCATTAAAAAGAAATCTAAAATATAAATAAAATTGAAGTTATATCATGTGGCCCTTACTTGGGTGACTGAAATCACATAGATTCTAGTCAAATATCAACTCAAGAAACCATCTATTTGTGTGAATCTATATTATTTATTACATTATGGACTTGCAACTCAAATTTGATAAAAAAATTATAGATACAAATTTCTACTAATACCCAATTATACTAGATCTTTGAATCATAAAGCATATGCCATATACACATGATGTACACAACCTAATTATTTTGGACTCTAATTAACTTAGCAGTATATGTAAACTCATCCACAAATATAGGAAGTGAATGGAATTCCATAAAGTGGAACAACATGGAAATTTCACACTTACACATTTAGCGTGATACATTTATTGTGCCTTGTCGCATTTATGACAAAAACCTTATGAGTGGAATTTTCATGATTTAAACTCCATAGGGGAAAATGAAAAAAACATTAGTAGTCTTCCACCTTATTTCTTGTAAAATTTTGAGTTATATGCATGCATGACACACAAACCTTAGAATGGCATGCAAGCATCCTCAAACTTTTTGAGTTTAAATGAGGGAATCTCATGAAATTTTCCCGTGACATGCATTATCACAACAAAAGGACGGGTGTAACAAAAAACTTATTAGTGGAACTTTCAGGATTTAAACTCCATAGGGGAAAATAACAAAGAATTAGTAGTCTTCTACCTTATTTCTTATAAAATTTTGAGTTATATGCATGCATGACACACAAACCTTAGAATGAAACAAAAGCATCCTCAAACATTTTGAGTTTAAATGAGGGAATATCATGAAATTTTCCCATGACATGCATCATCACAACAAAAGGATGGGTGTAACAAATCTTCCCACCAATGCAACCTCACAAAACTTTATTTTTCACTTCCATTCCCATTTTTTCTCACTTCTTCTCACTCCAACTTTCTCTCTTGTTATTTTATCTCCTACATCTCTTCTCTACAATGAAACTCTATAGGATTCATGACTCATCAAAATCCAAGGCTCTCTTCCAAGCACATGACATCCCATCTATCAAGAAAACATGTCATTTCATCATGTTTTTCAATCTCTTTCATCTTTCACCTTGTCACTTGAGCTTATACTTTGAGGTAATCAAGGGCTATTCATTTCAGGTAGACTCTTCCTTGTCCTAGAGACTCAGGAGCAGTGAATCCCCTCTACTACATTTCAGGGAACTTGATGTGAATAAAAATATGTTAGATATTTTTAATCAAAAATATAGTTCTTTTGATAATTATTTTATCAAATAATATTTTGATATGTTGGATGATTCCCTAGATGATTTCTTAGAGACATATCCTATCTATAGATCTCCTGAACAAACTTCTTCATTTAAACAATCTACTTATTCTTCACAATTCAAAGAGTCCGTGAATTTATTTGTGGTCTCTACAACTCCTTAAAGGCCTAAGATACCCATCATTTACATTACCCCGACTAGCCCATCTCCTAACTCATTGGACCTTTACACAAGATTCTTACAATCTATGAATTCTTCCTATAAATTTGTAGCTCATACTTACAACACTATAAGGAATCAAAAAATATTAATCAACCAACTTTTTTACCACCTTCTCAACCATGTCTTCCTCCAACACCTAAACCTATAGCTAAAGAACCTAGTGATTATGATCTTGTCGAGCAAATTTGTTTTTCTCCTACCAATATCTCACTATTTTATTTACTTCAAACCACTCTAGTTTATCAAAGTATGCTTTAGGAAGCCCTAAAAAAATTCTGTTGTCTTCTACTAGGCCGATGGATGTTAATGTGGTGATGGCTCATATTCATATGGATTCACCGAATAGTATGTTCTATCAACAAGAAATCCTACCTTTAGAAGTATAAAAGAAAGAATATCCTCTAATTATAATAGTCAACATTAATAACATTGGCATTAGGAATGATCTCATTGAAGAAAAATATAATGTTGGTTGGATCTTTTTCTTCTTTATACATTCATGGATTCAATAGTACTAGTCGACAAGCCCTAGGCATGATAATGTTGCCTTCAAGGTTGGGACATCTTGTACCCACCTTGGTTTATGTTATTTTGGGTCCTTTACCTTATAACATTCTCTTGGTAAGACCATGTATTCATGATTTGGGATAAATAACTTATACTTTGCATAATTGTATAAAATTTATTGCTAATAACAAAGTAACTACAAAAAAGGTTGGCCCTAATGCTATACACCTTTGTAAAATAGCAGTTGTTGGTCAAGCCTTGATTTCTTCCTCTTAAAAATTTCATTCCTTTATTATCTTCTACTGTGTTTACATCCTATTCAATGGTGATTTCTATGATGGTTTCCCTTGAGATTGATGTCCCTGAAGAAGATCATCCTGAAGCAAAGAATCCTAAGTTTACCCCTTCTACTTCTTATATTGAAAAAAATACATGTCTTGATGATGATTGGGGTACTTGGACTTTATAAAATATTTCATCATAGAGTAAAAATTTGATCTTATACATCATGGCATTCCAATAGTCTCATACACCTCTATTAAGAAAGTTGATTTTCCTCTCGTTGAGGAAACCAATCATGTCCATACTAAGGAGGATGGTTATGCCCCTACTAAAGAAGATATCCATACTTTTGTTAAAGAGCTTAATGTTTAATATTCCAATTAAGAATGATGATTGTGATCATGTAGACAACTATGATCCCCATTTTTGGAATGATGCTCTCTATGTAGATCCTCCTCCTTGTCAAGAATTGCAACTACATTATGGCCCCAATTTTAACCTTATTTCTAATAATGGATATGGATGAAAAGGTTGTGGGTGTAATGAATGAGGTAATCAAGTCCCTATACAATTTAGTTCTCATAAGCGTAACATGGGGCTTGGATACTCTCACATGAAATATAAATGAAAACCATGGTTGAATGTCAACATGATTTCTATTGTGTCTCTTGAATTAGTTCATCTTGAGTTGATTGAAGGTAAACTAGACTAATGAATTTCATCTATATGTATTCTCTTTAGAGGAAGTTCTAGAATAATTATTGGGTGTCTACTCTCATCTACCTTCTTATCACCATAAGTGATGATTCATATATACTTGAACAAACAAGAATACATCAAAGAATCCATTATGAGAATTGTTGAAAAGGCTCCTTTGTCTAATATGGATGATAACATTCCTATTTCTCATCCTAAAGACTATACTACTCTCTTTAAATGGGATACTTCTGATTTTTCATGGATCCTAAGTCATTTGAAAAGGTGATCAATATTGGAAAGTGAATTTCTTCAAAAAAATCTAATCAAATATTAATCTATTACATTCTCATCCTAATATCTTCACTTGTTTATATGAGGATATGCCTAGTATTGACAAGTCCATGTTAGTTCACAATATCATTCTATGTATTGATGTTAATCTCATTAAATAAAAGATAAAAAATATGAATCCTAATTTTTCCTTTTATTCAAGACTAAGAGAAATAATTTGTTAAAAGCGAGCTTTATCTGTTGTATTGACTATTCACCTTGGATATCAAATATCATTGTCATTAGCAAGCTTTATGGCCATAATCATACTTCCATTAACTTCCATGATCTCAACAAGGCTTCTCTTAAGGATTATTTTATGTTGGCTAATATTGATACAATTGCAGACTCAACCATATGTCATGCCTTATTATCTTTCACAGATGGCTTCTCAGGCTATAATCACATTTGTATTAATCTAGAAGATCAGTATAAGATAACCTTCACTATCCCTTGGGGTACCTTCTATTATGTAGTCATTCCATTTGGGTTAAATAATGATAGAACAAATTACCAATTAGAAATGAGTCTTATCTTTCATGATTTCATTCACAAGATTCTAGAGGATTACGTTGATGATATTTTGGTTGTCTATGAATTGCCAAGATCACATGGAGAGTCTTTCTTATTTTTGAAAGGATTTGACACTCTAATGAGACTAAATCCTCTTAAGTGCCTCTTTGGTGTAGATTCCAATAATATTTTAGGATTTATCATCTCTCACCATGGAATTGAAGTCAACACAAATAATATTGATAAAACTGTTAACATGCCTCCTCTTGAAAACTTCTCTCAACTATGTAATTTGCAAGGGAAGATTTAGGAAATTCATAGATTTTTATCTCATTTGGTTGATCTCACTCTCCCTTTCACATTTTTTTTCAAGAAATATGTTCACTTTTAATGGGATGATTAGTGTGAAAAATATTTTGAGTCAATAAAAAAGTTATTTGGACAATCCTCCTATCTTAATGTCGCCTATGCAGGATAGACCCTTTTTGCTTTATATCTCTACATCACCTCACACCTTAGAAAATTTATTAGCTCAAAATGACAATGATGGTAAGGAAAGAGTGGCTTACTACATTAGTCGTATTCTAGTTGAATACGAAACTCAATATTTTGCTATGGAGAAGCAATGTCTTGCTCCCATTTTTGCAACACAGAAGCTATGACATTACCTTCTTCATGCTAAAACACATGCTACTATGAAAAGTGATTTTCCTAAACATATATTTACTAGAACTGATCTTTTGGGAATTTTGGAAAATGGGTAATATTTCTCTCTGAGTTTGACATCAAGTTTGTAACTTAGAAAGTGATCAATGATCAAGATATTGTTGATCAATTCATGGAAGCTCCATAATTTCACTCCTCCCCTATGCTAGATTTATTTATGGATGAAAATATCTATGCAATAGACTATTAACCTATGTGGGGGGTGTTGCCACAATAGTGGTTTACAATTTCTGAGAGGAACTGATTTTTGCTGAAATCACATATTTTTAGAAAATATAATGATTTAAGCCTTAAAAATTTCCATTATAAAGATTCCAATTGAAGAGGATTTGATCAAACCACCTTAGATCACAGCCCCTTGGATAGAACCTTGCTAGTTTGAAACCATACCTATAAATGAGTCTCCCTTACACCTATCAAAATCTTCATAAAAAATCACATTTTGATTTACCTTTTGGGGGATCAAATGAATTCATTTAAAATTTATTTCAAATGATTATAGTAGTCCTCAGAATGATCTATCCAAATAATATAATTTTAATATGTTTTGGTTTTATTATGTATTTATTTTTTTAGTTTTATTAAACATAGGTTTTTTCATAGAAAATAAAGGTTTCTTGTTCTGCACATGTGTAAAACTAGCAAATTATCAAACAAAATTTTGCAAAATATGAGTGCACCAGATATTGAAGTCCTTGATCCAACAAAAAAATAAAACTGAATTTCAATATATACAAAAAAGGTTATGCGTTATACAGTCACACTATGTTTGAATTGTAATTGGTTTGACTTCAAAACTTGATTAAACAAAAAATATTCAATAAAAAATTGTCTAACCAAGTGGAAGCACTAGATATCAGAGTTAGAAATCTAAATTTGAAAGAATTAGAATTTTATCCTTCATGGAAAAATAGTTATGTGTTATAAGGTGTGTCACTTTTTTAAAATGTTGTTTTTTGAAAAAAACTAGTTTTCGTGGGAGATGGAAAAAGAGCTGCAATCTGATTCCAAAAATTTTGAAAAAAATATTTTGAGAATCTACAGACAAAATATGATGAGACTCTAGTTTTTAGTTATGTGTTTTAGATCTAAGGATTTGGGACTCATATGCCACCTTGGGCATATGGGTCCCACCTAGGTCTTGGGACATAATTTTGAATGTTAAATTGAAAAAGGCACTTCATGAAATATATGTACCAAGTTTAAGCCACTGGGACTCATACACCCAAATTGGCATGTGAGTCCTGCTTTAACTTAGACCTATTTTAATTCAAATTCTTCATGGGATTTTATTAAGCTAGATCTAATGTCGGCTTGTAGTTTTTTAATTTCAGGAAATTAGGCATAAACGAGTATAAATAAAAGGTTATTTCACATTATTTCAACCAAACAAGACCTAGCAAGTTTTCAAAAGTATTCTTAAGGAAATTCTATGAGATTAAGAGTATTCAAGAGCAAATCATCAAGCATTTGGAGAAATATTCAAGATTCAAGCATCATGTCAAAGTCTTTATGCATCATGTGTGTTTGTGAGCTAACATTTGTGATGTAGGTTTTCATGATTCAAGCAAGCATTCAAGGGTGATCCCACAAAGCTAGTTTACAATTTCTGGGAGATTCTAATTTTTGCTGAAATCACATATTTTTAGAAAATATAATGATTTAAGCCTTAAAAAGTTCCATTTTAAGGATTCCAAATGAACAAGGTTTTATCAAACCACCTTAGATAAAAACCCCTTGGATATAACCCTGCTAGTTTTAAACCATACCTACAACGGAGTCTCCCTTACACCAATCAAAATGTTGATAAAAAATCGCTTTTGATTTACCTTTCGGGGAATAAAATGAACTCATTTAAAATTTATTTCAAGTGATCATGGTAGTCCTCAGAATGAGCTATTCGACAAATATTTTTTTAATATGTTGTGGTTTTATTATGTATTTGTATTTTTAGTTTTATTAAAAATAGGTTTTTCACCGAAAATGGTCTTTGTTTTGCAAACGTGGAAAAATAGTACATTATCAAAAAAAATTGAAAAATATAAGTGCACCGGATATTGAATTCCTTGATCCAACAAAGAAAAATAATAATAATTTGGATATATAAAAAAAAAGTTGTGTTATACGGTCGCGCTATGTCTGAATTGTAATTGGTTTGACTTTGAAACTTGATTAAAGAAAAAATATTGAATAAAAAAACTATCTAACCAAGTGGAAGCACTAGATATCAGAGTTACAAATCTAAATTCAAAATAATTATAATTTTATCCTTCATGGAAAAAATTTATGCATTATACGGTGTGCATCACTTTTTAAAAATGTTGTTTTCTGAAAAAAACTAGTTTTCGAGGGAGATGGAAAAAAAAGTGCAATCTGATTCCAAAAATTTTGAATTTTTTTTTTTTAGAATCTAAAAACAAAATCTGATGAAACTCTAGTTTTCATCATGTTCAAATTCCTCATGGTTTAGCCACTATAGGTGCCCAAAAGTGAAGATTTAGTTAACAAAAATTATTTTAGTGTCCAATTTGGCCAAAAATTATAAACCACTATTATGAGATCACCCTCAATCAAGAGTCAGGATCCACATCCATTGGAGCTATTTCACATAATTTTGCAACCTTTATTTCAAGGGTTCAGTGAGTTGCAAATTACATTTTTTCAATCATCATTCCTTCATGCTATATCATTTTATTTCAAGGTTTAATTACCAAAATGGGGTTTGACCAAGATAAAGCCCCATTCCATAGAAAAACAACATGTTTCCCTCTTGATGTGTGTTTGGAGATCTAGGTGATTTGGATCTTGAAGATCCTTTTGAATAGAATAAAATTGGGGTGGTGGTTCCTCTCTTTCACTTCTAGGGTTTTGGACCTAAAAGGAGAGAGGTCAATTTTCTTGCTCTTCTCCCTCAAGAACAAGCCCTTGAGATTTCAATGCAAAGGAGATTGAAATCCAGAAAAGGGAATGTTATAGGGGATGAATGATGTCAAATGAGAGGTTCACAACCAAGTGTAAAATTGGGAAAGAAAATATTCGAAAACATAGTGTGATATACAAAATGACCTAGAAAATACCCAAGAAATGAAAGTAGAACAAAATAGGAAAGAAAAATATGGACAGTGTGCACGTGGAAACCTCGAAGGGACTGGAAATAGCTTTGAGATTTCAGAAATTTTGATTTTTTTACCAACAAGGAATCATTCGCCAACCTGGGAGAATCAGTCCCAGATCAAGATATTTATGTAGGAGCCTATTTCAAGAAAAATTATCAGAATCTGCAATTTGATATGATATATAGCTAGAGTAGGACTCATTCACCACTCTTTGCCAATCAATCCCATTCAACTTTTTTGGGAATTGAAAACTCTGATCTGCACTTCAACACCTTCCCTTCCCTTCCAGCTTGAGTTCCCAATCGAAATCTATGAAAAACACCTACAAAATAAAATTCAACTTAATTTGTCAATGTGGGGTTTTCCTTAGTCAAACCCCTAATTTGGCAATTAAACCTTGGTAAAGATAATGAAATATGCATGAAAACCCTAGCCTCAAGTGTGTCTAAGACTAGGGAATATGAAACATGATGCAATCCTATTCTAACATGAAATAATATGATGGAAAATGGAAATGTAGAGATGAATGATTCACTTGTGATGATCTCCAACCATCCCAAATGAATCCCAATGATTCTTGTGCCTTCCTTAGGTTGAATGTAGAGTGATAATGGAGGTTGGAATCACTTAGGAAACAAGTGTTTAGGTTTGGATTGATGGATAGTTGCATATCCCTAACCTAGAACCCATCATGATTCACCATAGGCATCTATGACCAACCCTTGACCATGCTAGATCTTGATTGAAAGTGAGCTTGAAGACCTGCAAAAACACTTTAATGCTGCTCCAAAGCTTCAACCTTAATTTCTCTTGAAACTTGAATGCTCTTGTGAAAGATTTCCTGAAGATTCTTTATTCTTGATGAACCAAAAATTTTGAGTGTAAAAGGAGGGTTCCCCAATGGCTTCTAGGGTTTTCACCAAGGAGAAAGGGTATCTATTTCCACACCTAAAACCTGGGGTTTCATTCAATATCAGGGGTTGAATGTGATGTGATATGTCTCTAGATGAAGTATTCTAAATGTAATAGATTGTAATTGAAAATGAACTAACTATTGAATATAAGCAAAAGAAATCTACATTGTTTAAAAACACATGAGGATATACACAAAGGATAGAATAAAGACTATACAAGACAAGATAACATAACAAATAAGAAAAGTGCACCTAGAAACTAACAAGGGTTGAAGTGGGAATTGCAAAAGCCTCTGAAATTCTAGAAAATCTACTTTTTAGGCTAACTTGGACACTTACGCCAACCTAGGCGACTTAGTCCTAGTTCTAGTAAATTGCTCTGGGCTCCATTCTAGCCAACTGGGTACCCAAATCTCCAAAACTCCCTAACAAAATCATGAGTGGGGCTAAGTCGCCACTATTGGAGACTTAGTCCATTCTTGGTTTTTTGAGAATTGGAAAGTGTGAATGGAAGCTTGTAGTTTGCACTCTACTTTTTCACCAAAATCCGAGTCCAAATTCACAAAATCACCTACAAAATAGAATATATTTTGGTTTCTAATGTGGGGTTTTCCTTGTTCAAACCCCTAGTTGGTATTTAAAATTTGAAAGAGACAATAAATCTACATAAACCCTAGCCCTAACTGTGTCTAAGACTAGGAAATATAAAGTATGATGCAACCCTATTCTAATGTGTAAGAACAAGATGCATAAAATGAAGCTAAGACAATGCAAGACTCATTCTAAGAAACGTAGATCACATTAGAAATGAATCTTAGTGACATGCAAACCTTCCTTAGGCTGAAGATTGAGAGAAAATGGAAGATGGAACCACTTTGAAAACAAGTCTTTAGATTGATTTGATGGAAAGTTGCATCTCCTCAACCTAGATTTCTCCATGATTCTCCATAAACATCCATGATTAATCCTTTGCAATGTGAGATCTTGAGTGAGAAGTGAGCTTGAAGACCTACAAAAAACCATAGTTTTATGCCCAAAGCTTCAACTTTTCTATAGAAAAGGTAATGAGTCTTCTTGTGGAAGATGTTCAACACTTGATGCTCAAGTTTTCTTGTGAAAAATGACTAAAGGATCGTGAAAATGACCTAAAAAAATGTATTTATAAGAAAAAATACCTAATTGTCAGTTATTTTGACCTAAGAGGCTGACACCCATCGGGAATTTTTATCAAGTCAGAGATTTTATTGCTCAAAAATTCAAATAAGCCTAAAAGGGACTAAGTCGCCACCTTAGGTGACTTAGTCCCACCAGGGGTTTTTGAGGTGGGGTTTATGATATTTGAGTAATTTTGATGTTGTTTGTCAGGACTTGTATGATTTATTAGTGGAAACAGGCCTCAAATTCAAAGATAACGAGTCTTAGGGGCCTATAAATGTTGTTTTCGGAGGGTGACTGATGCAAGGTTGTCTAAAGTAGGACCAAATTAGGCACAAAACTGTCCTTTTCTTTAAATTTATAGAATTTTTGGTGACACATTTAGCCCCCACTTTAGCGCCCATATGACTCTATGTGCATATGTAAGCTAAAAGACTCTAAACAATGCACTTTGCTTATAAAATGATACTCATTGAAAGGTGGGAGAATGAAGCCCCCAGTGTAGTTTCTTGCAAAACCACAATGTTAGGAACCACATCCTAAAACACAAACTAATTAGTAGTCCAAAAATCCTCTTATCTAATTCCTAGCAATCGAATTCGAGGGTAGATGCATGCCCCCCCTTAATTCTTCTTACTTTACGGAGGTGGAATCAAGGTAGAAATATGGCCACATCAAATGAGGACACACATATCAGAGGGTGTTTCCAAGTACCATGCCACCTAATGATAGGTGATTGATGATGTATGGTGTGGAAACATGATTCTAATGTGACAAACGAAATAAAAAATGGAGTTCACTAGCACCTATTATGTTATTTTGAATGAAAAGCACTCTAATATGTATAAGATAGTAAACATATGAATGTGCTTACGTGAGAATGAGAAAGAGTAAAAAGGAATGAAAATGAGTTAATTTTTCACTTGTTCATTTTACCTTTTCGTAGCTTGAGAGTGACAAGTGAAGAGTGAAAGATGCCTAGTAGAAGAGATTTCATGCCTGTGAGACTGGATGAACTGTGGGACTAGGTGGCACATGGAGAGTAGTACCACGAGGTGAGTTGATATCACTACCTTTGTATTGTGATTTTTCAATTATTGAATGATTTATATGCATATTTAGGTTAATTTAGGATCTTGGAAAAAAGCTCACAAATGGTCCCTTTTGTTTGCAAAGTGTCCCTTTTGTTTGCAAAGTGTTCCGTTTCTTCATGAAGTGTCCCAAAAGGGTTCTAAAGCATCTAGGGCCTTAGAGAAATCACACTAGAACAACATTATTACACTTTCATGATGAATTAGAGTAAAATTGAAGATATGAGATGATTTAGAAAGTATATTTTGATTTTTTGGATAGGTACCTATTGTGCAGTTTGTGCACACACGCCTCACTGAAAGCAGGGACCCTCTTTGCTTGGTCTTTTGGCTCTTTTTTTGTGGCCTTTCCTTTTGGACTTGTCTTTTAAAATCATGATTTTGGTCTTTGGTGCTTTGGTCCTTTGGTCATGGGTTTTGCTCTCCTTGGAATGTTCCTTAATGCTTATCTTGTTTATGCAAAGTGCCCTTGCTGAAGAAACACTTTGAAATCATGGGTTTTGGGTGTAATCCGGGTTTTTCTCTAGGCAAAATTTCCTGGTTTCTTGGAAAACCTGATGGAGGTTGTTTTTTGCATTGCTTTCAGAGATTTTGAATCCCCAGGGAATTTTGTCTTCCTCGCACTTTCCCAAAGTTTCTTCATTGCCTCAAATCCCTAAATTCATTATGGGTTGTCATGTCATTGCATTTGTGTTTCATGTATGGACTTTGCAGACTATGTTTGATGAAGTTTGAGGTTATGTGTTGTAATTTGATTCCTTTTATATTTATTTGGTTTGGAGAGCTTAATCTTGAGTGTCATGTGCAAGCTTGAACATTTTTTATCCTTGGATTGTTGGCTTTGGGGCATTTTTTTTGTGGTGATCTTCTTGGCGTCATTGTCGTTGTTGCTTGCTAGGGCATCAAAGCTTATTACCAGTCATTGTTATCACTGAATTCACTTCACTAAATGGTATGTATTCACCCCTTTTCTTTAAATTGGTGATTATCAATGTTCTAGGGAGTCTTGAATGTGCTTTGAATCTAGATTTCAAATGTGTTCATTCTGGGTTGTCATGTCATTGCATTTATGTTTCATGTACAGACTTTGCAGACTATGTTTGATAAAGTTTAGGGTTATGTGTTGTGATTCAATTCCTTTTATCTTTCTTTGGTTTGGAGAGCTTAATCCTGAGTGTCATGTGCAAGCTTGAAAATTTTTGATCCTTGGATTGTTGGCTTTGGGGTATTTATTTGGTGGTGATATTCTTGGCATCATTGTCGATGTTGCTTGCTAGGGCATCAAATCTTGTTACCAATCATTGTTATCACTAAATTCACTTCACTAAATGGTATGTATTCGCCCCTTTTCTTTCAATTGGTGATTATCAATGTTCTAGGGTGTCTTGAATGTGCTTAGGATTTGGATTTCAATGTGTTGAGGGTCTATGATTAAATTAGGGTTATGCAATTTGTTCTTTTGATGTCTCCTCTAAAATTGACAAGGCTATCCCTTGCTAATTTTACCTTGTCCCAAGCTTGGTATTGTGCGTGATGTTTTTTTCTTGGGGTCTCAGTCTTGGTTCTCCCTGCATTTGATAAAGTGAGTGAGTGAGTTGAACGTCTTATTGTGTGTTCATGATCAAATCCTAGGGTTTGATCTCGAATTCATTGCCAATACTATTAGATCACCCTTGGAGGAGCTTGGAAATTAAATTCATCAATGATGATTTGAAGTGAGTATAATCCAAGCCCAATTCTCCCAAATTTGTGATTGTTCGATCAATTTGGGCAAAATCCTGACGAAGTCAAAATATTTCAGGATTTTGATCATTTCGGGGATTTCCTTTACCTTAGGATTTTCCAGGGTTTCCATCGCTTGGTCATTTTCTCCAAGTATGTGCAAAACATGAAAATTGGATAGACTTCGGGAAAATCTATTGTCTTAGGAAATTTATGAATTTCGTTGTTCCTTCATTTTACCAAAGTGTGCTATGTTTTGTTAAGTTTTGTGGATTTCTATTCTTGATAGAATTCCCCGAAGATCTATTAGGAATGAAGAATTGAATGAATGCATGAGCTAATTGCTAATGAATTTGGATTATATGATTGATTTGAATCATTTAAGGATATGTGCAAATTTTTCTTGAGTTTTGGACGTTGATTGAGTAACCTTGTGTGCTTGGTGAGCTTCCCTCATCAAATTTCGCCAGTCTCAAAATTCCTCGAAATTCCTTTCTGACTTGAATTCCGCGAAGGGGTGAAAATCTTGAACTTTAAAGAAAGGGTGCTTTAATGATATTTTAAGGGGACTCTGATTATAGTTTGGATTTCTTTGATGATTAAAATATTATTTATGATGGACTAAATTGGATTCTCATGCTATATTCAAATATTTACTGTGGTTCTTTTTTTAAGTGTAGGTTAAATAAAGAAAGGAAATTGCAAGTAAAGCTAGGAGCAAATAGGTGATGAAAACTAGTGTAGAGGGATCTTCCATCTTTGAGGTAGAAAAGATCAAGTTGGATATCAAAAGTAAAATCCCAGAAAGTAAGTTGGCTTCCACTTGGTCAAAGATCATTGACACTAATGTAGGAAAGTGGGAGTATGAAAAGTTTAGGGCGAGGATGGCAGAGAAGGATCCTTCATTATTGGCCAGAAGATTGGTGGAATCCAGACTGGCTCATGTAGCTGGGTTTCCTCCTACAGTTCAATGCTATGAGTTGGTTTTGGAGTGTTATAGACACTATGACAAGGGTAAACACAAGGTGATTGGACCATAGGCTAGAGTGTTGGAGCATAAAGGATCAGGTTGGATATCAAAAGTAAAATCCAAGAAAGTAAGTTGGCTTCCACTTGGTCAAAGATCACTGACACTAATGTAGGAAAATAGGAGTATGAAGAGTTTAGGGCAAGGGTGGAAGTGCAAGATCCTTCATTGTTGGCCAGAAGATTGGTGGAATCTGGACTAGCTCATTTATTTGGGTTTCCTCCTATGGTTTAGTGCTATGAGCTGGTTTTGAAGTGTGCTAGACACTATAACAAGGGTACACACAGGGTGATTGGTCCATAGGGTAGAGTGTTGGATAATTTCTCTCCTCCTTTAGTGACTCAAACATTTGATGTGGTTGGCCTAGATTTGGATGTAGCCAGAAAGTACTACACAAATGATGCAATCAAAGGGCATCTTATCAACTGCTAGAGACGCCCACAGGTCGATGGATTTGTTGAGGAATGTGTTAGCTTAGGATAAGGGGGATATTGACCTCTTGCTGTAGAAATCAAGGGTTTTTATGGAGTATATTGAGAGGAGGATTGTAGGTGATGGAGTTATAACTTCCTCCAGGGCTACTGAACCTTCAGAATGGTATGAAACTCTATAGATAAGGAAAAGGGTGTTGAAGAAGATACAAAAGCTAGGAAATCAAATAGAGTAAAACTTGACTAATATCTATAATAGATGCATTTCATTCTCTGAAATCATGAAAGGAAGGAAATATTTTGTACCTAAGTACTTAAGTCTGGAACAGTTGAGGGAATGGTGGACTGAGATCTATACCTCATTTGTTGATGGTCCAGTTACTATGCACCAATTTGATGATGTGGCCACATATGTTACAATCATGGAGAAATATCAAACCCTAAAGGTGGAGTGGGATGAGGTTGTTAGGAAATCAGGGGAAGAAATTAAATCTCTTGATAGAAGATTCAAAGTATTAAATATCCCACCTTTGGCCGACCTAGAGGAAATTTTACTTAAGGATAAAAATGGGGTGAGATAAGGACAAGGGGGAAGCCATTTAATGCAAGGTTAGATTAAAATTTGTGCTTCCCCATTATTCCTTCTTTTGTTCTTTGCATGCATTCGACCGTGTTATATTGGATATTCCAGGCTGATTTGGGAAGGAGCCCTATGCATTTAATGAAATGTCATGTTTTAATTTAGGGACTCTCTAGGCCAACCTTTTTTGTGGCTGACCTTCTTTGTAACCCTAACTGGGATGGAATTCTCTATAAATTTGGCATTTAGCCTCATTTGTGGAGTTACTTAGTTAGAAGACTAGGTTTTGAAAGAAAGTTAAGCGATATAGCAGAAAGCTAGAATTAGGAGCTAGTTTTACTTTGAAGCAAGTGTTGTAATACAAAATACTAGAATTGTTGCTATTATTGGGTGATTCAATACAAGTTGAGACATTGGGTTTTGGTGGCCTTTCTTTGATTTATTTCTCTTTCATGGTTCTTATACTATCTTTTGACATTGCTTGGAAATATTAGAATGCATGTTAGGCTTAGCTATAAATGATTAAATGGTTCTTGTGATTCGATACTTGGGGTGTTGTAGCGATCTCTTGTTCATACTTTGGGTAGCTTCTTGATTTTGGGTTGCTATGCAAGGTCAACTTGTACCTTATATTTATGAGCTTAGTTCAATTGTGGGTGTTTGGTCATTTCAATTGCAAAATAAGGGTTCACTTGAAATGAATGTTCATAATCTAAAAATCTTTAATTCCTTAGAAGATTGCACTGTTTGTGTAAGATTGCAAATTAAATCTGGGTTAAGCAGATACTAGTTTTGAGGGATAGTTTCGTTCCAAGTGTTTCATCATTAGTATTGTTGATCTTAGGAGTAATTTTAATCTTAAGATTTCTATAAACCCTCATCTTTTGCAATTTATTTGAATCTAGGTTAGATTTAGGAATTTGAGTATCAGTATATGGCGAAATCTAATAAGTTTAAAATTTGTAGTATTTGTTTAGTATGGTCCCCTTGTGATTACCAAAATTTTCACATTTATCATTGAGTTTTTTTATTGCATTGTCAAGACTTGACATTAGAGACATTACAGTTATCTCTTTGTTCATAGAGATTGACCTTTCAAGAGAGATATGATACTATATTTTGTCAGAGTTGTTGCTAAGTAGAAAACACCATCAATAGATTGGCACTAGAAGAAGGGCCTGAATAAACAAGATGGATCAATTTATATCCACCATTTATCTTGAGAGATTGAGAAGAATAAATAGATCTACACTAGGAGAAGAAGATTTTCAAGAACTACCACCTCCAACCAAGTCAAGAAGGACTAGAAGAAAGGGAGAATCATCATCTACCCAACCACTTCCATCATCCTCGCCTTCCTCACCTTCATCAAGTCCACCTTCATTTGATTCTGAAGCCATCCCCATTCAAAAACCCCAACCACTCATCCATTAGCCTTTACCACCCCCACCACCCCCAATGGATTTCTTGGTGAATAACCCATCCCCATTATCCTTCAACAAATACAATGTTATGCCAAAGAATCTTGATCTTTTCTGCTCCAAGTTTCACATTAATGATCCCAAAAGGACTACTAAAGAGAACATTAGGATTTTCAAAACTTTCCTCAAGGATAGGGTAATTAATCATGAGGATGTTGCATGCAGAATTTTTCCATATTCCCTTGGGGATGATGCATTTTATGTAAGGAAACTCAGTGCGGAAACAGCTTCCTACACTAATCTCTTAAGGAAAGTATGGTGCAAATTCATTTTAAACCCTTACAATTTCAGATTCGTTAATCTACTTAACAAAGATATTGCAGCAATATACCATGCATACAGAAAATGAAGAATGACACAATGATTTACCCTGGGGAAAACCTTTCGGTAAAAAACCCCAGCACTCCAAAACCTGCACAATGTATTATCTTCAACACAACGGTTACAACACACTTGCAATGCAAGTTCTTTCAGGAGATTTCCAACTCTTGAAGACAAAATGCGGCAGCATGAAAAAACGTTCCAACAATACACTCACATCACAAATCTTCGCAACCCTAAAAACGCTTATATCATGCGCTTCCCTTTTAGGGCAACTTCCGAAGATAACTGTATTAGGGTTTTACCATTCTCCGAGAAAATAGGAACTCGAAAATTTTTTTCGGGGCGATGCCCCGAACCCCACTATCGTGGAAGAGTGTACAGTACTCAACTTTATCAGTTGCCACATGTCTTCACCTGTCATTGAATCTTCCAGACATAGCTCTTACGTGTCATAGGAATCCGTCATAACCGTTTCAGCCATGATCTCCTTACACACAATTCAAGATGCCGACACATTAAGTGGAGTGACACATCAACATGCAAACTAGACATGTACACTCACACTTAATTACATTATTTGCAAGAAATACATTTTACAAAACAAATAATAAGAATAGGAATTATCCAAGGTTGAGACACCTTATTCCTAACATTCTCCCACTTGTCGAACACCTTGTAAGAGCAATAGGAACATAACAGGAATTAACCGCTATAGGCCAAAAGGCCCATAGACTCCAAACACCATCTGAACTTCACAGTGCCCACTGGTTTCGTTAATGCATCTGCAACATTCTTCACAGTATCTACCTTCTCCAAATTTATCTTTCCATCTTCCACCATATCTCTCACAAAGTGAAACTGCACATCAATGTGCTTCGTTCTGGCATGGAAAGTTGGATTCTTCGCAAGGCAAATAGCACTCTGACTGTCACACCAAATAGTAATCTGTTCTGCATCAACACCAACATCAGAACACAATCTCCTAAGCCAAATGGCTTCCTTACAAGCATGAGTAGCAGCCATGTACTCAGCTTCTGTAGTGGACAAAGCAACCACAGGTTGTCGCTTACTCATCCAACTGATGGCACCACCAAACATAGTGAAAACATAAGCACTGGTGGATCTCCTGCTGTTAATATCACCTGCCCAATCTGAATCCACAAATCCACGAATACAAACTGAATGTGGAGATCCAGAAGAGTTACCATGGTAACATATGGAGTAATCTGATGTACCCCTCAAATATCTGAATACTCGCTTAACTGCATCCCAATGTACCCGTCCAGGGTTAGCCATAAACCGGCTTAGGACTCCCACTGCTTGGGCAATGTCTGGTCTAGTACAGACCATAGCATACATAAGACTGCCAACTGCACTAGCATAAGGTACTCTACTCATGTCCTCCACCTCACTAGGAGATTTTGGACAATCATCTACAGATAACTTTGTTCCCATTGAAACAGGAACACATAGTGGTCTACAATCTGCCATGCTGAACCTGTCCAACACAGACTTCACATACTTACTCTGACTCAACCAGAGTTTTCTGTTAGACCTGTCTCTACTGATTTCCATACCCAAGATGTACCTTGCTGCCCCAAGATCTTTCATCTCAAACTGTGCTGACAACTGAGATTTAAAATCAGAAATCATACCCTTACCCTTCCCAAACAGCAACATATCATCAACATATAATGCAACAATAAGAAGGCGATCATTTTCAACTCTGAAATAAACACAATGATCTGATTTCGATCTTACAAATCCAATTGACAACACAAAGGCATCAAACTTAAGGTACCACATCCTAGGAGATTGCTTCAAACCATATAGAGATTTCTTTAATCTGCAAACTAAGGATTCATTACCTTTAACAATGTAGTGCTCAGGCTGTGACATATAAATCTCTTCCTCCAAATCACCATGAAGGAAAGCTGTCTTCACATCCATCTGTTCTATCTCTAAATCATATGATGCAGCAAGAGATAACAGAAATCTAATGGATGTCAACTTTGCAACAGGAGAGAATATTTCACCATAATCTATTCCCTCTACCTGTGAATACCCCTTTGCAACCAATCTAGCTTTGTACCTTTCAACACTGCCATCTGCACAGAATTTCTTCTTGAACACCCATTTACAGCCAACAGATTTTCTCCCTTTAGGCAAAGGTACAAGGTCCCAAGTTTTGTTTTTCTCCAATGAAGCCATCTCATCATCCATAGCCTCAATCCAGGAACCTGCATCTTCCATGCCCAAAGCCTCTTTCACAGATCTAGGCTCATCAGTGTTAGTAATCAAAGCAAAAGCACAACTGGAATCTAACATAGAATAACCAAACCTTTCTGGTTGCTTTCTTTCTCTCATGGATCTCCTCAAGGGCTGAGGTTGAGGTTGTTCTTCCTCTTCTTCCGAACTATCAGAGCTGCTAGAGCTCTCCTCATCATTAGACCCAACATGGTCTCTCTGTTCAGTCTTCTCAGGGGTAGGAGGAAACTGAACAACATCTTTTTCCTTTTCTTTTTCATCTGGTTGTAGCACAATAGGAGAAGATGTTAGCTCTCTGAAAATAACATTTCTACTATACAACACCTTACTATTCATAGGATTCCAAAGCTTGTATCCTTTCACACCAACACTGTATCCGATGAAAATACATTTGACAGCTTTGTTTTCCAACTTAGATCTTTTCTCCTTTGGAACATGTGCATAAGCTTCACAACCAAAAACACGAAGATGTCTAATTGAAGGCTTCTTACCAGACCACACCTCCATGGGTGTCTTACCAACAAGAGCTGATGTAGGAGATCTGTTAACCAGATAGCAAGCAGTGGCAACAGCTTCGGCCCAAAATCTTTGTTCTAGGCCAGCTCCACTAAGCATACTCCTAGCCTTCTCCATCAGTGTCCTGTTCATTCTCTCTGCAACTCCATTTTGCTGCGGGGTGTAAGGAGTTGTCTTATGTCTCTCGATTCCTCGTTCTTTACAGAACTGTTCAAACTCTATGGAACAAAACTCACCACCATTATCAGTTCTCACACACTTGATTCTTTTACCAGTCTGATTCTCCACGAGAGCCTTAAATTCCTTGAACCGACTGAAAACCTGTGTCTTACTTTTTAGGAAATATATCCAAGTCCTTCTACTGTAATCATCTATAAAAGATACAAAATATACAGAACTGGAGATAGAAGGAACTTTTACAGGACCAAAAACATCAGAATGAATAAGATCCAAAAGTCCAGAAGACTTGTGAGAACTAGAGTAGAACTGAACACGATTTTGCTTACCATAAACACAGTGTTCACAGAAATCGAATTCGAGATTACAATCATTTAGCCCCTCAACGAGATTTTTAGTTTTCAAGGTCCTAAGACCCTTCTCACCAATGTGGCCAAATCTCATATGCCACAACATTGTCTTTTCTGCAGGAAGCTTGCCTTCCAAAGTGTTTACACCCTTAGGCACACTTACTGCACTGCCATCGGAACCCATTGCCACAATCTTCTTTACTGCTCGTTCAGATGGTGGGGATGAAGTGATAGCCGCTCTCTTCTTTGAAACAGAAGAACTATTGCATTGAGCAATGCATGCATCAAGCTGAAACAAAGTACCTCTCCTAGTACCTTTAGCGAGCACCATAGATCCTCTTATCATCTTGCATCCATCTTTCGAAAAAACAACTTGCACACCTACATCATTCAACATACTTACAGATAATAGGTTTCGTGCCAAACCCGGAATGTGCATAACTCCATTGATTCCCTTTACTCGTCCATCAGGAAATCTGATAGTGACCCTTCCGCGTCCAACTATCTTTAGGTGAGAATCATCACCCAAGTACACCTTTCCACCATCAAACTCTTCATATTTTGAGAACCAGTTTCGATGAGAGGTCATGTGAAAAGAAGCACCCGAGTCTACTAACCACACATCATCAGATGCATGGGCTGCCAAAGCTGCAATAAAAGCATCTCCATCTTCTTGAGATTTTTCAGAAGCTGAATCTGAGCCTTTCTTCTTCTTCTTCGGTTCTTTGCAGTCCCTCCGGAAGTGCCCAGATTTATCACAGTTCCAACATTTCGCCTTGGACTTTCCAGGAGTCTTAGAACTCCCACGGGATTTGGATCTGCCCTTCTTTGACTTATTGTCATTCTGCTTTCCTTTGTCGTTGGATCTCCCGCGAACAGCAAGGGCTTCCTTAGACGAATCCGAAGTCTTTCTTCGCATCTCCTCAGACAGCAGCGAAGACACCACATCATCCATACGGAATGTGACTATAGTACTTCCGAGAGCCATCACAAGATGGTCCCACGAATCCGGCAAGGAACAAAGCAGGGTCATACATCGATCCTCCTCCTCAATCTTGGCACCAGATGATGCCAACTGTGCAATCAATAAATTGAATGCATTGAGATGATCAGTTACGGATCCACCTTCCTCCATTCTTAAAGAATACAACTTCTTTCTCAGGAACAACTTATTCACTAGAGATTTGGCCTGATACACAGACCCAAGCCGTTTCCACAAAGAATTTGCAGTAGTCTCATCAAGAACATTCAGAAGAACGGCATCTGCTAGACAGAGTCTGATGAGACCCTTAGCCTTCCGATCCTTGATATCCCAATCCGCTTGAGGTATCGCTACAGGTTTCACATCAAGTGAAGTAGCCTCCCATAGATCGCGGTCTTCAAGCATGTCTTCCATCTTGAGTTTCCACAACTCGAAATTAGTGCCATTAAATTTCTCCACCTCCATTCTACTGTATGAGGAACTTGCCATCTCAATCTGCAAATAAGATTCAGAATGCTCTGCACAAAAAAACTCCCACTCAACTTGAGATTAGCTCAAAAAACCCTACCCAACAACTAGGATCAAAAGTTGATCAGGCTCTGATACCACTTGTAAGGAAACTCAGGTGCGGAAACAGCTTCCTACACTAATCTCTTAAGGAAAGTATGGTGCAAATTCGTTTTAAACCCTTACAATTTCAGATTCGTTAATCTACTTAACAAAGATATTGCAGCAATATACCATACATACAGAAAATGAAGAATGACACAATGATTTACCCTGGGGAAAACCTTTCGGTAAAAAACCCCAGCACTCCAAAACCTGCACAATGTATTATCTTCAACACAACGGTTACAACACACTTGCAATGCAAGTTCTTTCAGGAGATTTCCAACTCTTGAAGACAAAATGCGGCAGCATGAAAAAACGTTCCAACAATACACTCACATCACAAATCTTCGCAACCCTAAAAAACGCTTATATCATGCGCTTCCCTTTTAGGGCAACTTCCGAAGATAACTGTATTAGGGTTTTACCATTCTCCGAGAAAATAGGAACTCGAAAAAATTTTTTCGGGGCGATGCCCCGAACCCCACTATCGTGGAAGAGTGTACAGTACTCAACTTTATCAGTTGCCACATGTCTTCACCTGTCATTGAATCTTCCAGACATAGCTCTTACGTGTCATAGGAATCCGTCATAACCGTTTCAGCCATGATCTCCTTACACACAATTCAAGATGCCGACACATTAAGTGGAGTGACACATCAACATGCAAACTAGACATGTACACTCACACTTAATTACATTATTTGCAAGAAATACATTTTACAAAACAAATAATAAGAATAGGAATTATCCAAGGTTGAGACACCTTATTCCTAACATTTTATTGGTATAACCATCTTCTGGCTGGGTCTATCACTGCTTGGTTTCAATTGGTGACTACATTTTTACAGAAATTTGACGTCCCAATCAGTACCAATGAGTTACTTCTATAGTTTACTAGAGTCAAGAGGGAGGCGAATGAATCAATAGGGGCTTTCAATAATAGATTTCATATGGCTTATGCTAGGCTGAAATCCCCTTATGATGTAGATGATGGCTCTGCCAGTGAGGTTTATGATGAGGCTTTGGATATTTTAACATCTACCTTTGTGAAATGGAGAGAAAACCCTCTTGTCGGCCTATTTGAAGCTTATGATGTGGCTGTTAAGGTATGTATAGATTTGAGTCAACACTTGTCTAAACCCTTTCCATTACCTAATCAAACAATTATGTTGAGTTCAACCCCTGAATTACCTTTGGTTTCACACCCAAGTCAACCCTTAAATCAAACCCCACCCATGTCAAATTACCATCCAAATATGAATTAGCCTACATTCTCTCATCAACAAGCTAATCTACCCAGTTACTTACAGAGCTCTGAGATATTTAACCAATCCTTCAACCATGGGTTCCATTCTATTTATATGTAGAATTAAGATGGTGTTGTCCCTCCATCAAACAATGCAGAAAAGGAGAGGTTGGATGAGCTCACAGAGCTAGTAAAAAAGTTGGCCACTGAAGTCACCTACCTAAGGAACCAAGACAATGAACCTCAAGTCATCCAAAGGGGAACCCAGTCCAATTATGATCAAGATCATTGGCAAAATCTTGATAAGGGACAATATTCTAAAGATCAACACTCATGGCCAACATTTGATAGAAGGCAACTACCACGTCAAAATAGGACCTGGGGTATAAGGACTGACAATGAAGGAGTCCTAACATCTTTGGAGCAGCCAAACAATCAAGAAAAGCCCCTAGCTGGTGTATATCTAGCAGAAGAAACTATACCTAGATGGTGTAGGCTTCATAAGACCAATCCACACTCTGAATTGTATTGTCAAGAATTTTAGACTGTTGCATCTATTTTCCAATAGAAGGTCCAACATACCAACAAAAAATTGTGTAGAAAAGAGATAGTACCATCTAATCCTTATGGCCTATTAGTCTTGGTGGTAAATCATGCCCCATTTCCAAGGAGCGAAGAGAATGGACCAGAAGAAGAACAATACAAAAGTGTTGAAATAAAGTATGCATACAATGAAGAATCTATAGTTCAATCTTTTGAAAGTGATGAGGAGAATGATAATGGTTCACTAGATGAGGAAGAGTTTATGATTGAGGAGGTTCAAGCTTTCCATCATGTGCCTACTCAGTATTTTGCAAATAGGGGACACTTTGATGCTGATAAAGGCAGAAGCGATGAGGACAAAAAGGATAGATTTTTGGATAGCTCTAAGGACAACTATTCTGCCATGACTATAGAGAAAATGGGAGAATATGTGGCAGAAAGATTCAAGAAAGTCAAAGGATCGGATGCTAATAAAATCCTTATGTTACATGATATGCCTAAGAAACTTACTCATAAATCTGATAGTGTTGGAGCATCAATAGAGTCAGCATAAGAGGTGGAAGAGCAAGTATGGTTGTCAGAGCATACAAAGGATGCACATCAAACTATAGGGAATGAGTCTCCAATAGAATAATTTCAACAAGCTATCGACGAATGCCTAGTAGAAGAGTCAATAGGCATTAGATCTGAGAAATCCATAGTAGTAAACATTGAGGCAGCCCTAGAGGAGGTTGAGCTTTCAATTGAGGAGCCTCAACAAATTTCCAATGAATGTACCATGAAGCAAATTGAAGGAGTTTATGTTGCTGATAAAGAAGTTGATATTCTTAAGGGTTACAGTTACAAGCCTAAACCAGTGGCAACAAAATAATTCAAGGAGTCTTCTTATTTATCTAATTCTATTTTTCCTCTATCTATTGATGAACTGCACAATGAAAATTCATAGATTTTATGCAATAATGATGGGATAGCTAATGTGGTTCATACTGATGGGCAAGAAAATGTGAATGATGCTGAAAATAGTAATATTACAGTCATAATTGATCACATGGTTGTAGGTGAAAATGTGTTTGAGGATTAGTCTGTGATGCCTCCTGACAAACATCCTACTAAGAAGCTTGTTGTGCATGACAAAGCTTATTTTGTTTCATCACTAATTCCTCATGACGATACTCAAATAGGTGAAAAGTTCCATGATATTAATTATGAATTTGTTCAATCTAATTTTCACTCTGAATTGATCATGGATGACTCTGATTTTGTTGTGCATGTTTCAAATGCAAGAGGAATTCAACATCATCAGTTGAGACCTCCCAACGACATGGGCATCAACTCTTCATAATTGGAGGTTAATGAACACAACATTCAGTCTGAACAAGCATCACACTAGGTTGTTTCTTTCCTTGATAAAAATTCTAAAGTTTATCATTTTGATTATGGAGGTTTAGGGAAGACAACATGTGTATGGATTTATCATGGTTTCAATGAGTTACCTTAGTTTCTAATTATTCCTTTTGAGAATGTTAAGTTTGAATGTTGCATTGTGGAGGTTTATTTTGCTGAATATAAGGATGAATTTGCATTCTTGAGGACTGTTACTATCACCTTACTACTTGTCCATTCACTGAAAATCCAAATAGGTGTGGATCTTGACTCACCTTGTCTGATCATGAGTCCTTTTGAGTCTCTTTGTACATAATGTTGATTTGAATAAATGCAGCTTGCCCTATTGTTCTTTTGCTTTAGTCTACTTTTTATTTTCTTTAGGATAGATGGATTTAGTTTAGATTGTGTTGCTTTTCCTTTGGTTGGCTTTTGTTCTGCTTTGGGTTTCATTTTGGTTGTTGCTTTGCTTCTCCAGCTTGGTTTCCCCTATTTTCTATTGGGAGTGTCTTATTCCCACAACAACAATTATTTTATCTAGGATTGTTTTGGGTATTCCTTTTACAAGCTCTAATCATCCTTCCAGGATATGTTGTTGAAAGTCTTTTGTTCAGTGTCACATGTGCTAAATATTTAAAGTGGACAAGTCATTGGATTGAATTAGCTCCTGAATGTGCTTGAATCTTAAATTTTACACACATCTTAACAATCCAAAGGTTGTTGTAGGATCTTCGTGAGGCCTTTTTAAGTGAAAAATCTTATATTTCTACTTTAGTGCCACTATGATTCTCAACCCTTTGTGTGAGCTTCATTGCTTATAGGTTGAAAAAGAAAAGAATGAAAAGAAATATAAAAAAATAAAAGAAAAGAAAATATTGAATATCAAAAGAAAGTGAGATCAAATTTTTAGGGGGATCTAAAAATTTTTACCGAGGCTATGGACACTTGGTTGGAAAAAGAGCTATGTTCGGGAGAATCACAATGATAACCTCATCAGGACTAGGGATGCCTAGCTAGCAGTGAGGCTCTATCTAGGTTGCTTTTGAAGTTAGAATTTTTATGTAGCTTAACATGACTGAATTTGGTTTCTTGTAGCAGCTTAAGGAGGGAAATTTATACACTTGCACACACTTATATTTCTACCATATGAAGGGATAGCTTGTTCATTGATTTTGAAACTTTAGTTCATTGGTTGACTTGATGTGAGGATCAAAACCAAAGATTATGGGTTCTTGATTCCATTTTGTCATTAAAATGCTCTGGAGCATGTCCCCAATGGAGTTTCCATTTGTTGTGTAGTTTGTGCACACATGCCTCACTAAAATTAGGGACTCTCTTTGCTTGGTATTTTGGCTCTTTTCTGTGGCCTTGCCTTTTGGACTTGTCTTTGAAAATCATGATTTTGGTCTTTGGTGCTTTGGTCCTTTGGTCGTGGGTTTTCCTCACCTTGGAATGTTCCTCAATGCATATCTTGTTTATGCAAAGCACCCCTGCTGAAGAAACACTTTGATATCATGGGTTTTGGGCGTAATTTGGGTTTTTCTCTGGATCTAGGAATTTCCTCTCTGGGAAAAATTCCGCGGTTGCTTGGAAAACCTGATGGAGGCTAGTTTTTGCACTTCTTTCAGAGATTTTGACTCCCCGAGGAATTTCATCTTCCTCGGACTTTCACAAAGTTTCTTCGTCACCTCGGATCCCCGAATTCATTCTGGGTTATCTTGTCATTGTATTTATGTTTCATGTACAGACTCTATGGACTATTTTTGATGAAGTTTGAGGTTATGTGTTGTTATTCAATTCCTTTTATCTTTCTTTGGTTTGGAGAGCTTAATATTGAGTTCCGTGTGCAATCTTGAACATTTTTGATCCTTGGATTGTTGGCTTTGGGGCATTTGTTTAGTGGTGATCTTCTTGGCATCGTTGTCACTGTTGCTTGCTAGGGCATCAAAGCTTGTTACCAGTCATTTCTATCACTGAATTCACTTCACTAAATGGTATGTATTCATCCCTTTCCTTTCAATTGGTGATTATCAATGTTCTAGGGTGTCTTGAATGTGCTTTGAATATGGATTTCAGCATGTTGAGGGTCTATGATTAAATTAGGGTTACGTCATTTGTTCTTTTGATGTCTCCTCTAAAATCAACATGGCTATCCCTTGATAATTTTACCTTGTCCCAAGCCTAGTATTATTTGTGATGTTGTTTTTCCTAGGGTCTCGATCTCGGTTCTCCCAGTATTTGATAAAGTGAGTGAGTGAGTTGAATGTCTTATTGTGTGTTCATCATGAAACCCTAGGGTTTAATCTTAAATTCATTGCCAATACTATTAGATCACCCTTGGAGGAGCTTGGAAGTTAAATTCATCAATGATGATTTGAAGTGAGTATAATCTGAGCCTGATTGTCCCAAATTTGTGATTGTTCGATCAATTTGGGTGAAATCCTAATGAAGTCAAAAGATTTCGAGATTTCAATCATTTTGGGGATTTTCTTTACCTTAGGATTTTCCCATATTTCTGACGCTTGGTCATTTTCCCAAAATATGCACAAAACATGAAAATTGGATAGACTTCGTGAAAATCTATTGTCTTATGAAAATCTTGAATTCCAATGTTCCTTCATTTTCCTGAAGTGTGCTAAGTTTTGTTAAGTTTTGTAGATTTCCATTTCTAATTGAATTCCTTGAAGATCTGTTAGGAATGAAGAACTGGATGAATGCATGAGTTAATTGCTAATGACAATGCATGAGTTAATTGCTAATGTCTTTGCATTATATGATTGATTTGAATCATTTAAGGATATGTGAAAATTTTTCTTGAGTTTTGGATGTTGATTGAGTAACTTTGTGTGCTTGGTGAGCTTCCCTCATTAAATTCTTCCTATCTCATAATTCCTCAAATTTCCTTTTTGACTTGAATTCTGCGAAGGGGTGAAAATCCTGAATTTTGAAGAAAGGGTTCTTTAATGATATTTTAAGGGGATTCTGATTATTGTTTGGATTTATTTATTGATTAACATCTTATTTATGATGGAATAAATTGTATTCTCATGCTATATTCAGATATTTATTTTGGTTCTTTTTTTGAGTGTAGGCTAAATCAAGCAAGGAAATTGCTAGTAAAGCTAGGAGAAAATAGCTGATGAATCCTGGTGCAGAGGGATCTTCCATCTCTAAGGTAGAAAGGATCAGGTTGGATACCAAAAGTAAAATCCCAAAAAGTAAGTTGGCTTCCACTTGGTCAGAGATCATTGACACTAATGTAGGAAACTGGGAGTATGAAGAGTTTAGGGTGAGGATGGCAGTGAAGGATCCTTCATTGTTGGCCAAAAGATTGGTGGAATCTAGAATGGCTCATGTAGATGGGTTTCCTCCTATGGTTCAGTGCTATGAGATGGTTTTGGAGTGTGCTAGACACTATGAAAAGGGTACACATAGGGTGATTGGTCCATAGGGTAGAGTGTTGGCTAATTTCTCTCCCCCTTAAGTGGCTCAAACGTTTGATGTGCTTGAAAGATCCCATGTGGTTGGCCTAGATTTGGATGTAGCTAGAAAGTACTACATAGATGACACAATCAAAGGGCATCTTATCAACTATTGGAGATGCCCACAGGTTGATGGAATGGTTGAGGAATGTGTTAGCTCAGGATAAAGGGATATTGACCTCTTGCTATAGAAAGCCAAGGTTGTTATGGAGTATATTGAGGGGAGGCTTTTTGTTGATGGAATTCTAACTTCCTCCAGGGCTACAAAAACTTGGGAATGGGATGAAACTCTGCATATAAGGAAAATGTCATTGAAGAAGATACAAAATCAAGGAAACCAAATAAAGGGCACCCTGACTGATATCTATAATAGATGAATTTCATTCTTTGAAATCATGATAGGAAGGAAAAAAATTTCACCTAAGTACTTAAGTTTGGAATAGTCGAGGAAATGGTGACATGAGATTTATACCTCGGTTGATGATGGTCCAGTTACTATGCACCAATTTGATGATGTGGCCACATATGTTGTAGTCATGGAGAAATATCAAACCCTAAAGGTCGAGTGGGATGAGGTCATCAAGAAATCAAGGGAAGAAATTAAATCTCTTGATAGAAGATTCAAAGTATTAAATATCCCACCTTTGGCTGACCTAGAGGAAATTTTCCTTAAGGATAAAATAGGGGAAGATAAGTTCAAGGGGGAAGACATTTAATGTAGGGTTACATCAAAATTTGTGCTTCCCCATTATTCCTTCTTTTGTTCTTCACATGCATTGGACCATGCTATATTGGATATTCTAGGCCAACTTGGGAAGGAGCCCAATGCATTTAATGAAATGTCATGTTTTATTTTAGGGACTCCTAGGCTAGCCTATTTTGTGGTGAACCTTCTTTGTAACCCTAATTGGGATGGAATTCTCTATAAATTTGGCATTTCACCTCATTTGTGTAGCTAGTTAGTTAGAAGACTAGGTTTTGAAAGCAAGTTAGGTGATAGAGAAGAAAGCTAGAATTAGGAGTTAGTTTTACTTTGAAGCGAGTGTTGTAATACAAAATACTTGAATTGTTACTATTATTGGGTGATTCAATACAAGTGGAGACATTGTGCTTTGGTGGCCTCTCTTGGATTGATTTATCTTGCATGGTTCTTATTCTATCTTTTGGTATTGCTTGGAAATATTAGAATGCATGTTAGGCTTAGAGTTAAATGATTAAATGGTGCTTGTGATTTGATACTTGGGGTGTTGTAGCGATCTCTGGTTCATACTTTGGGAAGCTTCTTGATTTTGGGTTGTTGTGCAAGGTCAACCTGTACCCTATATTTATGACCTTAGTTCAATTATGGATGTTTTTTCATTTCAATTATGAAATAAGGGCTGGCTTGAAATGAATGTTCATAATCTGAAAATCTTGAATTCCTTAGAAGATTGCACTATTTCTATAAGATTGTAGATTAAATTTGGGTTAAGTAGAAACTAGTTTTGAGGGATTGGTTTGTTCCAAGTGTTTCATCATTAGTATTGTTGATCTTAGGAGTAATTTTAATCTTAGGATTTCTTTAAACCCTCATATTTTGCTATTTCCTTTAATCTGGGTTAGATTTAGGAATTTGAGTATCAATATATGGAAAAATCTGATAAGTTTGAAATTTCTAGTATTTTTTTTGTAAGGTCCCCTTGTGATTACCAAAATTTTCACATTTATCATTGAGTTGTTTTATTGCATTGTCAAGACCTAACGTTAGAGACCTTGGGGTTATCTCTTTTTTCATAGAGATCATCCTTTCAAGAGAGATAGGATACTATATTCTACCATCAACAGTACCCACCATATCACAGTAGTGTCTGGGTGGTCAGACAATTGATATTTTTGAGATATTTAGCCCTTGCTTTGTTAGCGGAAGACACAAAGCATTTACAAGTGGTGGGATCTACTGGGCATATCCCATGCCCCCAATGAGGTACCATGATTCAATGTTGATGGCATTGTGTGAGTGGTGGAATCCAGATACATGCACATTCCACCTACCTACTAGAGAGATTATAGTCATTCTAGAGGACGTGCACCAAATACTCTAAGTTCCTATTTAGGGGGAGTGAGTGCTTCTAGAGAGACCATACCTTTCATGAGAAGTGGGCTAATATGTAGTACTTCCTTAATGGACTAGTTCATGATGAGAGGGTGTCAGGATGGATTGACTTGGCATTGTTACTTTATTCATGAGCGCCAGTGGTTAGGTGGATTATGATGCATACCATTACATTATTACTCCTTCCAGATGGAGTTGTTGTACACCTAGAGGGCGGGCTATTGTATATGAAATGGAGTATGGAAAAGTACAAGACAATATATTCTTGGGGATGCTGCATCCTTGCACACTTGTATTATGATTTGGGGCAGTTTGTATTCTGGGGGGTATACAATATGGTGCAATGTACACTTCTACAGGTTTGGTACCTGGAGCATATCACATGCACTATGCCTATTGGATTCCCATGTCCTATAGCAGTTGGGTATCAATGAGCCTTCGACTATCCTCTACAGTGGTTATGGAAGTATGGAGATTTCCACATTTGGAGAGTGAGGTTCGATCGACTGGAGGAGGATGAGATCTTTTTGAGACATTATCAACTTATACTACAGTGGTTAGACTACATGAGACGAATGAGGATACTTTAGTTGGATAGATTTCTAGTTAGTTGACATGATCACATAGTTCATCCTTTCTATTATGACTGAGTCATGCAACAATTTGCATAGATTCAAAGGCCACCCAGGGAACGGTCATCTTTCAGGAGATCAGTACAGAGTGCTAGAAGACTTAGTGATACAACACGATTCACTCTAGATGATCTCGTCCAAAGTGACTCTGATTACTTTGATCATGATTAGCCACTAGTCTTTGATGTAGATGATGTCAGTGCCATATGGTATCATGAGGAGTGGTGTTAAATATCATGACTAAATCCTATGTTGTTGATTGATGAGCATGTGGGAGATGCAGGACCATTTCAAGATGAGGGGGATGAGAGAGAGGATAGAGTCTAGGAGACACACTATAGGGCTGCGAACATATTTACTGACATTATTAATGAGGATATAGATCTAGATAATGATGGACATGATGGAGAGGAGGAGGATGAGGAGGAGGATGAGGAGCCACCCTTGAGTGAGATTGATGAGGTAGCATTTGAGGATCGACATGAGTGGGGAGAGACTTCTCCCATTCTTATGACTAGATCTTGAGCAACAACACCAATACTCACAATCAAGGAGAGGCTGGCACACCATCCATGCCTCATGCATAGGATGAGGTTGATATTGCTCATCATACTAGAGATATAGGTGATGATATTTATTTGATGCATGGACTTTTTTCTTTCATGTATTGCTTTATGTGTATATATATCATGATGTGTACTGATTATGTTTTGTTTCTATCTTGCAGGGCCTAAGGAGGATTGGTGAGATCTCTACCATCAGGTAGCTACGAAGATAGTGCCAGCATGTATCAATGAGGAGAATATGGCATGTATCAATGAGGAGAATATGGATTCGGATTATGTGCCTCCACCTATTGTGGAATGAGATCCAAAGTAACTACGACCATTTGTGAGACTATAGGAAATGTATGAGAGCTTGAGGAGATGATTCTATTGAGCTAGGATCACATCATAGGCACAAACATTGTAGACTCCATTAGAGTTTGAGAGACTAGAGAGAGATGATACGACTAAAAATAGAGAGGGATCACATAGTAGGAGAGCATCGGGCGGCTCTTCCACGAATGAAGGGGTTAGATTTTTTTATGAGATTCGATGGATTACGATCACGATCATGCATGACTATCTCTCGACCTCTCACTACTCTTGCAGTGGGAGTACCAGATCCTAAGGGATCTGGTAATCATAGTCCTGAATGACATTGTATACTTTGATGGCATGCATAGAAAAAGTTTATAATATATATATAAGCATTTTGATGTTATATGTCTTGTGTTAATGTGTGAATGTTAAATGACAATGTGATTAATTAAATAGATTTTGTAAGATTACTTAATTAATGTCTACATGTTTTAACAAAACTTATGTGATCTAATTAAAACTTATTAGAGTTTCTTTTAGATACAACATGAAGAGTAAGTATGTTATGCACTTATGAATTAAATTAATATAACACACAAGAGGAATTTTGAATATTATGAAACCTAAAGCAATTATACAATGAATTCAATAATCACTTTAGTGTTAAAGAAACATACATAAATACTTGATAAGAACAAAGAAATGGGAAAGCATATAGGATATGATCAAATAGATCTAACAATCATTTCTTTATAGTTCATATTGCTCAAAGAGACTACACATAATACTGACGTAGATGTGTGGAATTAAAAGGGTCCTTAAGAGGAGTGCCATCTCGCTCTATTAATGTGTAAGCACCATATCCATAATTCATATTGACTACATAGGGTCCCAACCAATTAGGACTGAATTTTCATTTCTGAACATGAACCTCCAAAAATGAGGGAAGGGGAAAGAGGATTCCCCAATGAGCTTCTAGGGATTTTCACCTAGAAGCTAATGAGAAATGGGCTCTCTTTCACACCTTTTCATTTTAGGGTTCATTCAAAGATTAGGGTAGATGTGTGGGGTATGTGATATGTGTCTAAATAAATTCCTTAGATACAATAAATTAAAAATAGAAACTAACTAGTAATGTAAAACCTAAAGAAATATGTACAAAATGACTTAGAAATGTAAACTAACTATTATAGAAATGAATAATATTGAAGAGGTGCACCTGGAGGCTAAAGAGGAATGAGATGAGGGTCTGGAATCCTAAAAATCTGATGCAGAATCTAACTGGGACACTTGTGCCAATCTAGGCAACTTAGTCCCAAATCTGTGAAAATCTGTCAGAATAGGTTTCGGGAAAAATGGTGTCTAGATCTGCAAAAACCATTGAAAAGTAGGTTCAATGGGACTAGGTCACCATTGTTGGCAACTTATTCCACTTCTGAATTTCTAGAAATTAGAGAGTGGAAATGGAAGCCCTTGGTCTGCACTTTCTACTTCTCTATGCATCTAGTTCTGAAAGTGAAGAATCTAATCTACAAGTGTTCTCCAAGCTCCAACTAGGGTTTCTCCAACCTTGAAGAGATTTGACAAGTTTTTGAAGTATTTTCCACCTTCATTCTTTGCCAAATCTATATATAAGACCTACAAATCACATCGAGAGGGAAAACTTGTTGATTCTTAGGGCATGGGGGTTTGCCTTGGTCAAACCTCTTTTAGGTAACTAAACCAAAATAAATAGAAAATGTAATGAAGCATGAACATGAAATAATGGAGTTAGTACCTTGCCGTGATGATTGATCCTGAGTTGTAGTAATCAGCCTGATGAGTCTAGTTTTTGGGCTAGTTATGTGTAGAATCCATAGTCTATTTTCTTAAATCACCATGGGTTTTGATATTGCATGACTAAAACTTTATATAATTTCTCTCAAACCTTAAGACATTTGGGTTTATTTCCCTTTTTGCCAGTTTTAATGATATTAACTTATTATGTGGACTATCTATATTAAACTTGCATGTGATTGATGGATGTTCTTTAAAGATAATTTTAGCTATGCAGTTATTATGCATACTGACATTGCCATGCAAACATTATTGGAAATGTGAAGTTGAGAAAAGCAGCCACCAGTCGATGATGCAGAGGAAGCACATGAAGGTCAACTGGATAACGATGGTGGAAGAATCCCATGTCAACCACATGTAACTGCCTTATGTTGATCTTTAATGACATTGAGCAATGTGGGCGTTACTGTAGTGGTCGAGTCCACATTTGGGCTTGCATGTCTGAATGAATTCCCTTGCATGCGTAACCACCCTTCCACTCTTTTCTATGTTTTCCCTAAATGGTTTCGTCTCAGTTAGAGGGAGTTGAATACTCTGTTTAGATGATAAATAAGGTTTGGATCCTCCTTCTGAGGGGGGATCACCAAGTTATTGTACCATCTGAGAATACCAAACATACTCCTTTGTATTTGCATTTTTCCAATGAATGAAATGAGATTCTAAATTGAGTATCTAAGTTTAATCTAAGTTTGCATTAGTTCTAGAGGATACTCATCAAAGGGGGGCCACTTGGTGAGTAATTCGTTAGCTTAGGTAGATTAATGTTAGTTTACGTTCAGTACTTAGTAAGAATCCAACATTGACTATTCCCGCAGCCACTAGAATTCCATTTTGTGATTGTTCCTACAGCCAAAGTGGGTAGAGTAGTTTTATGTTTGTTGCTCAGACTTTCATTTCTATCATGCATGTTCAGTTTGAGTTCTTTTTTTGAGTAGTGTTCAACCTTTGCTTAATTAATTTCCATGTAATTTATCTTTAGCATTATTCTTCTGCACATACTTTGCTGACCCATTTCAAGTTCACGTCCCTGGGTTGACAATTTAAATGTACCTTCATGATGGTTAAGATGGCTATTCAGGTCAGATGTCCAATCTCTGAATCATGGCTGTAAAGGCTTAGTTATTGAAATAATTGTAGGAGGCCAACATTTTTGGCACCGTTGTTGGGGATGGTGTCAAACTAGGGAGTCTATTGGAGTCATTGATATTTTTCTCCTACTATAGTATTTATGGAGTTTTCTCTTACTGTTAGAAGTTGTGATCCACCATTTTTTTCTCCACCCATTCTTTGTGTGAGTTGGTTGATACTAATTCAATATTGCATGTATAGAAGAAGAGGAGATTCTTATGGGAGATTCCTTCCTAATAATCCAGAGCTATTTCAACTAATAGAGCTTCCAAATCTGCCCAAAAATGAAGAGGAAGAAGAGCCACATCCCTTTGCTGATATATTCCCTGACTTGACCAGTTCTAAAGTTTCCCTTGAAGATAAAAATCCAGTTGAAGAACCTTTTATTCTTGAATTTCATCAAGTAGACATGGTTGATGCAAATGGAGACAAGCCTAACAGGCAAAACCAACCAGCTTTTCCTTTTCCTATTGTCGAACAGAATGAAGTAGATAACCTAAAAAATATCCTTGCTTCGGTTCTTCCTAAGTTCTATGTACTTGTCATAGAGGACCCTAATACATTCTTGTTTGAGTTTGATATACTCTGTAGAAGCTATGACTATACCACTGATGCCCACATAATCAAGCTATCTCCTACCACTTTGAAAGAAGTTGCATTGAGATGGTTTATGAGCCTTGGTAGGAACATTGTGGCAACTTGGGGAGATATGAAGACAAATTTCCTTGAGAAATATGAGGAATATTGTAAGGGTAGTGATATGAGAGAAGGTGACATTTTAAGAATGCAACAAAAAGAAGATGAGAGCCTAGAGGATTTCATTTCAAGGTTTTTGTTTTGTCTGCAGAAATATCCACACCATACACTGAATGAAGACCACAAAAGTAGTTTTTTTTTCTAAGAGGAATTAGTTACAGATGCACTGATGCCTTGGATCTCATGGCTGGAGGAGATATGACTCAATTTCCTTGGGAGGATATCAAGAAGCTATGCCAAAACTATTCTAGGATAGCTTCAAAGAAAGGAAGAACTTACCAATCCTCTATGGGTAAGTCATCCACCAGTAGAGTCTCAAGAATGAAGATTACTAATTTTCTAGCAGATTTCAAGGACATCATAAAAAATCTAGCTACTCAGCTAGATATTCTTCAAGCCAAGAAAAAAAATGAGGAGGTAGAGGCAATACTGATAGAATATTTCCCTCATTGTAGACAAAAGAAGAAGGATTGAAAATGCAAGGTGATAACTAACATTGATAGTAAGCAAATTCAACCTGAGTTCACACCAAGTCAGATTGAGGAAGACCAAGTCTACTTTGTTGCACATAAGAGGCCATGGTCTTCAAGACAAGGTATTCCACCAAATCCGCTATCTTTTGTTGGGCCATATTTTAATTCTTATTCATTTGGTAACCAGTGGCATACCCCTTGTCCATCCAACAATGGAGGATACCCACCATAGTCTTGGGGTAACCCTTAAAATGCTTGGTCCAATTATCAAAATCCCTCACCTCAGTGGAAACAACCTCAGGGGAGTTGGTAGTACTTTCAAGGATGTTGGCAGCCACCTCTAGGAAATCGGCAACAAACATCTCAATGGAGAGGTGGCCAACAATGGCCAAACCAGACAACAAGCTACATGCAACCACCTTCTCAACCCCAAAAAATTGCTATAATGCCTCCTCCTGCTAATCCAAGTTCAAATGCTCCCAGACCTACTCAGTTACCAACCCAACCCACACCAAACCCGAATAACATACCACAACAATCAACTATATATTTTGCTGATCCAAATCAATTCCCTACATATGTTGTGAGTTTAAGTGACATACTTTTGCATTTAGGAACTACCTTTTCAGCTCGTTCCACCCCCATTATCATTGATATTCATTTGGAAGAGCAAGAAGAATCTCTGACTGAGCCCATTCAGCCTTGTGCACCTAAGAATCCTGAACCAGCTCCAACCTAGAAAACAGCCCAAGAACCACCTTTCCTCGAGAGATTTGAAGTGGCCAAACAAAATGAAGACAAAGAGGAAACCACTTTTGATATTCTAGACCAGGTCAAGCATATATGTGTCCAAATATCCCTATTCCAGGCCATTAAATATGTCCCTATCTATGGCAAGGAAATTAAATAAGCATGCCTTAAGAAACTAGGTAGGAAAAAGAAGGACCCAACTACAATTCATGTAGTGGGGCAGTTTACTGACATCGTGCTTGGGAAAGTAACTACCCCCAAGTACAATGATCTAGGTAGTCTTGTAGTTGAAGTTATCATAAATGAGATAAATATAATGAATGCTTTGATTGACTTAGGTGCAGCAATCAATGTGATGACTAAGGACATCCTACAACAACTGAATATTGTAAGCATGAGATCCACTCCTACTATCCTGCAACTTTTTGATAGATCCATTGTTAAGCCTAATGGCATAGTAGAAGACCTTGTGGTGATTCTAGACTCTTGGGAGTATCCAGTTGACTTCATGTTTATTTCTCCCTAAGCTACACTTGGCGGGTATCCCATTATCCTTGTTAGGCCATGGTTAGAAACTACAGACACTTATATTGGATGTTAGTCAAGTGACATGACCATTTTTGATGGAAGGAACACCAAAAATCTTGTTTTATCCTCCTCAACCATCCCATGATGATAATTCTATCTGGCCACAAGTTGGTGAAGAGGTTGATGACGTTAAATTTGTGGTGCAGCTCATGATGCTAGGAAGAAGTCCCTTCCTACAACTTCAAGATGAGTATGAAGTGTTATCTAGTATCATTCAGAACCATTATCAGATAGACGAGGCATCATACACTCATGCATTTGGTTCTACGAACCTTGTGTAAAAAATTTTTTTAGTTCTATCTGATCTTCCTACAGTCATTGTCTCTATAGATAGACTTCTTACAACCACTCTTCCTGCAACCATTGTCTATGAACAAACTCCCTACAACCACTCTTTCAACAAACAAGCTTTCTACAGAAACAAGTATGTTCCACAGAATGCTTCCACATGAACTTAAGGTACCATGTATTAATGAAGCAACTATGATAGAGTTAGTTACACAAGTATAGGTGTTCGAAGGAAAATATTTGAATATCAACAGTAATTTGAGTGAGGGACAATAGTTGACATTGGAAAATTTGCTAAAATCCCATCAACAAGCATTTTTCTGGGATTACCATGATATGAAGGGACTAAATCCAAATATCTCCACTCATAGGATATATATTAAAGATTATTGTACACCTGTGAGGTAGCTGCACAAGAGGATCAACCCTACATTACGAGAGATTGTCAAAACAAAGCTATAAAAGTTATTAGATGCTTGATTTATCTACCCTATTTTAGACAGCTAGTGGGTGTCTCCATTGGTAATTATGCCCAAGAAGGGATGAAAATGGTGAGTTTGTATTGACTACAGGAAGCTCAATGCTACTACTAAGAAGGATCATTTTCCCTTGCCTTTTGTAGATCAAGTCCTAGACTCTCTTGTGGTAAAGCAATAGTTTTCTTTCCTTGATGGATTCAATGGCTACAATCAAATTCAAATTGCACAAGAAGACTAAGAGAAGACAACCTTCACATGTTTATGGGGGACATATGCCTATTTAGTGCTTCCCTTTGGGATATGCAATGCACCTACAACTTTTCAAAGAGCAGTCATCAGCATATTTTTAGACATCTCCCTTGACTGCATAGAAATTTATATGGATGATTTTACCACCTACGGTGTTGATTTTGATGAAGGATTGGAAAATTTGAAGAAATTATTGAAGAGATGTGAAGACCAAAATCTATCTCTAAACAATGAGAAATGCTTCATGATGATGCAAGAGGGTGTAGTCCTTGGCCACTAAATTTCACACCATGGTATTCAAGTTGACCTTGCAAAGATTGAGATAATTACTAATCGGCCCACACCTGCAAAACAAAAGGATGTCAGGATTTTCCTAGGACATGCAAGATATTATAGGCATTTCATAAGAGATTTCAGCAAAATAGCAGCATCACTATATAGTCTCCTAACAAAATATGTTGAGTTTCAATGGATAGAAGGTTGTGATAAAGCATTTTCTGATTTAAAGATAGCTCTAACTCATGCTCCTATACTTAAGGGACCTAAATGTGAAATCCTATTTAACATCCATATAGATGCCTCAGATTATGCCATAGAAGCAGTCATGGGACAAAAATAAGCAGCCATTGATAATGCCATTTATTTTGTCAACAAAAACTTATAGGGAGCTGAATTCAATTACATAGTGATAGAGAAAGAAATGTTGGTAGTAATCTATGCCCTAAACAAATTCAAGCACTATATAATAGGTTACCATATCTATGTGCACACTAACCATGCAGAAATTAGGTATCTTATGAATAAACCTCTGATTTTAGGAATATTAGCCAAATAGTTGTTGCTATTGCAGGAGTTTGACATAAATATTATGGACAAACAAAGGAAGGCCAATGTTGTTGTAGATTTTCTTTCTAGGCTGACCACATCAGAAGATAGTTAAGCCATAGATGATTCCTTCCCTGATGAGCATATATTCTCCATTAGTGTGCAAACACCTTGGTATGCTGATATAGCCAATTACCTTGTGACAGGGAGGGTTCCTCCTTACTTCTGTCCAAAAGAGAGAAGAGTGTTGATTGAAAAATATTTCCCTTTTTCATGGATAGTTGGATGCCTAATTTATACTAGACAAAATCATGTTATGTGAACATGAGAAGATGTGTCAGGGAAGATGAGACCTATGATATTCTACATGTATGCCATGATGAACCATGTGGAGGACACTTTTCACCCAAGAGGACATCAATGAAAATTTTGAATATAGGGTACTATTGGCCTACACTCCACAAAGATGCAGGAAGATATACAAGAAAATGTGATAAATGCCAAAGGATGGGCTGACCAACCAAGTTAGATGAGATGCAACTCTATCCCCAAATAGTAGTCGCTCCCTTTGACAAGTGGGGATTGGACTTTCTGAGACCTATTGACCCCCCATCAAATGGTAAGTCTTATATTTTGGTATGCATTGATTATGTAACTAAATGGGTAGAAGTCAAAGTCATGAAACATGCAAGAGACAAAAAGGTTTCATAGTTTCTTTATGAATAAATTTTTACATGGTATGGAGTACCCAAAGAAATAGTAACTGATCAAGGAGCTTAGTTTACCTCAACACTTGTTACAACATTGGTTAATGAATATAAAATAATGCATAGAAATTCCACTCCTTATCACCCTCAAGCAAATGGACAAGTTAAGGTGAAAAACAAAGCGATTGAGGCCATCCTAACCAAAATAGAGAATATTCACATACAGTATTGGGCAAATAGATTATTAGAAGTAGTTTGGGCTTACATAACCACATGGAAGACAACTATAGGATTCACACCATTTGAGCTATTGTATGGGAAGACAACCATGATGACCATTGAATTTGAGCACAAGACTCTCAGAACTGCAGCTGAATTAGGGATGGAAATTTCTCAAGCATAAAAAGAAAGGATCATGCAGCTGAATGTATTAGATGAGATGAGGAAATCAGCCCTACACCATACTGAAGTAGTGCTAAATCAAAGAGTCAAATGGCAGGATAAATTTATCAAAGAAAATAAATTTCAGCTAGGTGACTGGGCATTGCTTTATGAATCAAGGTATCAAGATAATGTAGGAAAATTATAGACAAGGTGGCTAGGGCCATATTAAATTGCTGAGGTATTTCCCAATGACGTTGTGCAGCTCACCACTAATGATGCTGTGCAACTCACCACCATTGACCCTTTTAGATTCAAATTACTAGTCAATAGGCATCACCTCAGATTGTATCAGAAGCCAACATCCAAAGAAGAGTTCCTCTAGTATTTCATCCAACATGCAACACCCGAGCATATTTCCTATAGTTGAGAAGTTCCTATAGCCGAAGGTAGTGGACCTAGTGTCCCTCCTGCCTAATTAAGGTATGCACTTGTCATAATAAAGACTTCTAATTTTGTAGAAGTACGTTTCTTCACCCACCCACCCATACATCCATTTGTACCACCTTTCTCTCTCTCTCATCACTTCATTCCACCTCACACCATTCCACTTCATCACCATTAATTGCTCAATTACTTCTTAAAAATGAAAATGGTACTTTCTCTATGATCATTGCAATGAATCCTCTACACCATCATGTTTGTACGCACTCACGTATGTGTGCATTAATTGCATTCTTAATTATCTTTTAGATTGTTTCATTTAATTATTGTATGTTAGTATGGACATTCACATAATACCCTTGTCAAATCACTGCTTTCATCTCGCATGTGTGGAAACATGTCCAAATTTAGGTTGGGGGGAGGGGTAAGAAATATGTGAATATATTGCCACATGTTAGTCCATGATTGTTTGCATCAACAAATCTTGCTAAGCTGATTTGAAATTTCAAATAAAAGATGGCTCTCATATGCCATCTGACACTAAACTACTACCTCCATTTTCTTTCATCATAACTCCCTTTTATTACCATTTATTTCCATTACCAATATTGTCATAATCTTGAAATGCAAATGGTAATTGCTAAAAAATGAGCAAAGGAAAAAATCAATCGACAATTCAGATAGCAAGTGTACGGAAGGAAATATTGCAAAGTAATAGATTGATTATAGACAATGGGAAGAAGACTCATTCAGAATGAGCCCTCAGTTCCTGATACTTTGTTGCAAGATGCATAGTGCCTGGCTGAGTTTCAAAACTGTGGCTGGTTGGATTATTTTTTGAAATTGGATAGTTTTGACGAAGGTATTACATTGGAGTTTTCCCAAACATTTTTGGATGGAAAAGCCATAGTGAAAGTGCTAGAGGTCATAGCAAATGAGGAACAAATTGTAGAGGTATTAGGGTTTCAAGTTGACGATGAACCGTACCCTATTTTTAAAGACGTCAGGTCATCCAGGGCTATATTTACAATGCATGGTGATCCCCCAATCACAATTGACAAATAGGGTGTTGAAAGACTCTCTCTACCTGAGACATGGAAGCAGGAAGCTGTCTACATCATCAGATATATCACTTGTGAGGGTTGACTGTCGAATATGCATTTGATGCATTTCAAATTTTTGAGTCATATGAGGCATGGGAGGAGGATGAATGTGCTCAATATCTTGTACAAAATTCTCTCCATCATGGAAAAAAAAACTCAAAAAGGTAGGGATAACTTTGTTTCCCACAATTGTTTAATTAAATTATTGGTTATAAAATCTCTGCATGATGCAACACCTAGAATGACTTGGGAGGAGTTTATAAAATTTGATCAGTTTAGAACTAATCAATTGCAACGTAGGGTTTCACCTCAGACATGTAGGTTTGGCAAAAAATCAAGCACAACCAAAGCCTCCCCTAGTGCTTCAACCTATGGTGCTAGTATGACCCCTCCTACAATGAAAGGAACTATAGAAATTAGTTCCTCTGAAACTGAGCACTCTGGAAGAAAAATTTCTTCCTCAAATTCTGACGATGATGTTCCACTTGGAACCCTATTAAGAACTAGGGCATAAAAAATGAAGGCACAAACAAAAAAAGGAAAAGTCAAAACATAGCCTGTAGATAGAAAGATGCTAAATACTAGAAATAGAAAGGATGGCACTATTCATCCTGCAACTGAAGAAAAACATGGCATTCCTCTTGATGAATCAACACCTGTTGTTGATATGCCTTCGTAGAAAATCCCTAAGCATAAAAGGACATCACATGAGAGTGTAGAGGCCCCAATGGGGCAAGAAAATGATAAATAAAATGATGTTTTTGAAGAAGTAGCAAAAATGACCTTGGCAGATCTTGTTGCCATTGTAGAAGAAGTGGAGACTCGAGAATGTGAAGAAAATTTGGAGTTCATGCAGCAAGATCAAGTTTTCTGCAACAAGATCAAGAGTTCTTGCAACAATCACAGGAATAGGAAGAAGAAGCCATGCAATAGGAAGTGGAAGAAGAAAGTGTACCCCCACGGTTAGAACCTGTTGGACTACCTGAATCAATACAATTGGTACTATATGGAGCATCGACAAGGGTACTAGTAGAAATTCATAATCTCCCTGGTTTCACAACTCATGCAACATTTTGAAATTTGTGGAAAGAGATACATAAACGGGAGGAAGAATGGAAGGAGAAGAAAATAATAAAAAATAAAATTGAAGAGAAGGATGAAATCATTGAGGACAATAATCAGGAGATTGCCTCTGTAAAAGAGAGGATGGATAATATTGCAACCTTGGTGCCACAAATTGTAGCATGCAGAACACTGCCAAGAGTTTATGCTTTGCACCTAAAGGAAAAGTATCTCTCCTTTAAACTGTCAAGACACATTTTAGGTTTGAATCCTTTAATTGAAACTCCTATTGAATTTTTCAATGCTTATAGAATTGCCTCCCCGGGAATGAAAAATTTACTATGTGAATTTTATTTACACAATTTCGCTGTTAGTAAAGACCAAAATTGGAACCTGCTACTTTATGTGGAGGATATCCAACTGAGAGCATTTATGTCATGAGTACAAAATGAGATTAGTTGGGGTGAACAATATAATGCTTATAGGGGGAAAGAATCCAATATTCCTTTGGCTATTAGAGCCGAATCTAGGAACCCCAAAGGCATTTACACAGACTAAAATAGAATTCTTTTCAGGTCGAGCTATGGTAACAAGATTATGCCTTGGATTGAGGCAACATACAATGAGTATGAGGTATAAACAATAGCAAAAGAGGATACTATGAGAAGATACCTATCCCAGAGATGGATCACACTAACTGATGAGCTAAAACAAGTTGAACCACATTCCATCCACAACTATGCTGCTGCACTAAAAATAATTGAAAGGTATATTCAGATTGTGAGAACACAGGGGTGAGAATGGCTTCCCCTGACTTTTCAGCCACCTATCCTCATGTGGCCTTACCAAATTTCAGATTCTTCCGATATGACATTGCTAAGGAAAACCAAAGATGGAAGAGACTTGACCAGTTGGGAGGATTCTACTGGAACCCAGATTCACCCACAACAAACACTGACATCAGGAAGTTATCAATTCCGGATTTCAAAGCCATGACCAAGCAGAAGCATAACTCTTCCCCTACTAGAGGACTAGAAAAATGTTAGGTTGGGGGGAGTGATGAGTCTAGTTTTTGGGCTAGTTATGGGTAGAATCCATAGTCTATTTGTTGAAATCACCATGGGTTTTGATATTGCATGAATAACACTTTATATAATTTCTCTCAAATCTTAAGACATTTGGGTTTAATTCCCTTTCTGCCAATTTTAATGATATTAACTTATTATTTGGACTATCTATATTAATCTTGCATGTGATTGATGGATGTTCTTTGAAGATAATTTTGGCTATGCATTTATTATGCATACTTACATTGCCATGCATACATGATTGGAAATGCTAAGTTGAGAAACATAGACGCCAACCGGTCATGTTGAGGAAGCACGCGAAGGTCAACTGGAGAATGACGATGGAATATTCCCATGCCAGTTGCTTGTAACTGTCTTATGTCGATCTTTAATGACATTGAGCAATACGGGCTTTACTACAGTGGTTGAGTCCACGTTTGGGCCTGCATGTCTAAATGGATTCCCCTACATGTGTAACTGCCCTTCCACTCTTTTCTCTATTTTCCCTAAATGGCATCCTCTTAGTTAGTGGGAGTTGACTACCCTTTTTAGATGAAAAATAAGGTTTAGATCCTCCTTCTAAGGGGGGGATCACCAAGTTATTGTACCAGCTGAGAATACTAGACATATACTTTTGTATTTCCATTTTTCCAATGAATGAAATGAGATTTTGAACTGAGTATCTAGGTTTAATCTAAGTTTGCATTAGTTCTAGAGGATACTCATCCAAGGGGGACCACTTAGTGAGTAATCCATTAGCTTAGGTAGATTAATGCTAGTTTATGTTCAGTACTTAGTAAGAATCTAACATTGATTGTTCCTGTAGCCACTAGAATTCCATTTTCTAACTATTCCTACAACCAAAGCGCGTAGAGTAGTTTCCTATTTGCTGCTCAAACTTTCATTTCTGTCATGCATGTTCAATTTGAGTTTTGTTGTTGAGTAGTATTTAGCCTTTGCTTAATTTATTTCCATGCAATTTACCTTCAACATTAGTCTTTCTTAGTTTTAGAATGAAGGTGACCACTTTGAAGTTCCTAGTGCACATACTATGCCGACCCATTTCAAGCTCACATCCTTGGGTTGACAATTTAAATGTACCTTCATGATGGTTAAGATGGCTATTGAGGTCGAATGTCTAATCTTTTAATCATGGTTGTAAAGGCTTAGTTATTCAAATCATTGTAGGAGGCCAACATAACCCTTGAATGCCTTAGAAAATATGTCTTGTTGAATTAGAATGCTCAAACCCTAGCATTGTAGGAGGCCAACATAACCCTTGAATGTCTTGTTGTGTATAGGTGTCATTATCGACTAGGCCTTGGAGAGAAATTCATAATGTTGGAATTTCTAACTCCAAAATAATGATAGCCTCGGTACCATAGACAAGGTTGAAGGGTCTATTTCCTATAGAGGAGAAAACACTTGTGTGATAGGCCCATAATGCATATTGAAATTGTGTGTGCCAATCCTTTTGGTTTAGACTAACATTTTTCTTGAGGATTTGTTCAAGGATTTTATTAGTGCTTTTACCTTGACTATTAGATTGTGGGTAGTAAGGTGTTGAAAAGCGATGTTGAATATGAAAGGTCTCTAAGAACTTCTTGACATCATTATTTTTAAATGGTGTTCCATTGTATGAAACTAATGTGGAAGGGCATCCAAAGCGAGCGATGATGTGTTCCAATAAGAAATGACATATCAAAGTAGTAGTTGTAGACCTGAGAGGAATAGCTTCTACCCATTTGGTGAAGTAATCAGTGGCAGTAATGATAAATGTATGTCCAGTGAAAGAGGGTGGTGAAATTTTTCCAATTAGATCCAATCCCCACATAGAGAACAACCAAATAGGACTTTGGGCATGTAACTCAAAAGTAGGAGCATGAATCAAATTTCTATGTTCTTGGCATTTCTTACATCGCTTAACATACACATACCAATCTTTCTCCATATTTTTCCAATAGTAACCCATGCGAAGGAGTTTTTGCACCAAGGTTTTTCCTCCAAAATGACCTCCACAAGTACAAGAATGGCCCTATTCAAGGGAAATATGAGTTTTAGAATCCTCGATAAATTATAGGAGAATTCCATCAAAATATCTTCTATACAACGTATCGGAAAGGATTATGTACTTGGTTGCAAGATTTTTTGAGACAAATGCAGGTGTTTATGGTTGTAGGCTCACGAATGGTACCATATTTTAAATAGTTATATATGGTGTCATACCACTCACATGAGTCACCTGGGAATGTTGGGAGGACATCATCAGTTTTTTCACTGATGGAGGGTTTCATGATTGGGTGGATGGTAAACATGACATTTTTGGAATGATCAGAAGGAGATATGAGAGAAGTTGCACTAGCCATTGCATCTGCATGCCGATTATCTTTTTGGGGGATGTTATCAATGGTGAATGATTCAAATCGTTCTAACAAGGTAAATACAAGATCCTTATAATGGGTGATCCCACAAAACTAGTTTACAATTTCTGAGAGGAACTAATTTTTGTTGAAATCACTTATTTTTAGAAAATATAATAATTTAAGCCTTTAAAAGTTCCATTTTAAGGATTCCAATTGAAGAGGGTTTGATCAAACCACCTTAGATCAAACCCCATTAGATAGAACCTCGCTAGTTTTAAATCATACCTATAAATGAGTCTCCTTTACACCTATCAAAATGCTTATAAAAAATCACTTTTGATTTACCTTATGGGGGATCAAATGAATTCATTTAAAATTTATTTCAAATGATTATGATAGTCCTCAAAATGAGCTATCCCATGAATATAATTTTAATATGTTTTGGTTTTATTATGTATGTGTTTTTTTAGTTTTATTAAACATAGGTTTTTCATCGAAAATCAAGCTCTTTGTTTTTCACATGTGGAAAAATAGCAAATTATCAAAATAATTTTTTTTAAAAATGTGCGTGCTTGGTATTGATGTCCTTGATCCATTCAAAAATAAAAATTGAATTTTGATACATATAGAAAAAGTTATGTTGTATACAGTCCGCCTATGTCTGAATTGCAATTGGTTTGACTTCGAAACTCTATTAAGGAAAAAATATTCAATAAAAAAAAATGAGACTGAAAGAAAGTGCTAGATATGGTAGTTAAAAATCTAAATTTGAAAAAAAATAGAATTTTATCCTTCATACAAAAAAAGTTATGTTGTATACGGTGAGCTTCACTTTTTAAAAATGTTGTTTTCTGAAAAAAAACTAGTTTACATGGGAGATGGAAAAAGAAGTAAAATCTTATTCCAAAAATTTTGAAAACAATATTTTTAGAATCTATAGACAAAATTTGATGAGACTCTAGCTTGCATCATCTTCAAATTCCTCATGGTTAAGCTGCTATAGGTGCCTGAATGTGAAAGTTTAGTTAAAAATAATAATTTTAGTGTCCAGTTTGGCAAAAAATTGTAAACCACTATTGTGGGATCACCCTTATATTGTAGTAATTTATCATGTTTAGTTTGATAGAGACCATTGATTTATTTGATTACTAATTGTTAATCACCATAGATCTTAATATCTTTGGCTCCCATGACTAAAGCAACATGCAATCCAACAATTAATGCTTCATACTCAATTGTGTTATTTGTACATAGGAAATTTAAGCGATACGAGAGGGGAATAGGCTTTCCTACAGGTGGAATTAATATAGCTCTAGCACCAAAGCTAGTTTGGCACTTGGATCCATCAAAGTACAATTCCCATATAGGAAGCTCTATGGTCAACACACTATCATCAAGAAAAATAAAATTGGTAGGTAATGCTAAAGGTGGAGGAGCATCAGCTAAGTGGTCAGTTAAGGCTTGGCCTTTGATGGATTTTTGGGAAACAAACTTAAGGTCAAACTTAGTCAACAACATTACCCATTTAGCATGACATCCTGATAGGTTTGTTTTATTGAAAAGATATTTTAGAGGATCATATTTTGTCATGACTTGTATGTTTGCATTTAGTAAATAATGTCACAACTTTATAGCAACAAATATAGGATCCAAAAAAAAAAATTTGGATGGTGGTGTAGCATATTTCATAATTTATGATGGTTTGACTGATGTAATAGAAAAGATGTTCTTTACCATTGTCATCTTGTTGAGCCAACAATATAGCAAGAGCGTGGGTAGAAGCAATGATATAAAGGAGGAATGGCTTTTTTGGTATAGAAGGTTGTAATACGGGTGGAGTTGCAAGGTATTATTTCAAACTCTCGAAGGTCTATTTATAGTTGTCATTCCAATCAAAATTAACATCATTTCTGAGGATATGTGTAAAAGGTAATGTGTGATCAGCTAAGAAGGCAAAAATATGATGAATGAATTGAATCCTTCCTTGTAATATGCATAATTGGGAGATGTTGCAAGGAGGTGGCATGTTAATGATAGCATAAATTTTATTTGTGTCCACCTAAATGCCTCTATGAGATATGATACAACCTAAAATTTTACCGCTATCTACTATAAAGACACATTTTTTCAGATTTAAGTGCATGTTATACTTACACATTAGCTCAAAGATTTGTCGAAGAACATTCACATTATCTTGGGGAGTTAACGATTTAGCTAGAATTTCATCAACATAATATTCCAAGATTTTATGTATATAATCATGAAATATTAATTTCATTGCTCATTGATAAGTAGCGCCTGCATTCTTTAATCCAAAAGGAATCATAACCCAACAAAAGGTTCCCCAAGAAGACATGAATTCCATCTTGTATTGATCTTGTGGGTCAATGAATATTTGATTATATCCATAAAATCCATCCATAAAGGACAACAAAGTATGTACAACAGTTGAATCCACAATCATGTAGATATTAGGAAGAGGAAAATCATATTTTAAAGAGGCTTTGTTCAAGTCACAAAAATATGTACATATCCTAACACGATTATCGGGTTTAGCTTAGCGACAATGTTTAATATCCAAGGAGAATAATTGATAGTTCGAATGAAGCCTATGTCAAGGAGTTTTTCAAGTTCTCCTTTAACATGCAAGTCTATTTTAGGGTTCATTTTTCATATCTTTTGGCAAATGGACTTAGCCTTTTCAGCAAGGACAATTTTATGGGTGACTATCTTCGGATCTATTCTTGTCATATCAGAATATTTCCAAGCAAAAAGTTCAAGAAAGTCATGAAGAAAGGTTGCAAGATCCTCTTTTTCTTCATCATCAAAGAACTTCCCAAGTTTAATGACTTTGTCTTTACCATCGATGTCCATTGTAATGTCAATGGTATCCCCCAAGGGGAGTGCATTTGACTTAGGAAATTTTGGATCATATGGTTCCATGCTTGTGGAATTTTCAATAATGTAAATAACATTGAGCTCAAAACTTATCATAGCACAAGAGGCATTTCTCTTGGGGATAGAAGTCTTATCTAAAGCACCTAACAGGTGTTTCAAATCTTCATCGTCATTAACATAGTTGAATGGTGGGGAATCCATATCAAGGAATTCAAGATGTTTGAGTGTAAGATTAATTCTTGGTGCACATGTGATACTGTTGATGTTGAAGGATGGTCATTTAATTTATTTTCTACATTTAGAAAAGGAAAACCCTAAACCAATCGTAATATTCTATGTATTAGGTTCAATGGGAGCTCAAATACCTTGCTCATTTTTTCCATATCCTTTACCATTGTATCTTAATTGTTTCACAAGATCCTAACCTCATCCATAAAGTATTTCCATTTCTTGTGGGTTGGGAGGTTTTTGGTAATCTATCTCATCAAAATTTGTTTTATACATTGTGTGTTCTTCCAAAGGAGATGAGGTAGATGTGTGGGAGGGTTTTTCTTCATTCTAGGTAGATAGGATTGTTGGTTGTTCTTGTTTTACATCCTCTTTTCATGTGATTACGTACTCACCCATGAATGAAGGTGTGAATTCTAATGATCCCCAACCATCACCAAGTTAGGATTTGATTCTCCCTCTTGTTGATTGTTATCAAGAGGTGCTATGTTGGAGGTGGGAATTAATGTGTTGAGAGGACTTGTTATTCCTTTTTCAAGTTGCAAGCAAATTTTAGGCTCAGGTTCTATGTCAATTTGATAAACTTTGTTATTATTGGCATATTTAATTTTGCAATGAAGGGTCGAGGGTACAACATGTATCTCATGAGTCCATGATCTTCCCAAGAGGAGATTATAGGAAAGGTTGAAGGGCATGAAATAAATAGGAGTTTGCAGCATAACCATTCCAATGGTAATAGGTAGAGGAATGACACCAAGTGGTTGCTTTGTAACATTGTCAAATCATTTAATGGAAGAGGAATCCAATTTGATTTGTGATTTATCCACACATAATCTATCAAGAATCTTTGCACTACACACATTAAGATAAAAGCCATTTTCAACAAGGGTTTGTTTGATGCCTATCCAATCGTATTGGGATATTATCATAAAGGCTTCATTTTTTTTGTGTAATTCTAATGGAGGGAGCTCATGTTGGTAGAAGGTAATGTCTACATTAACTGTATTCATGTATTGTAATAGAGTTGCCACATAATTAGAATTCATACCAGGAGGGACCACTATCTGTTGCAATGTTCTTTGGAGCATAAAATGATATTTGGGGGAGTTTTAGAGAAGATCCCAAAGGGATATCTTGTTGAGAGTATTCCTAAGTTGTTCAATGAGATTGTACTCCTTCACTTGCAAGTTTAAACAAGGATTCATAGGTAAGATGAGATTGGGTAATGGTAATATGGTTTAGGTGGCTTGTTGGGGGTGTGGGTTATTTCTACTATAATGAGTATGAGAAACATCATCGTGCTTCGGTGGGTAAAGGGTAAATTCAAGTTTGGATGGAGTTTGAGGTTTATGGGAAGGTGGGTAGAGAACAAGCTGAGGTTGAATTACATTGACATTTTTTTTGAGGTTGCTCACAAAAAACCTTAGTGGATGAGTTAGGTGAGATGAAGTCTCAGAGAGCTTCATCTAACATACCCATATTATCACAACTAAAAGGTTTGGGAGATAGGTTATCACTAGTTGGTTTGGGTGTGTCATCGCAAACCCTAGTGGATGAACTTAGTGAGAGGAATCCTTGTAAGGCTTCATCTAACTTATCCAATTCATCGCTACTAAAAGGTTTAGAAGATATGGAATTCCTATAGTGAAGAAGTGTGTGCTTTTTTTCATGCGATGTTTCTAAGGTTTTGTCTTCATGTTATAATTAATTTTCTTTAAACGAACTAGGAACTAATGCTGAAAATGAAACTTGCAAAGATATAATACTATTCATAAATTCCATTAAAGTAAAGGATTCTTATGGTAATTATAACCATATAACAAAAAGTAATTGAATGTAAATAGGGAATGAACTGGAACAAACTAAAGCTTCAGAAACTAGCAAGTAAATGCATAAATTACTAATGCAAACTGAGCACTAGGACTAAGTCACCCAAGGTGGTGAACTAGTCCTAGTAGGGTTATTTTTCACTTTTTTTTCTGATTTTTTTTAATTAAAAATGATGTGTTTTGGGCTATAGAGTGCAGATATAAAGTGTATATGTAGAATTTCTCTTTCATGCAAGGAAATAAGATGCAAAAATGAAATTTTCACTAATGAAAAGTATGAAACCCTAAGATGCAAATGTAAACAATGCAACAAGAAATGCAAGGTTAATAGAAAAGGTTCCTAGGATGAAAATGCAGTATAGATTAGAAGTAAGATGTTTCTAAATTAAGGTTCACACAAATGAAGAGTAAATTTTGAGTGTAAAACGAGGGTTCCCCAATGGCTTGTAGAGTTTTCACCTAGGAGAAAGGGGATCTCTTTCCACAACTAAAACTTGGGGTTTCATTCAATATTATGGGTTGAATGTGATGTGATATGTGTCTAGAGGGTATGTGTAGGATCATGATGGGCCAAAAAGTGGCGATATGTAAGTGATATGATAGCCCATGTGGCTGATGAAATTTTTTTTACCCAAAATTGATGAAAAGAAAAGGGTTTTTAAAGGAGATTCTTAGCTCTCCACCAATATAAATTGTGCTTTACTTTGAATCTAGTAACTAATTATTATTCATTTTCTATCTGAATTACGACTAAAGTCCTAATTGATAGGCTGATTGAAAAACATCTATAGCTTTCAAAGGGTATCACATTTTTTGAATCTGAAACATGCATCATATTCTATGCTTCACATGATATAGGATTAAAAAAAATAAAAATGAATTTCATGAAGTTTTCACCAAGTTAAGGTCGTTAGATGTATGAGTTTTTATATTTTTTAAACATTTTAATAAAAGAATCATAATTAATTATTTACTTGGAAAAAAAATACAAAAAAATATACATCACATCAGTACATGAGTCTTCTACTTATATCTAAAATCTTATAAAAAAAATTATCATTTTATTGTGGTTAGGGTGGTCAGACAGACACCTACTTCTTATTTTTTCCCTGAAATTTAAGTACTACGGCATTGAAATTTCAAATTTTCACCAAATAGATTTTTTAAAAACAAAAAAAAACCTAGTAGTTTAGAAACTACATTCAATTTGCAACATATTTTATTCTTACATATTTTTGAAATAATATAGTTAACTTATTCAAACTTTTATGTCAAGTTGCCTAACTCTAATTTTTCTGAATTTATTGCCACTTAAGGGCCTGTTTTTTCCATGATGATCCTGCACATGCCCTAGACAAAATATTGTAAATGTAATAGATTATAACTGGAAATGAACTGATTATTGAATACAAGCTAATGAAATCTACATTGTTTGAAAAAACATGATGATATATAAAAAGGATAAAATAAAGACTATACAAGACAAGATAATAGAACAGATAAGACAAGTGCACTTGGAAACTGACAAGGGCTAAAGTGGGAATTGCAAAAGCCTCTGAAATTATAGAAAATATTCTTTTTAGGCTAACTAGGACACTTATGCCAAGCTGGGTGACTTAGTCCCAGTTCTTGTAAACTTTTTTGGGCTTCGTTCCAGCCAACTGGGTACCCAAATCTCTAGAAATCCCTGACATAATCATGAAGTGGGACTAAGTTGCAACTATTAGTGACTTAGTTTATTGGACTGCTTTTCTGAGAATTGGAAAGTGGAAATGGAAGCTTGTAGTCTGGACTCTAATTTTTCATTGAAATTCGGGTCCAGATCCACAAAATCACCTACAAAGTATAATATATTTTGGTTTATAATGTGGGGTTTTCCTTGGTCAAACCCCTAGTTGGTATTTAAACTTTGAAAGAGATAAGAAATTTGCATAAACCCTAGCCCTAATTGTGTCTAAGACTAGGAAATCTGAATTATGATGAAACTCTATTCTAATGTGTAAGATTAAGATGCATAAAATGAAGCTAAGACAATGAAATACTCATTCTAAGAGACCTAGATCACATTAGAAATGAGTCTTAGTGAAATGCAAACCTTCCTTAGGCTGAAGATTGAGAGAAAATGGAAGATGGAACCACTTTGAAAAAAAATCTTTAGATCGATTCGATGGCTAGTTGCATCTACTCAACCTAGATTTCTCCATGTTTCTCCATAGAAATCAATGATCAATCCTTTGCAATGTGATATCTTTAGTGAGAAGTGAGCTTGAAGACCTCCAAAAACCCTAGTTTTCTACCCTAAGCTTCAACTTTGTTGTACAAAAGGTAACAAATCTTCTTGTGGAAGATGTTCAACACTTGATGTTTGAGTTTGCTTGTGAAAAATGACTAAAGGATCATGAAAATGACCTAAAAAAATGTATTTATAATCAACAGTACCTAATTGTCGATTATTTTTACCTAAGAGGCCAACACCCATTGGGAATTTTTATCAAGTCGGAGATTTTCCTGCTCAAAAATGCAAATAACCCTAAAAGGGACTAAGTCGCCACCTTGGGTGACTTAGTCCCACCAGAGGTTTTTCAGGTGGGATTTATGATATTTGAGTGATTTTGATGTTGTTTGTTAGGACTTGTATGATTTCTCAGGTGAAACGGGCCTCAAAGTCAAAGATAATGAGTCTTAGGGGCCTATAAATGTTGTTTTAGGAGGGTGACTGATGCAAGGATGTCTAAAGTAGGACCAAATTAGGCACAAAATTGTCCTTTTTTTCAAAGGTATACAATTTTTGGTGACACACTTGATACTTGAAAATAATTGCTCAAAATGCTTAGAGATTGATAAAAATAACTTAGAAGCTTGCTTTTATAGGCATCAACACCTAATTGACTCTTATTTAGATCCCAAAGGCCAACATTCACCAAACACTTGAATTAAATGATGAATTCCCTCTCAAATTTGAAAAAGACCCCAAATGGGACTCATTCACCACCCTTTGTGAATGGGTCCTACCTAAGGGGACTCACTCGCCCAAGGTGGTGAATGAGTCACACCACCTTTATTTTGGAGGTGGGTTTTCAAGATTTTTAGGAATTTGACTGATTTTATATGATTTTTGAGTGAAATGGGCCTCGAAATCCGAAATAATGGGTCCTAGGGGCCTACAAATGGTGATTTTAAAGGGTAATTAATGCACGGGTGCCAAAATAGGTCCAAATTAAGTGTGAAATTTCCTCCTTTTACAAGAGTGTACAATTTTCTACAGTACATTTAGCCCCACTTTAGTGCCCATATGAATTTACATGCATATGTAAGCTAAAGGAATCCAATGATGACCCTTGTTTCAGAAAAGGATACACATGTGAGTTCAATTATGACATGGGAGAATGAATCCCCCACTATAGTTATGTGAAAAACCATAATGTTAGGAACCGCATTCTACAACACGAATCCATTATTTATCCAAAAAAAATCCTCTTATCAAAACCTCTATCTAGAAATTGAATTCGAGGGTAGATGTATGACCCCTTGATTCCGCTTGCTTTTTAGAGGTGGAATGAAGGTAGCAATCTAGCCATGTTAAATAGGGTAAGTCATATCATAGGGAATTTCTAAGTACCATGACACATAATGATAGATAGTTGATGATGTCAAGGAATGAATCTTGATTCCAACACAACAAACTGCATTAGAAATGGAGCTCTCTAGCACCTATTATGCTGATTTGATTGAAATGCACTTTTTAACCCTAATGTTGTAAAATCCCTAATCTTAACTTACATAAGAGAAAAAAAGTGAAGTAAATTCTTACTATTTTTTCATTTTCCATTTTGTAGCATGATAGCAATTGAAGAATTGTGAGATATGCCTACCAGACAAGATTATAGGCCTGTGAGACTCAATGTGCTGTGGGACCAAGTGGAATGCAGTGAATGTCACCATGAGATAACTTGATTCTTTTGTCTTTTTTTTATCATTATGCGGTGTTTTTATGATTTTTTATGCATTTCTAGGTTGGTTTAGGACCTTGGAATTTTTTTTCACAAAGTGTCCCCTTTTTCCACAAAGTGTCCCTTTTGTTTGTGAAGTGTCCCACTTTTCTGCAAAGTGTTCCATTTCTTCATGAATTGTCCCAAAATAGGTCTAAAGTGTCTAGGGAATTTAGGAAAGCACACTAGAGTAGATTTAGTACACTTTTATGATTATTTATGTAAAAATTGAGGATATGAGACTTCTTATAGGAAATATTTTTTATTTTTTGTTAGGTGCCCACCCATTCACTTCAGCATCTAGGTGGTAGGAAGATCAACCTTCTTAGAGGTTTAGCTCCCACTCTTTCAGTGGAAGATATAGAGCTATTACAAAATATTGGATTATACTAGGCATACCTCATTTCCCCCATGAGGTACCATGATGTGATGCTAATGGTGCTAGTGGAGCATTGGGATGTTGATACATGTGCATTCCATCTATCGACTAGTGAGATGATGATCACACTAGAGGACATGCACCACATACTCTGACTTCCTATTCGGGGTGAGTGATTATGATTTTGAGTGGATCAAACCTTCCATGAGATGAAATATGACATGCACTACTATCTATATGGGCCATTAAATGATGAGAGTGAGGGGATGGATAGACTTAGTGATGCTTCTATACTCATGAACCCCGTTGGTTAGATAGATTATGATGTTGACAGTTGCACTAGTACTTATCCCTGATGGGTGGGGAGTGCACCTAGAGGGAGGAATAGTACACCTAATACAAGGGATGGTATAGCACTAGACAGTATACAAATGGGGGTGTTGTATCCTATCTCACTTATATTATGATCTTGGTCAATTTGTCTTTTGAGAGGTGGACAATATGGTACATTGTATGCTTCTACAAGTTTTGTGCCTTGAGCATATCACTTGTACCAAACCTATCAACTTCTTGTGTTTGATAGCCTTGGGGTATCCTTGGGCCTTAATTTATCCTCTATGATAGTTTTTGTATTATGGTGATTTACACTTTTGGAGAGTGCAATTTGACAACCTAAAGGAGCACGAGATCCTTTGGAGACCTTATCAAATTATGCTTTAGTGTCCAAATCACACTCAAAAAATGAGGATATTATAGCTTGATAGATTATTGATTGGTAGACATGATTATGTAGTACATCCTTTCTACTACAATTAGTTCATGCGACAATTTTGGTAGATGTAGATAGAACCTAGGGCACGACCCTTCTTCAAGAGATTAGTGTGGAGTTCTCAGAGACCCTGTGATACTGCACAGTTCACTATAGAGGATGTTTTCCATAGTGACTCTGGATACTCAGATCATAATATGCCTCTGATCTTTGATGTATATGATGTTGGTGCCATAGATGACTATGAGGAGTGGTGGACAGTATCACAACCAACTCCTATTTTTCCTATGGAGGAGCCGATAGGTGATGCAAGACCACTCCCAAATGAGGGAGATGATGTAGAGGAAAGGGTTGATGAGACATGCTACAAGGTTGCAGAAATATTTACAGATGTATTAGATGATGACTATGATGAGGATGTAGATCTTGACTATGATGACCAAGACAGAGGAGATGAGGAGGATGAGGAGGAGGAGGAGGAGGAGGAGTAGTTCATGAGTGAGGGTGGTGAGGAAAAAATGAGGATCTAGCAGGGTACAAGTGGGCAGAGCCCTCTGCCATTCAAATGAATAGATCATGAGCAACAACTGCAACAAGCACTAGTACCTATAGTCATGGAGAGGCTAGAAAATCCTCCATGCCTCCTACATAGGATGAGGCTAATTTCACATAGCCTGCGAGGAATATAGATGATGATATATATTATTTATTGTTATACTTTCATGCTTGTGCTTACTCTTTATATGTATATATGATGTTGTGTAATAATATTTTATTATTTCTATCTTGTAAGATTTGTGAGAATTTTAGGATCTATATCAATAGGCGACTATAGAGATAGTCCCCCCATCAATTGATGAGGAGGCCATATACTTGGACTATCTACCCCCACCCATTGTGGATCAAGACCCAAAGTCATGGAGGCCATATATAAAACTTCAAGCAGCATATGAGAGTTTGAGGAGGTGCATCCATCGAGCCAATGCTACTCCAAAAGCACAATCATTCTAGACCCCTATAGAGTTTGAGAGACTAGACGTAGAGGTAGCCAGGCTACATGCAAAGAGATATTAGATAGCAGGAGCACATCAGGAGGCCCTAGGATAGATATGAGGTTGAGAGGTCGATCTTGGTACACTCAATGGATTGCAATCATGATCACATACCATTGTCTCCTGATAGATTGCTATTAGACATATGCGACCACCAGGTCCTAAGGGATCTAGTAGCCACAAGCCTTAGTAGTATTGTATATTTGATGGCATGTATAGAAAAAATTGATATATATATATGGGCACTTGATGTTTCATTATTTCTATTTGAATGTTAAATATCAATTTGATTGATTAAATAACCTCATGTAATATTATTTAATGAATTCTTCCATGATTTAATATATTTTATGTTATATAACCAAAAACATATTATAGTTTCTCTTAGATGAAACAGTGTGTTGAATTATGTTATGCTAAATTAAATTTAGTTATGATTTAATGAAAGAACATTAAATTCCTATAAGGATCTAATATAGCATAACACACAAGATAAACTTGAATAGCATTAGACCTAAAGTAATAAAAAGGACTTGGATAATCACTTTAGAGTTTGAGACACACAAATAACTATTTGTCAAGAATGAAGTAATGTGAAATCTCATGGAATATAATCTAGTAGCTCTAACAACATTTCCCATCATTCATACTACTCAAGGGGATTAGACATAATACCGACACATATGCATGTAATTGATAGGGTCTTTGAGAGGTGTACCATCCATTTCTATTAGAGTGTATGCACCAGACCCGTAGTTTTCATTAATTATGTAGGTTCCTAACCAACTAGGACTGAATTTTTTTTTCAGTCGGGTCGGCATTAACATTTCTTTCATTTTCATACAAGACTGAGTCACCTTTACTAAATACACAAGGGATGACATGATTAATATAATTATGTTGTAACTACTTAGCTTAAGCTTGGAGGTGCTCAAGAGCATTAATTTGTTGTTCATGAAGCATCTCAAGATGATGCAATATATGTTGTTTGTAAGTGTCATCATCGATGAGCCTTTGAAGAGAAATCCTTAATGTGGGGATTTCTAACTTCAAGGGCATCACTGCCTCCGTACCATAGACAAGGTTATAGGGAGTTGTTCCCATTGATTTTTTGATGCTAGTATGGTAAGCCCATAACATGTATGTCAGTTGTGTATACCTATCCTTGTTATGTTTATTTACTATTTTCCTTAGAATTTTTTCTAGATTTTTATTAGTTGCTTTGACTTCACCATTAGATTGTGGGAATTAAGGTGTTGAAAAGCAATGTTGGATATTAAATGTGTTGAGGAATTTTTTTACATAATTTTTCTTAAATGGTGTTCCATTATCTAAAACTAACATGGAAGGAAGTCCAAATCAAGCAATAATGTGTTCCAATATGAAATGACATATTACATCAGCAGTTGTGGATTAAAGAGGAATAAATTCTACCCATTTTGTAAAACAATATATTGTTGTGATTATAAATGTATGTCCAAAAAATGAAGGTGGTGAAATTTTTCCAATTAGATCCAATCTGTATATTGAGAATTACCAAGTAGGAATTTGGGCATGGAGCTTAGAAGTAGGAAAATGAATCAAATTGCAATGTTCCTGACATTTGTGACATTTCTTAATGTACACAAATAAATAATTTTCCATATGTCTCAAGTAATATCCCATACAAATTAGTTTCCGCACTAAACATCTCCCTCCAAAATGACCTCCACAAGTACCCACATGTGCCTCTTCAAGTGATATGGGTATTTTGGATTCGTTAAGAATCTAAGAAAAAATTCCTTAAAGGACCTTCTATATAATACTTTGGCTAGAATGATGTACTTGGTTGGTAGTTTTTGTAAGCGACATCGAGTGTTCTTTGTTGTGGGCTCAGGACCAATACCATCTTTCAAATAGTTGAATATTGTATCATATGGTCATTCACTCAAGTCTTGCTTGGTTGTTGCTAATACTTCTTCAAGTTTATCATCGATGGATGGTTTCATGATTGGGTGAATAGTAAATGTGAAATCCTTGGAAAGATCTTGAGGTGATATGAGAGAGGTTGCACTCACCATTGCATCAACATGTTGATTATCTTTTTGTGGGATGCCATCAATGGTAAATCGTTCAAACTTATCTAACAAGTTCATTGTGAGATCCTTGTATTTGGATAATTTTTCATCCTTTGCTTGATATGTCCCATTTATTTGTTTGATTACTAACTATGAATCACCAAAGATCCTAATGTCCTTTGCACCCAAGATTAAAGCATCACATAAATGAGAAAGAAATGCTTCATACTCAATAGTGTTGTTTGTACATAGGAAGTTTAACTGATATGATAATGGAATAGGATTTCTTGCAGGTGGGATCAATATAATGCCAGTGTTGGAGCCTATTATACACTTAGATCCATCAAATTATAATTCCAATGTATTAGATTCGATTCTCAACACATTATCGTCAAGAAAAGAGTATTTACCTGGTAATGCCAAAGGGGAAGGAGTGTCCGCCAATTGGTCGGTCAAGGCTTGACTCTTAATTTCCTTGTTGTGAAATAAACTTTAGGTCAAACTTAGTCAGCAACATAGCCCACTTATCTAAATGTCCTGATAAATCTATTTTATTGAAAATATGTTTGAGAGGGTCAAATTTTTCCATCACTTGTATTTCGACATTCAGTAAATAATGTGGCAATTTATTGGTAGCGAATACAAGGTCCAAATATTGTTTTTCTATTGTTGTGTATCATTTCTCATAATCTATCATGGTTTGAATAATGTAATAGACCAGATTCTCTTTATCATTTTCATCTTGTTGAGCCAACAATGTTGCAAGAGCATGGGCTGATGTAGCTATATAAAGTATGAACATTTGTTTTGCATGGAGGGTTTTAAAATAGGTGGAGTTACAAGGTAATCCTTCAAAATATCAAAAACCTATTCACAATCATCATTCCAATCAAATTGCACACCCTTTTTGAGGATATGTGTGAATGGTAATGTGCGATCAGCTAAAGATGCAAAAAAAGATGAATGACTTAAATTCTTTCTTGTAACATGTGCAAACAATAAATGCTTTTAGGGGGTGGCATGTTGAAGATAGTATCAATATTCTTTGTATCCACCTTAATTCGTCTATGATATATGATAAAAACTAAAACTCTCCCACTATCTACACCAAAGACACATTTTTTGGATTCAATCTCATGTTGTACTTTCACATTTTCTCAAAGATTTGCCGAAGGTTATTCACATTGTCTTGTGTTGTTAATTATTTGTCTATAATTTCATCAACGCAATCCCCCAAGATCTTATTTATGTAATCATAGAATATTAATGTCATAGCTCATTCATGTGTTGCACCTGCATTCTTTAATTCAAAAGGCATCATAACCCAAGAAAATATTCCCCAAATAGTTGTAAATTTTGTTTTGTATAGATATTAAGGGTTGATGAATATTTGATTATATCTCAAAAATCCATCCATGAATGGAAAAAAAGCATGTCTCACAATCGAGTCTACTTCATGTAAATATTAGGAAGGGGAAAGCCATCTTTTAAAGATTCTTTATTCAAGTCCTAAAATTTTGTGCACATCCTAATACAATTATCAGGTTTTGTGACTACGACAATGTTTGAGATCCATGGAGAATAATCTATAGGTTTTATGAAACCAGCATCAAGGAGTTTTTCAAGTTCACCTTTAACAAGCAAATCTATCTTAGGATTCATCTTTCATAGCTTTTTTCGAATGGGCTTAGCATTTTCAACAAGGACAATGTTGTTTGTCACTATCTTTGGATCGATTCTTGGCATGTTTGAATGTTTCCAAGAAAAGAGTTTAGGAAAGTCATGAAGCAAGGTTGTAGTATCTTCGTGTTCTTCATCATCAAGGTATTTTTTGATTTTAATGACTTTCTCTTTAATTGTTATATCCATTAGTATATCAATTGTATCCCCTAAAGGAAGTACATTTGACTTTGGAAATTTAGGATTGTATTATGTTGCACTTATGTCATTCTCATTACTTTCACCTTCAACATCTTTTGTCTTGGTACTGATCATAACACATGTAGCCTTTTTCTTGGGAGGAGTAGATGGTGTATCATAAAATCCTAGCACATGTTTCAAGGCTTAATCATTTTCAAAGTACTCCCATGTTGGTGGTAAATCCATGTCAAGAAATTTAGGATGATTCATAGTGAGGTTGATTTTTGGCTTGCACATGATAGTATTGATATTTAATAATGGTCGCTTTGTTTCTTGCATAATTTTAGAAAGACAATATCCCAAACTAGTCTTTGTCTCTTGTATGTTAGGCTCTATAGGAACCCAAATGACTTATTCTTTCTTTCCACATCCTTTACCATTGTAACCCAATTGTTTCACAATTTCATAACCTCTACCATAAATTTTTTCCATTTCTTTAGGGTTTGGTGGTTGTTGGTAGTCTATCTCATCAAAAAAAATTGTATAACTTGTATCTTTTTCAAGAGTAGATGAGTTAGATGCTTGTGAGTGTTCTTCCAAGTTCTAAGTTGACATGACCATTGGTTTCTTTTGTTTTTCATCTTCTTTTCTTGTGATTATGTATTCTCCCATAAACGAGGGTGTGAATTCCAAGAAACCCCAATCATCATCCAATAATTTTGACACTTTTATGTTTCTTTCTTGTCTTCTTATAAAGGTTCTATATTGGATGTGGGAATTGATTTTCTTAAAGGACATGTCATTTCTTTTTTAACTTGAAGGAAACTTTCAGGCTCGAGGTCCATTTCAACTTGGTATAACTTGTTGTTAGACACATATTTCATGATTTGATGAAGAGTCAAAGGCACTGCATGCATCTCATGAATCCATGGTCTTCCCAAAAGAATATTATATGAAATGTCATGAGGCATAACATGAATAGGAGTTTGTAAGGTAGCCTTTTTGACTATAATAGTTAAAGTAATTACATCGAGTGGTTTCCTTCCTACATTGTTGAATCCTCAAATGGATAAAGAGTCAGGTTGCATTGTTGATTTGTCTACTCACAACTTATCTAAGAGTTTCAAACTTAACACATTAAGGGTTGAGCCATTAACAATCATGGTACTTTTTATGCCTATTCTATTAAATTGAGCAATGATCATAAATGCCTCATTTTTCTATCTCAATGCCAAAGGGGGCAGCTCATGTTGGTGAAATGTTATGTCTATATTAACTACATTCATTCCTTATATGAGAGATGCCACATCATTTGCATTTGTTCCAAGAAGAACGACTACTTGTTGTAGGGTTGTTTGAATCATATTGTGATAGTTTGGTGAATTCTGAATTAAGTCCCTTAGGGATATCTTTTTAGGGGTATTCTTAAGTTGTTCAATGAGATTATACTCATTTCCACTATTTGAAGTTAAATGAGGAGTAGCAGGAAAAATGGGATTAGCAAAAGGTAAGGTTGTCAGGTTGGTTATTGTGGTTGTGGATTATTTCTAGTATTGTATGCATGAGAAATGACATTATGACTTGGTTGTTGCAATACATTATTCTAAGGTGGATAAAGGGTAAACTTAGGCTTCTTTTTAGGTTGTGGTTTATGTGAAGGTGGATAAAGGATGAGTTGGGGTTGGATCACTTTAAATTCTATTATTTTTGGTTTCTCATAACTAGCCTTAGTGGATGGGCTTTGTGAGATGAAGTCCTCAAGGGCTACATCTAACATATCAAAGTTATCACTATTAAAAAGGATTGAGGGTTAAGTAAACTTCATTTGGTTTGTGTTCTTCATAAAAAGCCTTAGTAGATGATCCTAGTGAGACGAATTCCTCACGGGCTTCATCTAAAATGTCTAGGTGATCACTACTAAAGGGCTTGGATGACATGTTTTTTCTAAATTTAAGCATGTTTTGAATTGTTTCTTTTGATTTTATTTTTGTTGTTCTCTAATGAATTTGATCTAAGGGAACCAGGAACTAATGCTGAAAATGAAAATTGAAAAAAACTAATGCTATCCATAATTGCCATGAATGCAAATAATGTTAATTCTAATAACTTCAATTTAATAGAAAGCAACTGTACTGAAATAAAAAAGTAATAGAGGCAAACATAAGCTTAAAAACTGGAAAATTCACTATGTAAACAACAACTCAAATTTTCCACTGGGATTGATTTGCCCAAGATGGCGAATGAGTCCTAGTAGCGATTTTTTTTAGATTTTTCATATTTTTTGGTTGATTTTGATGTTTTCTATGCTATTAGATATAGAACTAGGATGAAAATGCGATTTTACAATACTTTTTAATGAAATTAAGTGCAAAAATGCAAGCTAAATGAGTTTTTCACTAATGCAAAAATTGAAACACTAGAATGCCAATTAACCAATGTAAAATCTAATGCAATGTTAATGCAAGCTATATATAGGATGTAAATGAACTCCAAATCAGGATAATGATTCTCTAGATGAAAGTTCACCAAAATGAAAAGAAGAAAATTGGTGTGGTGGTTAGTCTCTTTCACTTCTAAGGTTTTAGACCTAAAAGGAGAGAGGTCAATTTTCTTGCTCTTCTCACTCAAGAACAAGCCCTTGAGATTTCAATGCAAATGAGATCGAAACCTAGCAAAGGGAATGTTCTAGGGAATTAATTATGTCAAATGAGGGGTTCACCACCAAGTGCAAACATGGAAAAGAAAATGTTGGAAAACACAATGTGATATGCAAAATGACCTAGAAAATGCCCTAGAAATGCAAGTAGAACATAATAGGAGAGTAAAATATTGACAGTGTGTACCTAGAAAACTCAAAGGGACTGGAAGCAGCTCTGAGATTTTGGAAGTGTTGACTTTTTGACCAATTGGGACTCATTCGCCAACCTAGGTGAATTAGTCCTAGATCAGGATTTCTATGCGGGAGCCTGTTTCAAGAAAAGGGTATCAAAATATGTAATCTAATTTGATAAAAAAACTATAGTGGGACTCATTCGCCACTCTTGGTGAATCAATCTCATTTAGATTTTTCAAGAATTGAAAAATCTGATCTACACTTTAACACCTTCCCTTCCCTTCTAGCTTGAGTTCCCGATCTGAATCTATGAAAAACACTTGGGTGCTGCCACAATAGCGGTTTACAATTTTTGAAATATAATGATTTAAGCCTTAAAAATTTCCATTTTAAGGATTCCAATTGAAGAGGATTTGACCAAACCACCTTAGATCAAACCCCCTTGGATAAAACCTCGCTAGTTTTAAACCATACCTATAAATGAGTCTCCTTTACACCTATCAAAATATTGATAAAAAATCACTTTTGATTTACCTTTTGGGAGATCAAATGAATTAATTTAAAATTTATTTGAAATGATTATGGTAGTCCTCATACCAAGCTATCCAATGGATTTAATTTTAATATGTTTTGGTTTTATTATGTATTTGTTTTTAGTTTTATTAAACATAGGTTTTTCATCGAAAATGAAGGTCTCTGATCTACACATATGGAAAAATAGCAGATTATAATTTTTTTTTGAAAAATATGAGTGGACTATATATTTAAGTCCTTGATCCAACAAAAAAAATAAAATTGAATTTCAATATATACAAAAAAAGTTACGCATTATACAGTTGCGCTATGTCCAAATTGTAACTGGTTCAACTTCAAAACTTGATTAAAGAAAAAATATTCAATAAAAAACTATCTAACCAAGTGGAAGCACTAGATATTGGAGTTAAAAATCTAAATTTGAAAGAATTATAATTTTATCCTTCAAGGAAAAAAATTTGTCTATTATACAGTGTGCATCACTTTTTTAAAATGTTGTTTTCTATAAAAAACTAGTTTTCATGGGAGATGGAAAAAGAAGTGCAATCTGATTCCAAAATTTTTGAAAAAAATATTTTTAGAATCTACATAAAAAATGTGATGAGACTTTGGTTTGCATCATCTTCAAATTCCTCATAGTTTAGCTGCTAAAGGTTCTCGAATGTGAATATTTAGTTTTTTTTTTTAAAATCAGTGTCCAGTTTGGCCAAAAATTGTAAACCACTATTGTGGGATCACCCACTTGCAAAATAGAATTCAAATTGATTTGGTAATGGGGGGTTTTCCTTAGTCAAACCCCTAACTTGGTAATTAAACCTTGGTAAAGATAATGAAATATGCATGAAAACCCTAGCCTCAAGTGTGTCTAAGACTAGTAAATTTGAAACATGATGCAAGGATGCAAGGATGAAAATACAGAGATGACTGATTCACTTGTGATGATCTCCAATCAGCACAAATGAATCCCAATGATGCTTGTACCTTCCTTAGGCTAAATTTAGAGTGATAATGTAGGATGGAATCACTTAGGAAACAAGTCTTGAGGTTTGGCTTGATGGCTAGTTACATCTCCCCAACCTAGAACCCATCATGATTCACCATAGGCATCCATGATCAACCCTTGAACAAGCTAGATCTTGATTGAAAGTGAGAATGAAGCCCTAAAAAAACACTTTAATGTTGCTCCAAATCTTCAACCTTACTTTCTCTTGAATCTTGAATGCTCTTGTGAAAGCTATCTTGAAGATTCTTGATGCTTGTGAAAATACTTACTTAAAATTTTTAGAGATTGATAAAAATGACTTAGAATCTTGCTTTTATAGGAATCAACACCTAATTGACCATTATTCTGATCCCAAAGGCTAACATTCACCAAAAACTTGAATTAAATTGATGAATTCTTGCTTAAATTTGAAAAAGACTCCAAATGGGACTCATTCACCACCCTTAACGAATGGGTCCCACCTAAGGGGACTCATTCACCCAAGGTGGAGAATGAGTCCCACCTTAAGTTTTTGAGGTGATTTTTTAGGTTTTTTGGGGATTTGACTGATTTTATATGATTTTTGAGTGGAATGGGCCTTATAATCCAATATAATGGGTCCTAGGGGCCTATAAATGGTGATTTTGAAGGGTAATTAATGTAAGGGTGCCAAAATAGGTCCAAATTAAGTGTGAAATTTCCTCTTTTTTCAAGATTGTACAATATTCTATACTACACCTTTGAAGGAAAATTTGTGAAAGTTGTAAAAGTTGTCAAGAAGTTGTCATCTTCATGGAAACACACCTAAAGGCAAGAATTCAGACTTCCAGACTTGGATATTGGACAAGGTGAAAGCTACAGAACATCACTAGAGGCTATAGAAATATGATTTGAACCCTAGTTTTGATATTGAATCACCCTACGGGGCGTATGAGTCCTAGTATACCCCTTTTTTCCAATTTTTTGTAGATCCTGAAAAAGTCACCTAAAGATTCTAGATTCTACCTAGATTCTTGTAGTAGGACTAAATCACCTAGCTTGGCATATCAGTCCCAGTACACCTTAAAACAACATTTTTTAGGGTTTTCAAAATATTTTTTTGACCACTCCACTCTTCCAAGTACTTTTTTTGTTTCATGTTGTTTGTCAATTTGATTTAATGCTTTCAAGTTTCTAGGGTTTAGTGCATGAGTTTGCATTTCTAATTTGATGCTTTATTTAATAGTGAATCCCCATCCAATTTCAATAAGAACCCACTAGCTAGTCCTCAATTGAGTCACTTGGTTGAGGGATCTTGGTTTCCTAGTGAGCTAAAATGTGAAATAGGTTTAAGTTCCATCTCCCAAAAGGTGGGCATTCATTTACCTTTGGTTCAATATAATATCATTTGGCATTCTTTACTGAAAATCTTATAATAGTCTTGTTCTTCAATGTCTCACCAAGGCTGAAATACCACTTGCCCTACAAGAAGGCCATTCAAGCTCTTGAGGTGGAAATTTGTGTGGTGAATCCCTGGTGCATAAATTTATTCACATGGGAAAAACTTGACAAAAAATGGATCAAGATTACTTTTCCTTTGTCAAGAAGTATCCTCAATGTTAGCAACATAGTAATCTCATTCGGGTTCCTACTTAAGAGCTTCAAAATCAAACCTCTTCTTGGCCATTTTTGAAAGGATGATTGGATATTATTGGAAGAATATAACCTCCTTCTTCTAAAGGACATGACTTCACCATTACCACTACTAATTACTTTATGAAATAGATCAAAGTTGCTCCACTTCAATCCACAAATGCTAAAGCAATCTGTAGCTTTCTTCTAAACAATATTGTTGCTCATTTCTGATTATCTTTTACCCTTGTTTGTAACAATGGTACTTCATTTAAGAATAAATCGACGAAGAAATTCCTAGAAAAAAATCATATTCAACATATTTTTTCTACACCATACTATCCTTAGTCTAATTCCCAAGCTAAAGCATCTAATAAAACTCTTGAGGTGATCCTCCAAAAGATAGTGAATAAACATGGAAAATATTGGCATACTCAACTAATGTATGCCTTGTGGGCCTATCACATGAGTGTTTGTATGACTACTATTATAACATTGTATAACCTTGTGTATAGTGCAGAGTTTATTATGCCATTAGGGTTTGAAATTTCATCCTTGCAGGTTTCCCTGAAAGGGTTGATTGATGATGATGTTGTTGGAAACATGAACATTATGGTGTATGGTGTTTTCATTGATTTAAATCCATTCTATAATTGATGGTGTACTATTATGAATATAGTCTTTAGAAGACCAAGTGTTTTTGGGAAATTGGCTAAGTCCCAGACTGAGATAGTATATCTTCAATGAAATAGAGGAATAGTTTTATGATCTGTATTATTCCACATTACATTATCTTGTCATGCAGTTTTGAGGTAATAATGGTACATATTGAAGGATTCCATATCAAAATTTTCAAGGTTTTATGTCTTATGTAGTAGAATATATGAATTGCAAAGTATTTGACTATGTAGTGATAGACTTATAGTTGCAGAGTTCATGTTGGAATGCTCTACATTCCACCATGGATGATCATTATGTTTTCTATATTTTAAGAAGTGCTTGGAGATGTTATATGTGTTTGCATCGAAACTTTCAAGTAGCTTGGTGATCAACACATCATGTTTTGGATGAATAGTTGGTTCATTTAGTTGTTTCTTTATTAGTTTGGATGGTTCATTTAGTTGTTTCTTTATTAGTTTGGATGTTCAAAGTCGACCTAAGGGTTTTGGGGTCCTTTGAGACTGATTTTTTTGTGGAAAATATTCATGGGAGTGTATATAGGTAATACAAACCTATTATGGTGGAGAACACACTTTGGCTATTTTCACAAGACATGTGTGTTGGAGCTTTTGGTCAATAAACTTTGGGGCCATACATTTCATCCAATTAGGTCGACCTAGTTGATGGTATGATTGATTGTGGAAGATACATATAGAGAGACATAAAATTCAATGTGTGTATAGAGTGTAGAGTATAATATGATAGTGGTAATCTTGTGCATGTGCATAAGAGTGATTATAAAGGATGAAGTGTGAAAAGTTATATTTTTTATTAGAACAAGTAACTATGTCTTCAGCATATTGAAAATGCATTATAAATAGTTCAAAATTTAGAAATGAGCCATTTTTGTATCTTTATTTATAATTTAGACAGAAGTGATCTTCCTTCGATAGCGAGATCTCCAATTTTCTAGACAATGATTCCTTTAAGTTATGATCCATTGTAACTAGTTACGATATGTATTAAGTTAATCCTCATCGTGTTTTTTCCCTTTCAAGTTTCAAGGGCTTTCCATGTAAAATATGGTGTTATTATGTTGATTTTTGTGGTGTATTCTTTACTTTTTTCTTTCCATTTCTACAATTTCAATGAGATGGTTTGTAATGCATTTTTAAGTTATTGAATTTCAGGGAATATTAATTCACCCCCCTCTCAATATTCTAGGAAAATGTTCGACAATTGGTATCAAATAAAGGTTCCTTCAATTTTCCTAATAGTTGAGGTAGATCTTTGAGATTGAACACATTACAACTAGGAATTATCCTATCCATTCATAAGAACTTATAATGGAAGGATCTACTAAAGTAGATTGTGAAGTTGATATGGAAGGAGAACTCAAATATGCTCTTGATGACCTAGATAAAGTAGAATGTGAAAATAGAGATCTAAAATAAAATATTAAGGAAGTATATGATTGTATCAACAATTTAAGGAATCAAGTAAATAAATTTGAAGATCAAATCAAGGAAATAAATGAGCAACTCAAACAATCAAATGAGACAGTCGCTAATTTGACATTGCAAGTTGAAGAAGGGAAAATAGTTTAAGACTAATTGAATGCCAAATTGAAAGACAAGTCCGCATAATGCTCAAAGCTTGAAGAATAGATTGTGTCTTTGAGGAAAGATCTAGAGAAAGAAAAGAGTCAAGAATATAAATTCAAGATGAGCTCCACCTTGCTTGATTATATGCTTGCTAGTCAAAAATCTCATAAGGACAAAGAAGGATTAGGGTTTGAAAAGTAGAAAGATCAAAGAAAAATCAAACTCTAAATAATGTTGAGAAGAAGAATAATGAACAAAGCGAAATTGGATATAATAAGAGAAATATCAAACATGTCTAGAACCAAAATAAATATTTCAAGAGGCCTTCTCTCAGAAAACCAACTACACAAATCTATCCATCTTTTAAAGGTGCTTGCTATTCTTTTTATAAATCTAGGCATATAGTTGTTGAATGTAAAAGACGGATTAATCATAATTTTTTGAAAAAAAATGTTCAATGTTATGCCTGCAATAGATTTAGTCATAAGGCTAGTCAATACAAAGGATAAATGATGAATGGTTATAATAATGGCATGGTGTCTTGATGATTTGATGGCTGCTATTATGCATGCAATGGGTGTGGGCAGAAGGCTTCTAAATGAACATCTAAAATGCAACGAAGTAAATTTTCTCCATAAGGTATCATTTGATATAAATGTAATAAACCAAGACACATAGCTAAGTTTTGCAGAGGAAATAATATGAAACCCTCTATTTCAAAAAGAAGATTGATCCAAATGAAGAAAAGAAGAAGAACAAGATCTAGAAGAAAAAAGAAGAGAATGATGTGAAGAATGAATTTGTGTCAAATTCTGGTGTGGATGATTCCTCTAAAAACTAGATATAAAGCATTGGTTTAGGGGTAGTTTTCAAAAGAAAAATCTAGACCCTTTCCTAAAATAAGATGGTGTCATATTAAACATATTGGTGGGTATGTGTAGGATCATCATGGAAAAAACAGGCCCTTAAGTGGCAAAAAATTCAGAAAAATCAAAGTTAGGCAACTTGACATAAAAATTTGAATAAGTTATCTATATTATTTCAAAAATATGTAAGAATAGAATTTTTAGAAAATTGAATTTAGTTTCTAAATTACTAGGTTTATTTATAAAAAAGTAAAATCTATTTGGTGAAAATTTGAAATTTCAATACAGTAGTACTTAAATTTCAGGGAAAAAATAAGAAGTAGGTGTCTGTCTGACCACCCTAACTACATTAAAATGATAATATTTTTTTATAATATTTTAGATATAACTAGAGGACTCATGTCCCGATGTGATGCATATTTTTTTGTAATTTTTTTCCAAGTAAATAATTAATTTTAATGTTTTTATGACAACTTTTAAAAAATATAAAGACTCATATGTTTGACCACCTTAACTTGGTCAAACCTTCATGAAATTTATTATTTTCTATTTTAATCTTATAATATGCGAAGCATAGAATGTGACACATAATTTGGATTCAAAAAATATGATACCGTTCAAAAGGTATAGATGTTTTTCAATCAGCCTAAAAGTCAGGACTTTAGTCATAATTCAATAGAAAATGAATAATAATTATTTATTAAATTCAAAGTAAAACATAATTTATATCGGTGGAAAGCTAAGAATCTCCTTTAAAAACCCTTTTCGTTTCATCAATTTTGGGTAAAAAAAAAGTCGTCAGCCACATACCCATCATATTGCCACTTTTTGGCCCATCATGATCCTGCACATACCCTAGTGCATGAATCAGTTGATATGCTTTATTTATTGATGTAGAGATTTACAAAGTGTTTAGAAGTGTCTTTGATGATACAAAAAAATTGATAATATTTTGACCTAACTTTTCACTAGTGCATTTAATGCACTTCTTAGGTCGCAAGTAAAGTGTTTATATTTTACTTTTTCATATTATAAAGGAATTTATGTTTGAGCAATTACAAGTGGAGAGAAAACCGAATACAATCTTGAGCAATTTTGGACCATTGAATGAAATCCTAATTGTAAAATCCCATAAGATATTTATAATATCTTACAAACCCTAGTTTAGAGAGGTTCATAATGTTTACTCCTCAGGTTGTTGATGTGGCTGAGAAGACAAGGCGTAAGTTTAAGAAGCACCCACACAAATAAATAGAAATAGATAAAGAAGGTGCATTCTCTAGGGTTCCTATAAATGTGTTAAACACAAAAGATGTGTGAATTTACATTCATTCAAAGATAGATGAATATAATCATCTAAAGATACCAAATTTCAGGGACAATGTTCTAACTTGATATTATTTCCAATGGAAACCAGAGTATGCTAGCTTGTCGGAGAGGAAGTTGGATGTATGGATAGAGTTTCCCAACTTCTATTTTGAAGATGAATGGGTGAAGTTTGTTTTGAGAAAAATAAACAATGAATTTATGTGGTTGGACATGCCACATATGATAAACAAAGAAATTGATAGAGCTTTTACAATTGCTACAAATCTTGGTTGGTTCTGTGAGAAATTTTGTCAAGCTATTACCCTTGTGCTTAGGGGTCAAATGCTAGGGTTCAGGGGTTCATTTAACTTGTCTAAAATCTTCACATCTTTTGAACCCTCACATTATTTTTTCATGTTGACCTATTTCTCTAGGTAGCCGATTACTTAGGTCATCGATGGAGCCTTTTATGTCATGCATGTACCGGCCCCATTTACCTAGTCTATCGATCTTTTTCTAAATTTGGACTTAATATTAATCTTCGCCTAATGTCGAGTTGATAAATTTCTAGAACTTTAGACTTACATCTAAAAAAATATTCCTTAAGGGTTGCCCCCATGTCTGCCTAGTCGGTCCCCTTTTATAAATAACATTGTTGCATGTGCAGGCTTATGGGCCATCGGATTGATGGTTTTGATCCAGACCGTTCCTTGCTGGCCTCCAGGAATTTTTGATGATGTCACTAAAGTATGGTGAGGTGAATGAGATGTTTCCACTTGCCGTGTACAGTAATGGGGCCCGGTCTGAATTTACCAGCACTATTAATAAAAGCTTTCAAATTGACGATTATCATGCGATAATGAGGATTAATTACGGTCATTCTTCATAGACCTTGCATGATTAAAATAATTGTTTTGAAAATGTTGCGAGGTGTGCGAATGGGTGACATGTGGATTCATTTGGCGGCACAAGGTGGTTGGTTGGGGCCTGCAAGTGACATGCATGTTTTCTGACTGGGAAGTGTGTCATTGACCGACGGGCCTACCATGTGATGACATGGAATTTTCTAGGGTGTTTCAATCGATCCAAGTCATTCAAACATGCCAACTCACTGGTGCATCAATTGTCTGAATCCAAAACTTCGAACCAACGATGTGATGGCTATTTGAGCTCTACAAACATAAAATATTAATGGCATAGGCTTTTTGATGGATATCAACCTGATTTTTATGTGTGCAAAGGGTTCTCTCCTAGCAATCATGATGAAAAGTACGTCGATTTCCATGAACCTGGAAACTAACAATGGTGAAATTGATGTCAGCAAATAATCGTTCATAACTCATGCTGCAGTTGGAGCATTGATGTTCACTACATCAATTTTCTCAATAAATTCTTGCTAGTTATTTATTTCCATCATAGCAATTAAAAGTCTGAATTCCTCTGTGTTTCTGCATTGGGTGATTGTTGGATCTACAAAGGCTTTGGGTTTGAGTGCGAGATGAGCAAGCTAATTGCTTCTAGTTCACCGTTATGTAGGTCTATGAAGATGGGTATGAGAAGCTCTTAGGAGGAGATGAAACAAAATGAATAGAGCACCATTCTTGGCACTCTTGGATCTAAGGAAGAAGACACAAGGTCCCTCTTGGGTCTTATTAGGAGCAATCTGAATTCGCCAGCACTATTAATAAAGGCTTTCAAATCGATGATTGTCATGTGATAATGAGGATTAATTATTATGGTCGTTCTTCATAGACCTCGCATGATTAAAATAATGGTTTTGAAAATGTTGCGAGGTGTGCGAATGGGTGACACATGGATTCATTTGGTGGCACAAGGTGGTTGGCTAGGGCCCGCAAGTGACATGCGTGTTTTCTGACTAGGAAGTGTGTCATTGACCGATGGGCCTGCCATGTGATGACATGGAATTTTCTAGGGTGTTTCAATCGATCCAAGTCATTCAAACATGCCAACTCACTGGTGCATCAATTGTCTGAATCCAAAACTTCGAACCAACGATGTGATGGCTATTTGAGCTCTACAAACATAAAATATTAATGGCATAGGCTTTTTGATGGATATCAACCTGATTTTTATGTGTGCGAAGGGTTATCTCCTAGCAATCATGATGAAAAGTACGTCGATTTCCATGAACCTGGAAACTAACAATGGTGAAATTGATGTCAGCAAATAATCGTTCATAACTCATGCTGCAGTTGGAGCATTGATGTTCACTACATCAATTTTCTCAATAAATTCTTGCTAGTTATTTATTTCCATCATAGCAATTAAAAGTCTGAATTCCTCTGTGTTTCTGCATTGGGTGATTGTTGGATCTACAAAGGCTTTGGGTTTGAGTGCGAGATGAGCAAGCTAATTGCTTCTAGTTCACCGTTATGTAGGTCTATGAAGATGGGTATGAGAAGCTCTTAGGAGGAGATGAAACAAAATGAATAGAGCACCATTCTTGGCACTCTTGGATCTAAGGAAGAAGACACAAGGTCCCTCTTGGGTCTTATTAGGAGCAATCTGAATTCGCCAGCACTATTAATAAAGGCTTTCAAATCGATGATTGTCATGTGATAATGAGGATTAATTATTATGGTCGTTCTTCATAGACCTCGCATGATTAAAATAATGGTTTTGAAAATGTTGCGAGGTGTGCGAATGGGTGACACATGGATTCATTTGGTGGCACAAGGTGGTTGGCTAGGGCCCGCAAGTGACATGCGTGTTTTCTGACTAGGAAGTGTGTCATTGACCGATGGGCCTGCCATGTGATGACATGGAATTTTCTAAGGTGTTTGACTCGATCCAAGTCATTCAAACATGCCAAATTGCCGGTGCATCAACAGTCTGAATTCAAAACATTGAACTAGCCATGTGATGGTTGTTTCAACTCTACAAATGGAAAATATTAATGGTGTAGGCTTTTTGATGGATATCAACCTGATTTCTATGCGTGCGAAGGGTTATCTCCTAGCAATCATGATGAACAATACATCAATTTCCATGAACCTAGAAACTAACAATGGTGAAATTGACGTCAGAAAATAATCATTTATAACTCATGTTGCAGTTGGAGCATTGATGTTCACTACATCAATTTGCTCAATAAATTCTTGCTAGTTATTCATTTGCATCATAGCAATTAAAAGTCTGAATTCCTCTGTGTTTCTGCATTGGGTGATTGTTGGATCTACAAAGGCTTTGGGTTTGAGTGCGAGATGAGCAAGCCAATTGCTTCTAGTTCACCATTATACAAGTCTATGAAGATGGGTATGAGAAGGTCTTAGGAAGAGATGAAACAAAATGAATAGAGCACCATTCTTCGAGCTTTTGGATCTAAGGAAGAAGACACAAGGTCCCTCTTGGATCTTATTAGGACCAGTCCTTGGCTCAAGTGTTGAGTTGCACGAGTAGAGGTCAAGAGCTATGAAAATGAAAAGAGGTTTGTAGAGCATGGTGAAGGATCGAAGGACAAGCCTAGGTTTAGTCGAGGCTCTCTAGGGCAGAAAAATTCACTCATTGATGCCTCCAGTAGCTCTAGTAGTGATGGTTCTGATACTGATTCTGATTATTAAAGCTACCTCGTGACTTTGACTGAATTGGCTGGTTTAGATGAAGAGGTCCTCATGGTAACTCCAATTACCGTGGTGGCACCATGTGTTGTTCCTAGTTCTGGTGTAGAGAGGGGTTTTGGTGAAGATAAAGTGGTATTTTTTCCTCTCACTGAGGCAAAAACACGGAGCGCTCGTCTATATTGTGGTCGTGTTTCTGCTTAGGGTTCTAGATAATAGTAAGGTACTTCTAGTTTTCCAATTTTGTGCTGGTGTTGTTTCTTCTTGGGTGTGACATGGACAAAAGTGACAAGGCCTTGGTGGCATTTTTCTATAGTTATGGTGGTATTGACTGGTTATGAAGGTTGTAACTATTTTGATTCCCCTGTTCAATGAATGATTGCATCCAATTGTGTGGGAATTGTGAAATCTAGATGAAATTCCATTTATCAAATGAAATTCTACTGAAATATAATGGCAATGAGCCTGAAGCTTGTCACTCTCCTATTCTATAAGGGAGATCTCAAGGCTCATTGCAAGGGTCGGAGTTTTTGAATCCTCAAGGTCTAGGTGGTATATACAAAATGCATATAATTTTAGAATTTAGGATGAGTTAGCTGAAAAATTATCTTGGGTAGGGTATGTATATGAGATAGTCTTAATGGGTCTTATGTAATTAATGATATTGAAAGAAATCTAAAAAAATTAGGGTAATTTCTCTCCTGTGTGTGTTGTGATAGGCTATGAATGAAATTATCAAGGGTATTTTCATTTGTCTTCAATAGTTTATTTGAATGTATGATTCTATTTCTTGCCTTAACTTAATGAGTTAATTAGATTCTTAAGAAATGATTGTAAGCTTGTGATAATATGCTAAGGATCTGATAAGGAGTGTTGCTTTGAATATTGTGAAGTCTTATGATGTAAGCATTGTGAGAGTTGTTCACTGATATCAGGGTTACGTTTTATGTATGACTGAGTATTTTATATGTGACTCCTGCCCAATTTGATGAGGCACTGGCTAGTTCATTTAGGATTATTTTAAATAATTAAAATCAGAAAGACCCTACATGTGGATTCAAGGCCATAACATTATATAATTCAAATTCTATCTGTTACGAGATGCAAATCTCATATAATACCTATATTCCTAGAAAATATGTGGTCATTTTTGTAAAGGTTAGCAAAACCTTTCATAAATCTTGTATGTATGCAAGTAGTAGGAATTTATCTGTTTGAAGTGTTCTTGTGGAAATGGGTATTAGATGAACACATTTAGGAACAACCTCCTTGGTCTCACAGAGCCTAAAGAGTAGGGGTAAAGCTCTGAGAATCTTTACCTACCAGTTGGCCACTACCTTTGATATTTCTTGAATATAGAGATTGGCTACCTCTTAGAGAGTTTCAAAGCTTAGATGGAAAAATCACCAACAAAATGGTGACTCCACTGGGGAATGCACTCATAAATTTGGTTCTAGATTGTCTTATCAAAGATTCATTCAAATCTTGAGCTATTATTTGTAACTCGGGACCTTGAAAATTATTCAATTATGGGTATGTGTAGGATCATAATGGGCCAAAAAGTGGCAATATGGTGGGTATGTGGCTGACAACTATTGTTTTATGAAAAATTGATGAAACGAAAGGGGTTTTTAAAGGAGATTCTCAGCTTTCCACCAATATAAATTATGCTTTACTTTGAATTTAATAAATAATTATTATTCATTTTCTATTGAATTATGACTAAACTCCTGATTTTTAGGCTGATTGAAAAACATCTATAGTGTTCAAATGGTATCATATTTTTGAATCCAAAACATGTGTCACATTCTATGCTTCACATACTATAATATTAAAAAAGAAAAAAATGAATTTCATGAAGTTTTGACCAAGTTAAGGTGGTCAGACATACAAGTCTTTATATTTTTTAAAAATTGTCAAAAAAAAATTATAATTAATTATTTACTTGGAAAAAAAATACAAAAAAATATGCATCACATCGAGAAATGAGTCCTCTACTTATATATAAAATATTATCATTTTAATGTGGTTAGGGTGGTCAGAGAGACACCTACTTCTTATTTTTTCCCTAAAATTTAAGTACTATTGTATTGAAATTTCAAATTTTCACCAAATAGATTTTAGTTTTTGTAAATAAACCTAGTAATATAGAAACTAGATTCAATTTTATACAAATTCTATTCTTACATATTTTTTAAATAATATAGATAACTTATTCAAAATTTTATGTGAAGTTGCCTAACTCTGATTTTTCTGAATTTTTTGCCACTTAAGGGCCTATTTTTTCCATGATGATCCTACACATACCCTTATATTTACCCATCTGAGTCACCAACAAAATGGTGACTCTATTGGGGAGAACTTCTGAGAAATTTAAATAAAAAGGAATCCTAGGCATAGATGGTAGTATCACAGAGTCAAGTATTTGGTGAGTCTGAACATTTGGTTCAGATGTTGAAATGTTTTTGAACTTGGAAAAGGTTTTTTTGTAGCAAAATATCAAGGAATTTGAGTGTGCCTCCATTGTTGGAGAAGAAACGGAACGAGATTTACACTTGAAATAAATCCATGTTTCTTTGAAGTTCAGTCCTCTATAAAGGAGGTGGTGACTGTGTCTAAAGAACCAGTTGAATTGTGAAGAAGACTTTCAGATTTGCAGAATTTGTAGTTAGGAGGAAAGGTTAATGATTGCTGCAAAGTTTCCAGGTATTCTCATAAATCTAAAGAAAACATTATTTTGTTTGAAAGAAGTTTATGAGAAATTTTCAAGGCTTAAGATGATAAATGGGTCCCTATTAGATGAAATTGCATTAAGATAGGGAATAATAGTAGTTCTCTTTATACTTCTAGTATGTAATGATTATAATGATCTGAGAAGTATGGTTCTGATTGAATTATGCCTCTAAGAAATCTTTAAGACATAACAATTCAATCTATATTTTAGAATCATGGTTGAATTAGTAAAGGGTGCAATTGAAAACCATGTACGAAGTTGATAATGATTAAATATGGACGTAAGAGGATTTCCTTGTGAAATATTAAGTAAAAGTATGTAGGGAAAACAATATTCAGCAAGCCCTCAAAGGGATTTTACAATTGAAAGGTATATGCCATTGGTCTTCAATGGTATTAAAGGTTTCCCAAACCTGATTCCTAAGAATGTTAGGAAATATTTTCCAAATTTCATAGGGCAAAGTACTAAATCAGCCTCAAAACATTTACAAACATTCATAGATGTGATGGGGGATTATGAGGTGAATCATGAGGATGTTTTCATGAAACTTTTTTGTTTAATCTTTGAAGGATGATGCCTAGGATTGGTACTCATATTTTTCGGCGTGTTCTATTTCTTCATGGAATCAATTTATGATAGAATTTGTTGAAAAATTTGAGGAAAGGGTAAATCCAAGTATGGTAAGAAAATATTTTAAGGAAATCCATAGAAGTCAAGATGAGTTGGTCCCTATTTTCAATCTTCGATTTGCAAAGGTAATAAGGGAAATTCCAGAAAGTATGAGACCAAATGATGTTGAATATTTGATCGTATACTTAGATGCATTTGATAAAAATATGAGCTATCTATTAAGGGATAAAGAGCTTGCAACATTGTATCAGGCATATCAAATTACCATGGATATTGAGAAGAATTTTAAATACTCAATGATGAAAGGGTATTTGGCTGCAAGTGTTGGTTATCCAAGAACACCATATACAAATAGAGTTCAAGGATTAGATAATGGAAATGATTGTCAAGATGCCAATTCTTCTTATGTTATGATTGCTTCATCATCAAAGTGTGAAGATCATAGTGAGCTCCAAGTTGAGCATCAACAAAATTTGAGCAATGTTGATCAAAGATCTTTTGTGCAAGAATTGTATGAAATGAAGAGACACAAGGGAGAATCACCACAAAATATTTTTGATATTTTTGGATGCTTTGATTGAAATCCCCAAAGATTTCAAACCAAAGGATTTTGTGTGGATTGATTTGTTTTGTGAGATTTATGAATCTGGGTTGAGTACCTTGCCAAAAGAATTGAAACCCCATAGTTTTGACCAAGTATCCAATTGGATAAAGATTGTAGAATCAGCCAAATGTGGTTATGCACAAGATGTGGATTATCAAAAGAGAGACATCAGTTTTCCTCTTGAAAATAATCAAATGGCAATGCAAAAAACTGAAAAGAATATGTCAGAAGATGAGCATTGTAGTCAACCCACAAACAACACATGTACTGAGCAACACAACAGTGACGAAGAAAAGGATACATGGGATAATAATGAAGTAACTATGCCAAAATCATAATAAGGATGATATTTGTGATTTATTTTCTGAGGATGATATGGAAGCATATTCCTCACTTGATGAATGCAATGATATAGATTCTCATGATGTCACTTACCCACAAGTAAAGGAACAAATTGCATGTGGTGAATACCGGGAGTGTAGTTCAGGTTTTCCATCAATGGAGCATGATGATTGTGTTAGTGATGAGGAATTTAAAGATAAGGATATGTATGTTCAATGTGGGTATGCGCAGGATCATGATGGGCCAAAAAGTGGCAATACAATGGGTATGTGGCTAACGACCTTTTTTTTACCCAAAATTGATGAAATGAAAAGGGTTTTTAAAGGTGATTCTCAAATTTCCACCAATATAAATTATGCTTTACTTTGAATTTAATAAATAATTATTATTCATTTTCTATTGAGTTACGACTAAAGTCCTGATTTTGTTGATTGAAAAAAATCTACAACTTTCAAACGGTATCATATTTTTTGAATCCAAAACATGCATCACATTCTATGCTTCACATATTATAATATTAAAAAATAAAAAATTGAATTTCATGAATTTTTGACCAAGTTAAGGTGGTCAAACATATGAGTCTTTATATTTTTTAAAAGTTGTCAAAAAAAAATTATAATTAATTATTTACTAGGAAAAAAATTACAAAAAAATATGCATCACATCGGGACATGAATCCTCTATTTATATCTAGAATATTATAAAAAAATATTATCATTTTAATGTGGTTAGGGTGGTCAGATAGACACCTACTTCTTATTTTTCCCTGAAATTTAAGTACTAGTGTATTGAAATTTCAAATTTTCACCAAATAGATTTTATTTTTTTGTAAATAAACCTAGTAATTTAGAAACTACATTCAATTTTCTACAAATTATATTCTTACATATTTTTGAAATAATATAGATGACTTATTAAAATTTTTATGTCAAGTTGCCTAACTCTGATTTTTCTGAATTTTTTGCCACTTAAGGGCCTATTTCTTCCATGATGATCTTGCACATACCCATGTGTTGATCTGGATCACAATGCTAAGTATGATAAACATGTTGATGAATGTGTTGTTTCTCTTGTTACTCTTGATTGTCTATGTAAGGAATAAGTAGAAATGTTTGTGATACGTGAAGATGATGATGTTGTATATGATGATGAAATGGGGGGTTCATTTTGGAATGATCAAGCAGTGCATTGTGAAAAATGTATGGATCTTGAGTCAACATTATTACCCAGTGATAACATTGAAGGGCTGGTTGATTTGTATGACAATAAAGCTTCAAATTATGTTGATACAGCATAAATTCTTGATCCATGTGTAGGGCAGCCAATAAATGCAAATAATGATGAATCTCATGATGCTGAGTATGAATCTGAGTATAATTGCTTCTTGTGTGAAAATTGACATGTTTTCATCCTTTAAGGAAAACATTTGTGTGAAAGAAAATAAAAATTCTAGTTCTATTCCTGATGAGAAGTTTTCAGCTAGCAATGAGTCTTTCACTTTTGGGTTAGCACACATATCCATTGATATTGCACATAAGGTTACCAATGCACATAAGTGTCTTCATGTTGCCCCTGTTGATGTAGAATTATTTGAACCTACCCTTGAGGTATTTTCTATTAAGCTGAATGATGATGTGAAGAATGAGTTAGAAAATATCAGTGAACCTGAGATTAATGCATTTAGTCATTTCTTGAATGTTAATGATGCATATGATCCCCACCTCTATGATACCAAGGTGTGTTTTGATGTACTTGAACTGAAATGTCAAAACATATACCAATGTTGTAGTGATCAATATAAGGATGTTCCAGAATATGCATCTTTTGTCTTTGACATATTCAAAGATGATTTGCATGACACACAACAAGTTGTTTATGAGGGCTTTTAGTTTGAGGTGCAAACTGATTTGGATGTCAAATTTTGTGATGTCAAAGCTCAAATAAAACATGAATGCTTCTACTTCTTAGCTCAAGTGAGTGAGCATCTAGTGGAACATGAAAATAATCTTGCGAAGGTGAAATGTAACAATTATTATGAATTGTAGTTAGTGTCTAATTGCAAATTGCAGATTGAAAAAATTGGTGGTGACATTGGAAAGCACAGTGATATAGTGGGACATGTCAATGACCGAGCTAGTTTCTGGGCAATTCATGACACTATTTACAGACTTGACCTACTACAAACAATAGAGAACTTTGTTTTTGACAAGGGTAAATATTGGTATTTCTTTGTTGGGGGCTTGGGGCCACCAAATGAGGTTTGAAAATGAGTTCTAATGCAACATAATGCAGCAGGTTTCAAGGTACCCATCTGAATCAATGTTTGGTCTACTCTCTAGAGATCTAAATTCTCACCATACCCACCAGGGGTATGCATCCCCAAGGTGGAGCCACTGATAGAGTTTTTAAAATTGCTACAAATATTGGTTGGTTCTGTGAGAAATTTTGTCAGGCTATTACCCTTGTGCTTAGGGGTCAAATGCTAGGGTTTACGGGTTCATTACCCTTGTCTAAAATCTTCACATATTTTGAACCCTCGCATTATTTTTTCATGTTGTCCTATTTCTTTGGGTAGCCGGTTACTTAAGTCATCGATAGAGCCTTTTATGTCATGCATGTACCAACCCCCTTTACCTAGGTCATCAGTCTTTTTCTGCGTTCGGACATAATATTAATCTTTGCCTAATGTCGGGTTGATAAATTTCCAAAACTTTAGACTTACATCTAAAAATTTATGCCTTAAGGGTTTCCCCCCCATCTGCCTAGTCGATCCCCTTTTATAAATAACATTATTGCATGTGCAATCTTATGGACTGTCAGATCGATGGTTTTGACCATAACCATTCCTCGCTAGTCTCATAGGAATTTTTTATGATGTCACTAAAGTATGGCGAGGTTCGCGTGATGTTGCCACTTGTCATGTATGGTATTGGGGCCTAGTTTAACTTCACCAGTAGTATTAATAAAGGCTTTCAAATAGACGACTGTCATGTGATAATGAGGATTAATCGTGGTCATCCTTTGCAAACCTCGCATGATTAAAATAATTGTTTTGAAAATGTTGTGAGGTGTACAAATACGTGACATGTGGATTCATTTGGCGGTACAAGGTGGTTGGTTGGGGCCCACAAGTGACGTGCATGTTTTCTAACTAGGAGGTGTGTCATTTTCTGATGAGCCTGCCATGTGATGACATGGAATTTTCTAGGGTTTTTGACTCGATCCAAGTTGTTCAAACATGCCAACTCGTCAGTGTGTCAACGGTCTGAATTCAAAACATCGAACCATCCATGTGATGGTTGTTTGAGCTTTGAAAATGGAAAATATTAATGGTGCAGGATTTTCAATGGATATCATCCTGATTTCCATGAATGCGAAGGGTTATCTCCTAGCATTCATGATGAACAGTACTTCAATTTTCATGAACCTGGGAACTAACAATGGTGAAATTGACATCAAAAAATAATCATTCACTCACTCGTGCTGCAGTTGGAGGATTGATGTTCACTGCATCAATTTTCTTGATAAATGCTTGTTGGTTATTCATTTGCATCATAGCAATTAGGAGTATGAATTCCTCTGTGTTTCTGCATTGGGTGATTGTTGGATTTGCAAAGGCTTTGGGTTCAAGTATGAGATGAGCAAGCCAATTGCTTCTAGTTCACCATTATGCGGGTCTATGAAGATGGGTACGAGAAGGTCTCAGGAAAAGACGAAACAACATGAATAGAGAACCATTCCTGGTGCTCTTGGATCCAAGCAAGAAGACACAAGGTCCCTTTTGGGTCTTATTAGGAGCAGTTCTCGGCTCAAGGGTCGAGCTGGATGAGCAGAGGTGATGAGTTATGGAAAGGAAAGGGTGTCTGTAGAGCATGGTGAAGGATCAAAGGACAAGCCTAGGTTTAGTCGAGGCTCTCTGGGGCAGAAATTTGTTCCCATTGATGTCTCTAGCAGCTCTAGTAGAAATGGTTCTGATACTAATTTTGATTATCACAGCTACCTCATGACTCTAACTAAATTGGTTGGTGTAGATGAAGAGTTCCTCGTGGTAACTCCAATTACCATGGTGGGACCGTGTGTTGTTCCTAGTTCTTGTGTTGAGAGGGGTGTTGGTGAAGATAAACTAGAATTTTTTCCTCCCACTGGGGCAAAAACATGGAGTCTCCATCTATATCATATTCATAGTGCTGGTCCGGGTTCTCGATAATAGTATGGTTCTCTGGTTTTCCACTTTTATGTTGGTGTTGTTTCTTCTTGGGTGTGACATAGACAAAAGTGACAAGGCCTTGGTGGCATTTTTTTGTGGTTATGGTGGTACCAACTGGTTATGAAGGTTGTAAATTTTTTGATTCCCTTGTTCACTGAATGATTGCATCCAATTGTGTGGGAATTGCAAAATGCAAATGAAATTCCATTTTTGAAATGAAATTTTTCTGAAATTTAATGCCAATAAGCCTGAAGCTTGTCGCTCTCCTATTTTATAAAGGAGATCTCAACACTCATTGCAGGGGTCATATTTTTTTGAATCTTGAAGGTCTAGGTGGTATATACTAAATCCATATAATTGCAAAATTTAGGATGAGTTAGCTGAAACATTGTCTTGGGTATGGTATGTATATGAGATAGTCTTAATGGGTGTTATGTAATTACTGATATTGAAATAAATCTAAAAAATTTAGGTAATTGCTCTCCTATGTGTGTTGTGACAGGCTATGAATGAAATTATCAAGGGTATTTTCATTTGTCTTTAATAGTTCATTTGAATGTATGATTCTATTTCTTGCCTTAAGTTAATGAGTTAATCAAATGCTTGAGAAAGGATTGTAAGCTTGTGATAATATGCTAAGGATCTGATAAGGAGTGTTTCGTTGAATACTGTGAAGTCTTATGATGTAATGTATTGTGAGAGTCATTCACTAATATCAGGGTTAAGTTTTATGTATGATTGAATATTTAATATGTGACTCCTATCCAATTTGAAGAGGCACTAGCTAGTTCGTTTAGGATTCTTTTAAATAATTAAAATCAGAAAGCCCCTACATGTGGATTCAAGCCTAGAACATTATATAATTCAAATTCTATCTATTACGAGATGCAAATATCACATAATACCTGTATTCCTAGCAAATATGTAGTCATTTATGTAAAGGTCAACCAAACCTTTAATAAATCTTGTATGTATGCAAGTAGTAGGAATATATTTGTGTGTCAAGTGTTCTTGCAGCAATGGGTATCAAATGAACACAAATAGGAACACCCTCCTTGGTCTCATAGAGCCTAAAGAGTAGGGGTAAAGCTCTAAGAAGCTTTACCTACCAGTTGGCCACTAACTTTGATAATTTTTGAACATAGAGATTGGATACCTCTTAGAGAGTTTCAAAGCTTAGCTCGAAAAATCACCAACATAAGCAATAAGGGTTGTTACTAGTTTGATCTCCATAGGACCTATCCTGACAATGAAGTAAGTAAAGAATGAAGTGGTGATGAAGTTCACCATAACAAAATTTTACAAGCATTCCCTAATAGTGTATGACATAAAATATTAGATGGTCAAATATGCCTCAATGATGATTGCTTACTAGATATTCTACACAAATAGAGAAGGATCTTCCATTACCACAACAATTCACACGTCATGTCAAATGGTGAAAGAAAGAAAAGACTTTGATCTATATGAGATCCTACTATTGTAGTTATTGGAAAATTTATAAAGGATAAAGGAGAAAATTTACCCTTTCTAGTATAGTACCCTCATTATTTGCTTAATGTTTTACTTTCTCAATGATTTTCCTAGAGTGAAGAATGTAGTATGTTAAGACAATATTCCTATAATTATTCAAATTAGGGATCATTTGCAAATATTTCTAGATAATAAGTATTATAATTCAATGTTGTGGATATTTTTTATACACTTTCAAGAACAGATACAAGAGAGAGAAAGAAATCCAAATAAAATTGTGAGAAACTATAATAATGAAATAACATTTATGGTTATCATAGATAATTTCTACATGGAAGAAATTAAACGTAGAACTATTTAATTTTTGAAGCTACCTTATGAGGTAGTTGAATCCAATTAGATTTGCCTTGTAGAGGTTATATTGAGCAAGCCTACAAATCCAATAGTTGACAGATTTGGTACATATGAAGAGATAAAAAATAAAGAGAACTTGGAAAATAAAAAGAAGGATATTGAAGAAAAGGTTGTACATATGAAAGTTGAGATGGAAAGGGAATTTTGTACCCCTATGGACCATGCGACAAATTTGATATACACATCTTCTCCTCCACAGACTTCACCGAGAACAAGAACGTCAGAGAAGACCTCATCTTCCACATCTATTGTTTCAAAGTCCTCAAAAAGAATACAAAAAAGTGTCTCTAAGAAGATAGACATATCTAGCCCCCCTATGCAATAAAATTCCCCAAAGAGAAGAAAGAAATAAAGAGAAAAAAGAGACAAGTATATCAATTCAAAAGAAGATGAAGAGGAAAAAGTAAAATTGGTCTACAAAAAGAAATCAAAAGTCTCTCAAGAAGAGACTAGTACAAAAGTGGGAAAGGAGAAAGAGAATACCCCTCCATTCTACGATCATAGTCCCATAAAGCTTGATGCATTTTTCAGTGCTATAATAGAGTTTGGAATCCTAAAGGATACAAATGAATTGTATCCAAATGCCAATAATGAAAATAAGGCAACAATTGAAGAGACCATTGTCAAATACATGGTAGCATTTAGTGTTGGCCTAAGTGAGATAGTAGATCATTTTTTAGATGAGCTAAAAGGAGTATTGAGTGCAAGAAGATAGGAAGTAGTTGTAGAAGATGCAAAGATGAAATATTTTTCCTTGAAGAAGATTGGTTTCTCATTAACTCTTGAGGAAAAAGTTAAGTTGTCTCGGTTGTAAGTCTAAGAATTTGGGATAAATCATAGAGTAAATACTCTTATGGGAAAAGATAAGAATGATATAGATAATTTGAGAGAAGGAATAATAAAATAAAATGAAAGACTTATTAAATAATTGGGAGCCTCTCTTGGTGATGAAGATAAAATGCAACAAGACACGTCCCTCCTTGAAAGTGATGAGTTAGTCAAATAGCAACATGAGCATGAGAAATGATAAATGATGACATAAAACACCCATCCCAATGGGTAGAAAGTTGTTGAGAAAAGAAAACAAGATGAGCAAGGAGTCGCACAGTAAACATAAGCTCAAAAGCAACAAACTATGTCTCCTTTGTAAGTTGAGAAGACTAGATAAAAAAAAATTGATAGTGGAGATAAGAAGAAGAATGATAAACATGTAGAAGAAAGAACAAAAATAGGACATGAATCCTCTGCACCCTCTGGAGATTCATTCAAACATCTTTTGGATATTAAAATGTATGTCCAACCAGTGATATCTACACAATTTCTGCAAATTGTAATGCAACAAGGTCAAGTGGACTTGGACAATATCTCTCCTCTTCATATGTTGCAGCTTGGTGATGTTTTCTTTGGCTCTACAAGAAAGGAGATATTACAAACTCACTAGAAAGGCACAAAGTTAGTCGATGAGGCTATCGAGGTTTTGAAAGAAGGCCTTCCTAGAGTATCCATTGATACTTCTTTGGAAATTGTACAACAATTAAAGTCACTACTAGATTATTTAAGGATTACTCTACAAGTATGGAAGAGAAGATAGAGAAGGAAGTGGCAAATAAATTGAATGATAAGAGGCTAACCAATGCCTTAGATAAATGTGATATTGCACATACCAAGTTGCAAGGCAAATTGAAGGATGTTCAAGAGAGTTTGGAGGAATACAAACTGTTGTTCCAATTTTATTTGAAATGGCCATTTTCTAGAAAAAGTATAAAGGATCATATGGACTCAATTGAGTCCCAAATTTATTAGGCCTCAAGTGTGTATGATCTAGTGAATGATGGGGATTGAGAAACTAGAGTGATCATTGAAAATATACATAGTCAATTTTTTTATTATAGGAACAAAAAGAGAAAATCATAATTCGATATAATTAGATCTGAGATATGGTAAGTCTAAGGCTTATATCTTTAATTGGAGCTTTGGAATATGCTGAAAAATTTGTGCAAAATATAACAATGCCTAGCTCTCCAGAAGGAGGAGACCTCTATATACAGTTTGAAAACAAGAGCTACATGATTGCTTTCACCAAGAATGATTTGAAGGTGGTAAAGAAGGATTGGGAGGTACACCTTGCAAAATTAAAGGTAACACATAAGGGTATACTACCTGGAGTCATCGAAAAATTAACCCTTCTACTTTTTCTAGTTTGTTTGGACCCTCCTTGTGAGTTAGGCTAGATGTTTCCTTGATTTAGTGTTGTAATGTCATAGAAACATTCAGATTAGGTATTGGGCCCTTGTGAACTAATGAATTTAATGGTACCTTGCTAAAATGTTGTGAAGTTTTGTAACACACTTTCACACTTTTCTAAGGTCTTATCAACCTAATAAACTTCTTTTTGATCAAGATTAATCTTAATCTTTCCTTATTTGGAGTTTTGTAAAGTGTTGTAACACACTTTAACACTTCTCTATGCTTTTCATTAATAATTGGGCTTTCTTATGCTTTAATTGGTCCCATTTTGCATCTGCAAGCCTCATTTAGTGCATCTTTTTTAGAATAATCTTGACACCAATCATTAGTCAATCATAATCCAAGTGTTTCTAGCTTATGTGGCCTAGATTTAGGGATCTGGGAATCATTCACCACCTTTGGGTGAATGGGTCCCACCTAGATATTTTAGCCTTGAACCAATTTTCACACATTTCTAAGCACTTTTAATTTTTAGTCCCATACATTATGCCAAATGGGACTTATTTTCATCTTGGGCAAGTGAGTCCCATGTGGGCTAGAATCAAATTTAATTCAAATTTATAGTGGGATTTTATTCTCCTATATGAAATATTAGCTTGTAGTGTTGTAAATTTAGGAAATCTTGGATAATTTAAGTATATATACAAGGTTCTTTCACTCATTTTCATCGAAGACTTTTCTGAGAGCACCCTAACAAGTAATCAAGTGATCCTTATAGAAAATTGAGTTCACGAGAGCATTCAAGAGCATCCAAGGGTAGATTATCAAGCATTCAAGAGTATTATTCAAGCATCAATCATCATGTCAATGATTGCATGCATCATGTTTGTCATTGTGATAACAATTGTGATGAAGGGTTTATGATACAAGGAAGTATTTCATTCAAGATCAAAATCATTCAAGAAAAAGTCAATAACCACATCCATTACAACCATTTCAAGCATATTTGCAACACTTTATTGAGGAGTTTGGTGAGTTACAAAATTGTCTTTTGTTCATTCATCATTCTCCATTCTTATTTTCTTTCATTTCAAGGATTGATTTCCAAAAATGGGCTTTGACGAAGGTAAACCCCTATCTACTAGCCTGAAAACACTTTTCCCTCTCCTTTGTGTGTGATTTGTAGGTCTAGGTTACAGGTTTCCTAAGGAGCCGGGTTGGAGAAAATTTGTCAACATCTCAAAGTTGTCAACAAGCCTTGGAGAGACTTGGAGAAGACCTATAGGTGGAAAATTGTAGTTTCAGATCCAAGAACTAATTAGGAAGGAATGAGAACACAAAGAAGAGTAGGATTAGCCTATGAAGTTTTAGAAAAGCCCATCTAGACTGATTCATGACTTATATCAAACGAGTCCCAGTTCCAGTCAGTTTTAAAGATTTTGCAAATTCACATACCCTTTTGTATGAAACCTATTTTGGTATAGTTTTCTAGAAACATGATTGATTCACCCATCTTGGTGAATGAGTCTTAGTTAGTATAAAGAAGGATATTTTACAATGATCTAGATCTCCATCTAACCTTCTCTAGGTTTCTAAGTACACATATTCTATTTTCTAGTTTTTTGTGTTGTTTCATTCACTTTTCTAGGTCATTTATTCTTAGTATGCATTCAACTAGGGGTTTGCATTTCATATATAATTTCATTATCTATTCCAAGTCTTAACTTGGTGGTGAACCCCTCCTTAGCTTGCAATCAGCCCCTAGGACAACCCTACTACAAGATTTCTTTCTCTTTTGCATTGAGATATTTAGGGCTACCCTTCAATGGAATAGGTGAAAGTGGGTTTTCTCTATGTCCTAAACCATAAGTAGTATAAGCCCCCTTTTCTAATGGTTCCAATACCCTCATCCAATTTAGGTGTATGTCTCTTTTTGAATTTTATAGATAATTTTTTTTATCTCAATGTACATTTGTGGAGTTAGTAGATGGTGTTATGGTATAATTTTGTCTTTTTGGTGTTGGATAACATAGTCAAGGGGAGCTATTCTCATGTAGATATATAAGTAAAGGGATGTAATACAAATTTACTACCCTTTTCCCTTGACATAAAATGGAGAGTGAAGTAAAGAAGTTTGTTTCCATCAATAACAAAGGAGGAGATTTTTGGCAACATGAGCATGTGTTGTATGGTGTTGTCATTGATATCAACCCATTGTAGAATTGATGGTGTATCAGTATGAATATAGTCCAGAGAAGACCAAGTGTTTATAGGAAATTGGTGAAGTCCCGGATTGAGATAGTGTATTGTTGATGAGTGTTTTAGCACTACAGAACACATATAAAACATGAATGTTCTATCTCTCTTGAAAGGTGAATCTCTTGAGAAAAGATTCATAAAATAACCCCAAGGTTTATAAGGTTAAGTCTTGACAATGCAAAAATTAGCTCAGTAGTGATGTGATTTCCTAGTAATGACAAAAGACATTTATGGTAATAAAGGCTAGAATTTTATAGGACTATAGTGAGGCTCTAAGAAATATGAGGACTGGTTAAAACCCTTGTTGTATTTTCAAAACAATAGTTTGAAAATAACCTTTTTCATTAGATACAGTAATGTTGTGATGTTTTTTTTTTAAACACTACCCCAAAGAAAGATCATAAAAATTAGGGTTGAGAGAGAGATCCTAATCTAACAACTAAGATCAATCATAGTTATGGTTAATGTTCAAACAAAAAGACCCCCAAATAAACCAATTCCCACTTGACCAAGATTGGGTCTACAATATCATAGAAATAATACAATATTTAAAGGGATACTCAAAGATTTTTAGATAGTAAACATCCATACACATATCCAATTCCTAGCATAATATTCATAAATACTTATAATCAAATTGATGCTATAGAAAGGCTAGACTAAATATACACAACTTACAATCAACAAGCCACTAATAGTATGAACTAGAGACCAATCAATATCTTCAACACTTCACCATTAATATGAATGAACTAAAATTAACATTTGAGAATAAGGGGCAATAAACCATAAGACATTTAATCTTAACACAGATATTCAGCAAATCAATGACCTAACTGTATTAAATTCTCTAGCATTTTCTTAACAATTTCCAGTCCCTCCTCTCCTAATTTCCTACTACTCTACTCCTATAGTTGAATTCTACTACTAAAGTCTCTCTTAAAATATGCCTTTATAAATGAGCAAGCATAGGCATTTTAAAGATGTTAAATTACAAATCAATGCTCAAGATTGAATCCAATTCAAGGGCCTAGATTTAATCAACATTAAATATTTGAAGTACATTGAATTTTAGCAATACATGCCTCATTTACATCCAATCAGGTAGTTTTGTTACAAATTTGGTTCAAGGAGAAACAAATATCCTTCTTGATTCCGATGAACACCCCCCATTGGAGGAAAAAATAGCCTCCTTGGTTGTCCCATTAAAATACTTTTCCAATTGGTAGGCACAAATTCTCATGTAGATTTGCATTAAATATTGATATTTTCCATAGTAAATAAGGCCTTGCACTAATCCATATGCATGTTCATCTTGACCATTTATTTCATTTACTCCTCCCTTAATTATAGCTCCATTCAACATATGGCACTTGTCGGTCCATTAATGAATTGATCCTTTGTACCTCCAAGCATCTTGAGAAGCACCTGTGTCATAAAATATCATAATTTAAACCTCCAAAAATGATAAATTTTCCTTATTTAAAGTATTAAAATTTATCAATTTATAGTCCATTAGAAAAATTTCATTTTTACAAAAACTTTCCATTTTGGGAAATTTTCCATTTCAGGAAATTTTTCATTTAGGAGAAAATCCATTTCAAAAAATTCCATTTTGGAAACAAAATCTATTTTAGGAAAAAATTCCATTTTGGGAAAATTGCAATTTCCAAAAAATCCATTTTCGAAAAATTTCTATTTTTGGAAAATTTCCATTTCAAAAAAAAATCTATTTCAGAAAACCTTCCATTTTGGGAAAATTTCCTTTTCGAGAAATTTTCCATTTCAAGAAATTGACTTTTGAGGGCCAGAGTAATATGAAAGCAGGAGACTTGTGGGCTGAAGCAATGCAGAAGCTGATGAGCATGGCGTCGGAGAGTGAAATTTTTGCTTTTGATTGAATTGGACCACTACAGGCTGGAGCAATACAAAATCCATCATACACGGTGCTAGCACTGTGGAATTCTACAAGCCAATTTCCATAATGTTTCAAAACAATCATTTTGGGTCTAACTTATTTAGGCATGTGGGGACTTGGATATTAAATGCACTAAATATTCAATACTTAAAGCTTTCACTCATTTCTTGAGTTGTGGAAGACTTGAATGTGGAAGCCGAAGACTTGTGATCTGAAGCAATACAGAAGCCAGAGGCTTGTGGGTTAGAGCAGTGTAGAAACTAGAGGCTTCAACGTTGTTACACTAGAAACCAGCACAAAGTTTTTTGCAAGGCCCCAACAATTGGTATATTTTTAGTTTATCCATTTTGGCATGTGGGAAAATGAATATCAAGAGTGTTTAAACTTAGTACTTGATTATTTTACCCATGTCTAAGATTGCAAAACACACAACTACGAAAGCTAGAGGTTTATGGGCTAGAGAAATGTCGAAGTTGGAGTCTTTGGCGCTAGTGCAATAGAAGCCCACAAATGATTTTCCTTAAGGGCCCAACACTTATTTTTAAGGGGATTTATCTATTTGAGCACATGGGGAAATGGATATGAAGGGTTCCTAGTCCTAATACTTGATGATTTTTCCATTTTTGTAGAATTGCAAAAAATACGACTACAAAAACCAAAGATTTTGCAGGCCGAAGCAATGTGAAAGTTGGAGGCTTTGGCGCCAATGCACTAGAAACTCACAAAAGGTTTTCCTCAAGGCACTAACACTTAGTTTTTTTTTTTAATCTATTTGAGCACATGGTGAAATGGATATGAAGGGCATGTAGGATTGGTACTTGAATATTTTTCCCACATTGAGAATTGCAAAAAAATTGACTACAAAAGTTGGAGGTTAGCAGGGCAGAGCAATGTAGAAGTCAGAGGCTTTGGCATCGATGCACCAAAAACCTGCAAATAGTTTTCCTCAAGGTCCCAAAACTTAGGTTTTTTTGGGATTTATCTATTTAAGCACATGGGGAAATGGATATTAAGGTCATCTAAGATTTGTACTTGATGATTTTTCCCACTTTGAGAATTCTAGAAAATAGGATTATAGAAGTTGGAGGTTTGTGAGCTTGATCAATGCAGAAGCTGGAGGCTTCAATGTTGATGCACTAGAAACTAGCAAACAAAATTCCACAATGACATTCCTTCACATATTTTATGTAAAAGCTAAAACTTATACTTTTAAATGCAAGAGAAATTTGTATGTGGGAAAACCATCATGCAAAGGCCAAGGTTAAAAGATTATGAGTTGAATCTATTAGTAAATCATCACATGGATAAGGAAAATGACCCCGAAACCCAAATACAAAGCGAAGTAACAACCGAAAGGGAAAACCTATGCAAACCCATTAATTACCAAATATGACCAGTCCTTGAAGTGAGAATGAGTAGCTAGAGAGGGCAAAGAAAAAGGGGGGTCCCTGCTTTTAGCAGGACATGTGTGCGAAATGCACAATAAATGGTGACTCTACTGGGGAAATACTCTAGAGAATTTTGATGACAAATAGGAACCACAAACCTAAAATCTCTAGTTTCGACCTCCATATTAGGCCAAACAAACTAAAATACCTAATCAAAGGATCAAAAACATTGGGCGATCTAACCTTCCATATGTCAAAAATCTTAGTATTTGTGAGTGTATTTATTTCCTTCTTTAAGTGACTACAAGAACCTATGATCCATCATGTTAAGCTACATGAATGATTCTACTTCAAAAGAAATTTGGACATTGCCTCGTTGCTAGCTAGGCATCTATATCCTCAATGTGGTTATCATTGTGATCTCTCGAACATAGCTCTATTGCCTACCAGGCGTCCATAGTCCTGCTAGAGTTATTTGAATCCTCCTGAAAGTTGAATTTCTCTTATTTTCATGATTTTCTCTCTTTTCTTTTGCTTTTTTTGATATTTTCTTCTTCATTTTTTCTTTTCATTTCAACCCACAAGTAGTGAAGCTCACACTCAACTACGAATCATAGTGGTATTGAAGAAAAAATCTAAGATTTTTCACTTAACATGACTTCACAAAGGAACCTATAGTGATCTCAGGATTCTTAAAATGTGTGATAGATATAAGATTTCAAAATACTTCATAATTAGATCAGACCAATGACTTATCCTCTTTGAATCAAACATTTGAAACCGTGTGACACTAACAGATGACCTTCACTGTCCATTTCAAAAACATGATTAGTGTTTCTCAAGGAAATACTTAGAACACTCCTAGGTACTTGAATTGTTGTTGTACTTACAAACATTCCTAGAAGAAAAAAAATGGACCCTGAACTAAAAAATTATAGCAAAAACCAAACCTAAACTAACCAAAGCAAGAAAGCAAAGCAAAAGAAAGCTAGATTTATTTAGACCAAGCTATATACAAAGAGACTCAAAATGAACTAGGATTAGATAAGGAAAATTTAAACTCACTGCCACATGGTTTCGCAATGCATTCACAAGCAACAAGGTGATGGTTATATTCATAAGCAATATGAAATCATCCTTGTATTTAAAAAACTGAGTTTCAATATCACAACCTTCAAATTCAATGAAAAAATAAGGAAAAACCAACAAGTGAGGTGATTCATTAGGCCCATGGTTAATCCATAAATAATTTTTGCTTCTTGCATCACCATAATTAAAATGATAACTATGAGTATTGGTAGGAATAATGAAAGACGCAACATGGATGTCCTCCTACGTAAGTAGCGACATATGATTGCTTAGAGCATGTATGGTATTATTTGACCTTGCATCGCCAGCTTTAGGAGGGCATAGTTGGTGGTGTAAAATTCCTCTTACATCTCTGATCTACAAATTACAATCATAACCCTCAAGTAGTATACCATGTTATAGATTAAAATTTTCAAATTCATGGAGCATTTTAGTTGCTTTTGTAGGTGCATAACATTGGGAAGACAAATCTGCATACATTCCTCCCAGTGTATCTCCATAATCAATAACTTCAACTAGCTATCCTTTGAGAAATTATATCATGATATGTTGGTCATCCACATCTCATGCATTCATTTGATTGGTGTCTTCAAAAGGTATCAAGACATCATCTTTAATTTCTTATGATTGGTAACAAACATCCTTGGTAGCCTGCAAAGATTCCTCTCTTTGGAATTCTTCTTGTGGTTCATGTATAGGCACCTAATAAGATTCATTGGCCTAATTATTAACATCCATGTGTTGTTCCACATCAAAATATTCATCAATTTTTTTGTTCTCACAGTAACTATAAACTAAAAGGGTATGTTCTTTCTCATATAGTGTTCTAATTGTTTCATCACCTAGAGGTTCAAGTAATGCGCCTTCATTGATATTGATTGTTGAAACATCCCTTTTCTTGTGTTATTGTAACTATCTAGCTTAATATAAAATGCAAAGAAATAAAAAAAATCTTCCTCCATGTCGAGGGGACTAAACCCTTTTGATGTTTATCTAGAATACCCATCAGAAGGCTAATTACACTTAGATTTTTTGTATCATGGTTTGAATTGCATTGTTCCTTCCCAATTACTATATTAAAATATACTTTTGAATCATACTTAGCTGAGAAATGACTTAATCTATGTTCTTCTACTTCTAATGTATTTTCTATAGTGACAGTAGGGAATTCTGCATTGAATTTCTCTAACAATTCTTGTTGTTCCTTAATTTGTCTGATAGTTGGTTGAAACAACATGCATGTGAATTTTTAATGTGTTGAATTATGTATCTTGCACCAACTTAATAAAAAAAAATCTTCCAAATCTATCTTGTATATTTTCAATTCTAGCTATTCCTTCATGAATCTTGCAACAAGTTCATCATGTCTACCGAATACTAAATCTTCATCAGTACTTGTAGAGGAGGTTTGATTATTAGCTTCTTGTGGTTGACCCAACTCAGTTGAATATTTTGTTTCATATATTGGAAAAACTTTTGTAGGAACAACATTTCTTATTTATGTGGGTCTTACTTCACTTGGACACTCATCATTTACCTCTATTGTCCAAGGTATGCAGGGTCTTATTTCTTGTAATCCACTTCCTCTATGGTTCTCTCAATGTTTGATGGTACATCCTCCTCTTATTTAGTATCCACTGGCTCTTTTTTCTAATGCAATATATTCTCCATATGACTCTTTCTCTCTTGTACATGGTTGGCCCATCAATCCCAAATGATATTTAACTTTATTGATAATATCTTTGCATAAAGGACATGTGTGTTCTGAATGGCATGCATTATGCACCCTACACCAACTGGGTAAGAGAACATCTTGTAAATGCAATCCATCCTTTTCACTCAACTGAACCTTGATAAGTCCTATGAAGGCTTCAACTGCAACATCAAAAAGTTATTCTTCCAAATCTACATATGCCAGTGGTTCACACACTTCCCAGAAGAATATATTCCCTTGCAAAGCCATTTCTATCCTTCCCAAAATTGTCAAATAGTTCAACTCATTGTGTTTAGCAGTATTATGAATTCTACACTTGTCAGATAATGCTAGGTGATTCAAACTCTTAGGATACAATCTCTCATTCAAATATTTTTGAAGTTGAGCAATATCAATATGAGAGCTATCCTTATAATAGGAAATATTAAATTTTTTCCTTTCCATTTCAAATTATACTTTTATATTTTTAGAGTTTCCAATTTTTTTAGATTTTTCTGAATATAAAGAGATATATGTCTGAGAATTTCAACATGAAGGCTCATTCAGCTTCTAGCTTTTTTTCTTACACTTAGATATCCTTTTATCACCAATTCTATTGATGAGTATTTTAGCACTACACAACACAGATAAAACATGAATATTCTCTCTCTTGAAAGGTGACTCTCTTCAAAAAACTTCAGAAAATAACTCCAATGTTTATAAAGTTAGGTCTTGACAATGAAAAATATAGCTTACTAGTGGTGTGATTTGTTGGTAATCACAAAGTCCATTTATGGTAACAAATTTTGAAAGCTTATAGGACTATATAGTGAGGCTCTAAGAAGTCTGAGGACTAGTTACAACCCTTGTTGTATTTTTAGAATAGTAGTCTAAAAATGGCTTATGTCATTAGATGTGGCAATGTTGTGATGGTATTTTATTTTTTAACACTAACCCAAAGAAAGATCAAAAGAAGTAGGGTTGAGAGAAAGAGCCTAATCTAACACCTAAGACAAATCATAGTAATGGTCAATGCTTCAGACAAACAGACCCCCTAATAAACCAATTCCTGCTGAACAAAGATTAGATCTATAATATCACATAAATGTTGCAATCTTCAAATGGATACTAAAATATTTTTAGATTGTAAATATCCATACACATATCCATTTCCTAGCACAATATGCATAAATTCTTACAATTTAACTAATGCTATAGAAAGGCTCAAACTAACTATACATAGCAACTTACAATCAGCAAGGCAATAATATTATGAACTAGAGATCAATCAATATCTTCAACACTTCACCATTAATATGAATGAACTAAAATTAACATTTGAGAATAAGGAGTAAGAAACCATAACACTTTCAATCTTAACACAAAAATTGACCAAATCAATGACCTAACTGTATTAATTTCTCCAACATTTGCTAAACAATTTCTAGTCCCTCTTTTCCTACTTTCTTACTATTCTACTCCTATAGTACTACTGAAGTCTCTCTTAAAATCTACCTTTAAAAATGAGCAAGCATAGGCCTTTAAAAGATGTTACATTACAAATGAATGCCTACCTGATTGGATCCAATTCAAGGGCGGCCTAGATTTTATTAACATTAAATATTTGAATTACATTGAATTTTGGCAACACATGCCTTATTTACATCCAATCAGGTAATTCTATTACAAATTTGGTTCAAGGAGAAGCAAATATCATCCTTCTCGATTTCCATGAACACCCCTCATTGGAGGAAAAAATAACCTCCTTGGTTGTACCCTTTAAAATACTTTTCTAGCTGGTAGGCATGAATTCTCATGTAGATTTGCATTAAATATTGATATTTTCCATAGTTAATAAGGCCTTGCATGAATCCATATGCATGTTCATCTCGACCATTTAATTTATTTACTACTCCCTTAATTATAGCTCCCTTTAATATATGGTGTGGTTTCATGTCGATCCTTCAATGAATTGATCATTTATACCTCCAAGCATCTTGAGAAGCACCTGTCATAAAATATCATAATTTAAACCTCTAGAAATGATAAATTTTCCTTATTTAAAATATTAAATTTATCAATTTACAGTCCATCAGGAAAATTTCATTATTGAAAAAAATTTCCATTTTAGGAAATTTTCCATTTGGGGAAAATCCCATTTCAGAAAAATTTCCATTTTGGGAAAATAATCTATTTCAAGAAAAATTTCCATTTTGGGAAAATTTCCATTTCAGCAAAAAATCCATTTTGGGAAAATTTCCATTTTGGAAAATTTTCCATTTCAAGTTTTTTTCCATTTCGAGAAAATTTTCATTTTGGAAAACATTCTTTTATAGGAAATTTTCCATTTCAAAAAATTGGCATTTGAGGGGATTTCACTTTTGATGTGATTTGACTTTTGAGGACTAGAGTAATGCGAAAGTTGAAGACTTGTGGGCTGGAGCAATGTAGAAGTTGGTGAGCATGACGCTAGAGAGTGAAATTTCTAACTTTTGAAGGAATTGAACCACTACGAGCCGAAGCAATGTAGAAGTCAAAAGTATCTGGGATGGAGCAATGCGAAAGCCATCATACACAACGTCACCACTATGGAATTATGCAAGACAATTTCCATAATGTTTCAAAACTTAGTAATTTTAGGTCTAACTTATTTAGGCACATGGGGAATTGGATATTAAAGGCACTAAATGTTCAATACTTAAATCTTTCACTCATTTCTTGAGTTTCCAAAATATCAAATACAAAAGATGGGGACTTGTGGGCTAGAGCAATGTGGAAGCCAAAGGCTTGTGGGCCAAAGCAATGTAGAAGCAGGAGGCTTCGGTTCCATTGCACTGGAAACCCACACAAATTTTTTGACTAGGCCCCAATACTTGGAAAATTTTGAGTTCATCCATTTTTGTAATGTGGGAAAATGAATATGAATAGCATTTAATCTTAGTACTTGATGATTTTACCCATTTGTAACATTACAAAAAATGTGACTACGGAAGCTGGAGGTTTGTGAGCTACAACAATGCGAAAGCTAGAGGCTTTGGCATTAGTGCATTGGAACCCACAAACAGCTTTACTCAAGGCCCCAACACAGATTTATTGGGATTTATCTATTTGAGCACATGGGGAAATGGATATGAAGGGTTCCTAGGCCTAATACTTGATGATTTTTCCCTTTTCTAGAATTGCATAAAATACGACTACGGAAGTTGGAGGTTTGTAGACCAGAGAAATACAGAAGTCGGAGGCTTTGGTGTCAATGCACTAGAAATCTGCAAACATATTTCCTCAAGGCCCCAACACTTAGTTTTTTTTGGAATTATTTATTTAAGAATATGTGGAAATGGATATGAAGGGGATCTAAGCTTGGTACTTGATGATTTTTCCCACTTTGAAAATTATGAAAAATATGACTACGGAAGCTAGACGTTTTCTAGCCAGAGCAATATGGAAGCCAAAGGCTTTAGTACTGATCCATTAGAAACCTGCAAATGACATTCCACAACTGCATTCCCACACAAAATTTCCACAAAAGTTAAAACTTATACTTTAAATGTAAATGAACTTGGTATGTGGGGAAACCATCATGCAAAGGCCAAGGATAAAAGATTATGAGTTGAGTTGATCAATAACTCATTGCATGGACAAGGAAAACAACCCCATAACCCAATGCAAAGAAAAGTCACCAGCCAATGGGTAAACCTATGTAGACCCAATAAGTACCAAATATGACTAGTACTTGAAGCGAGAATGAGCAGGTGGAGAGGGCAATGGAAAAGGGGGGGTACCGGCTTTAGTAAGGCTTGTGTGCAAAATGTGCATGTATCTTCAATGTAACAAACGAATAGTTTTGTGTTCCACATTGTTCCACATTGCATTATCTTGTCATACAATTTCAAGGTAATAATGGTACATATTGAAGGATTCCATATCCAAAGTTTCATGGTTTTATGTCTTCTATGGCAGAAGATATTAATAGCAGTGTATAAGACTTAGTGATAGAGTTATAGTTGTAGAGTTCATGTTGGAATTCTTTGCATTCTATCATGGATGATCATTGTCTTTTATGGATTTCAGGAAGTTATTGGAGATGTTAGATATGTGTGCATTTAGAGTTTCAAGTGGTTTGGTGATCTGCACATCATGTTTTGCATGAATAGTTGGTCCATTCAATTGTTGGTATATCAATTTGGTTGTGTGGTGTTGATCTAAGGGTTTTTGGGTCATTTAGGACTGAGTTGTGTGTGGAGTGGATTCCTAGGAGTGTCTATAAGTCATGTCGACCTATTTTGGTGGAGAACACACTTTGGCTATTTTTGAAAGGAATGTATGTTGTAGTTTTTGGCTGATAGGTTTTGGGGTCATACGTTTCATCAAATTAGGCGAAGCTAGTCGATCGTATGACTGATTATGAAAGATATATATATATATAGAGAGAGAGAGAGAGAGAGAGGGAGAGAGAAGGATAATTGTGTGTGTTTGTAGAGTGTAAATTATAATGTGATAGTGGTAATCTTGTGCATGTGCAAAAGAGTGACTATAAAGGATGAAATGTGTAAAGCTATTTTTTTAAGTAGAACAAGGAACTCTATCTTCAACATATAACAGATGCATCATAAATAGTTCAAACTATGGTAGTGAGCCTTGTTTTGTATTTTCATTTGTAAGTTAGGAAGAAGTGATCTTCCTTGTGTAATGATCCCTCCCTTTTTTAATATAGTGAGTCCATAGATAGCGAGTCCTTTAAGCCATGATCTTTTGTAATTGGTTATGATATATGGTGAGTTAATCCTGATTCCTCATCGTGGTTTTTCCCTTTCAAGGGTTTTCCATAGAAAATATGGTGTTCTTTTGTTGATTGTTGTGGTGCATGCTTTACTTATTTCTTTCCATTTCTGCAAGTTTAATGAGATGCTTTATAATACACTTTTAAGTTATTGAATTTCAAGGAATACTAATTCACCCCCCTCTCAGTATTTCGGGTGTTCAACAGACACTTACCATGATGAACATTTTTATCAACTTTAGTTGCTCGATGAGTGATGATTGTAGGCTCACGAGCATGTTGAAGCTTATCAATAGTCTATTTGTAAAAATTACAATCAAGGTGTTCTCTCTCAAAATTTTCAAGGTAGGTGATCTCGTTCTCTATGTAAATTAGAGAAATACAAATGCATCACACAATCAAAAGGGGAAATTTATCATTAAATGGTTAGGTCCTTACATAATCATCTATGTGTATGGTTTTGGTGCCTATCGACTATCATCTATAGATGAAATGCCTCTAAAAGAACCAAGAAATGCAATGCATCTTCGTCAATACTATGCATATTATCTATATGGCATATGCATGATGCTTGTCCCTCAAGGATTGTAGTTTGTTATGCTATGATATTTCATCATTTTTAATTATCTATATTTTGTGTTAAGATGTGAACATGTGTATGTAATTAATTTCTTTCATTAGAAATTATTTATTGAAATAGGGTATGTGCAGGATCATCATAGAAAAAATAGGCCCTTAAGTGGTGATGAAAATTCAGAAAAATCAGAGTTAGGCAACTTGACGTAAAATTTTGAATAAGTTATTTATTTAATTTAAAAAATATGTAAGAATAGAATTTGTAGCAAATTGAATGTAGTTTCTAAACTACTAAGTTTATTTTTTTTAAATAATCTATTTGGTGAAAATTTGAAATTTCAATGCAATAGTACTTAAATTTCAGGGAAAAAATAAGTAGGCATCTATCTTACCACCCTAATCACAATAAAATGATAATATTTTTTTTATAAGATTTTAGATATAAGTAGAGGACTCATGTCCCGATGTGATGCATATTTTCTTGTAATTTTTTTCCAAGTAAATAATTTTTTTTACTACAACTTTTAAAAAATATAAAAACTTGTACATCTAACCACCTTAACTTGGTCAAAACTTTATGAAATTCATTTTTTTTTTAATCCTATAGTATGTTAAGCATATAATGTGACACATGTTTCAGATTCAAAAAATGTGCTATCATTTGAAAGCTATAGATTTTTTTCAATCAACCTATCAATAAGGACTTTAGTCGTAATTCAAATAGAAAATGAATAATAATTATTTATTAATTCAAAGTAAAACATAATTTATATTGGTGGAAAGCTGAAAATCTCCTTTAAAAACCCTTTTCGTTTCATTAATTTAGGGTAAAAAAAAGTCATGAGCCACATGGGCGAAGTCTAGAAAAGCAAGGTAAGTTGTTAAACACATTTTTTGTGTTGACTTCTTAGGATTGGCATATCCTAGCCAAATTCCAAAGCAAACCCGAGCCTAATCCCTAGGTAGTATGGTTTTTGTCAGACATATAGGATATCCAATTCAAATCAGATATCTGGTCCAAATCGGATATCTGATTTGAATTGGATATCCGATATGTATTATATATAATTTTAATATATGATTTTATATAAATTTTATATAAATATGTAATGTAGTTTTTAATATATAATTTTTAAAAATGCAATAAATAGTTTATAGTTTATTTTAATATATCTAGTTGAGAATATACAATATAGTTTATAATTTAATATATAATATATAATCTATGATAATCTCTTATAGAATTATGTATAATATATAATATATTATATTATTATGTATAATATTTAAATATTATTTATATATTTTAGGTAATGTATATATATATTAAGATTTCAGTATTGGCATGGTGTGATGGTTTATAGGTGGTATTGTTGAATGATTGTATTCCGGTTCATAGCTCCGGTCAAAAGCATTTACCCCTTGAATAATAATTTTTTATATATATATTAAGATAATATATAAAATATTATATAACTAATTAATATTACTAATATATAAAATATTTAAATATTATCTCTTTCTCTCTCTCTCCCTCTCTCTCTCTCTCTCCCCTTCTTCCCCTCTTCCCCTCTCCCTACCCCATCCTAATTATCTCTCCCTCTCTCTGACCCTTCTTCCCCTCTTCCCCTCCCTTTCCCCTCCTCTCTCTCTCTATCATTCTTCCCATCTTCCCCTCTCCCTTCCCCCTACTAATTCTCTCTCCCTCTCTCTCCCCTTCTTCCCCTCTCCCTTCTCTCGCTCTCTCTCTCTCTCCCCCTTCTTCCCTTCCCCCTTCCCTCCCCCCTCCTAATTCTCTCTCTCTCCCTCTCTCTCTCTCTCCAAGTCCCTCTTCCCTCCTCCCTCCCCTCATTTCTCTCCCTCTCCTTCTTCCCTCTTTCTCCCTTCCCCTCCTATTCTCTCTCCCCTTCTTCCCTCTTCCCTCCTAATCTCTCTCTCTCTCTCTCACTCTCTCTCCTCTCTCTCCTCTCTCTCTCTCTCTCTCTCTCTCTCTCTCTCTCTCTTGTTCTCTCTCTCTCCCTTCTTCCCTTCCTCCTCTCCTTCCCCATCTCCTCTCTCCTCCTCTCACCCCCTCTCCTTCTCCTAATTCTCTCTCTCTCTCCATCTTTCTCTCTCTTCCCCTCTCCCTTCCTCTCTTTCTCCTCTCTCTCTCTCTCTCTCTCTCTCTCTCTCTCTCTCTCTCTCTCTCTCTCTCTCCCTTTCCCTCTCTCCCTCTCTCCCTTTCCCTCTCTCTCTCTCTCTCTCTCTCTTGTCCACCCTCCACCTCCTAATTACTCTTGGGTCTATGTGTTCCAGAAATGATTGTTTAAATGCAAAGTTCTCACAATGTGGTGGCTTTTCAAAGTTTGTTCAATGTTTTCATGTTCCGAACATGAATTTTCTTGTTGATTTAGTCAGCAGAGTTAAAGATTAATGCGACACAAAAGAATGGAGTGTTGCTGATTTTATTTCAGATTTTAAGGACAATGTTTTCTATAAGTATGCAAGGAATAGCCATAGCTCTCAGTGGCTAGATCAATAATTTAGGATGTGTAAGGACTCTTTTTCAATTGGCACTATTATATCAGTGGTTGATTTTACAAAAAAATACACATTGCAACCACAAAATGAGGTACAATCTCAATATTACAATTCCATTCAGATTGTTATTTGTGTCCACATAACATATAGACATGCACTTCATAGTATAGAAGAGGATCAGAAGATAATCAGAGAGTATGAATTTTATATAAGTGATGATAGATCTCACTCATCCGAGTATGTCCAACATTGTTTCGAGAATTTTATTGAGTTCTTTCATGAGCATGATATAATAGTGGGCCAAAATCTCATTTGGTCAGATAACTGCACAGGTCAATTCAGGAATGCTCGTATGTTTTATTGGTTAAGTAGAATGCATGTAGAGAAGGGTGTACCTCATATTTGGATTTTTTTTGAAGATGGGCATGGGAAATGGGAGCATGATGGAGCAAGTGCATATGTAAAGAGAGCTCTAGTTAAGGAGCAATTGAATATTTTAGGAGAAAAAATCAATGATGCACGTTCTATTGTTGATTGGTGTAGTTCAACACTGTCACAGGGAGGTACACTTGATTCAACAGTGTACAGATTCTTTTGGTTGGTTGGGGAGGAAACATTGGGAGGTAGATTGGATTGTCATACAATCAAAGATTATTCAAAGATGCATTCATTTTGAAGCTCAGATGCAAGCACATGGACCATTTGGACATGAGAGTTGGCTTATTTTTGTCAGAGTTGTATTTAGTGTGAGTGGGATCAATGAGAGTAAAGTGTGTGGGTGGATACATGGGTTCCACAATATATAACTCCTTTATCTCAAACAATATCCATGACAAATAACACAATGGAAAGTTCAGTTGATTATGACTATCTTTCATATCTACTACAACCAAGACATATTTTTGCAGTTGTTGAACCACAAGGGAATGAAGAGAGATAAGACTATTGGTTGGCTTGATGTGTGATGGTAAAGCATAAGCTAACATAACTGATGGAAGATGATGGTGGGTTCATGTTTCCTACAGGTTCAGTTGTGGTTGCAGGAAATTGGTTGTGAAGATACCTGCATTTGAAGACTATGAGAAACACCAAACCATTGTCATGTATTCACACCTTGTTATATAAACAAATGTTAAGTTTTCGAGAACTGGCTTGACCCTAATATTCACAAATTGTAATAGAACTGTGTGGAATCTAGAAGCTTTGGCCAATTAGTCTACTCCGACCACGCATAGAGTCTCAAATAATCCTCCAACACTGCATTGATCCACTCGGTCTAGCCGTCGGTATCTGGGTGATGGCTTGTAGACATGAGGAGCTTCGTTCCCATGAGCTTAAACAGTTCTGCCCAAAAATTTGATGTGAACCGGGGATCCCTATCACTGATGATACTTAGTGTAACTCCCCAGTAATTTACCACATTTCGATAGAAATAGTCGACGAAAACCTCCGCTGTGCATGGTGTCTGACATGGCAAAAATATCCCATACTTTGAAAATTTGTCGACTGCAACCATTATGCTTGTAAAACCTTTGACGTTGGGTAGACTCATTATGAAGTACATTGATACACTGGACCAAGGTCGAATCGAAACTAGTAGGGGTTAGAGCAAGCCTCCCGGAGACTGCATCACAACCTTATCTTGTTGAAAAATGAGGCAACTTCGAACCTTCTTGTGAGAGCATAGAATAATGCCAAACCAAAGGCAAAACAACTATGGACACTTAGTAATGTTGATCATGAAGCAATATTGTATATACTTTTATCAATATATATCATTGTACATAGCCTTACAACTTTTTGATTAAAAATAATCTTAATTTTCTACTACCATTCTTGAATCTCACTTATGATGTGTATTGTGTAAATTGTATGCTTGAATTTTGTAGGCATGGATTTATGGTGTAGGGGCACAATGAAAGTGAATTTTTAAGTTTTGGAAACATGGTCTAGTATTAGGTATGTTAGTGTTTGAATATTTTTTGAGGTCTAAGAACATAAAGGGTGTCTGAAAATGTATTTGAGTAGTGGTTTTGAAACTAGATTGGGGAATTGAGGTCAAGAAACCTTTTTGGACACCTACAAGAGAAACTAGGTGAAGTTGTAAAGTGGTGCAGGAGCACCAAGCAAATGAACATTTCTCTAGTAGGGGTCTCTATATTAGATCTAGGTGTGGTGATTATTTTGTGTTCAATAATGTCTTATTAGACCATTTAAATGTATTAGGGGTGGTGTGGAGTCATCTTGAGTCATTTTGTGTCAATATGTCAAAAATTGCAAAATAATGCAAAGTTGTAATGCAAAATTGCCAAATGTTGCAAAATGGCATATGAAGAGTCAATTTGTCAAAATTGTGTTAGGAATCAAGTGATTTATGTGTTTTTGGGTCCATTGGGACTATTTAATGGAATTTAAATTGTTTGGAGGGTCATTGGAGTCAAAAATACAAAAAATGCATATTTTGTAAAAAAATGTCATATTGAAAGTGCAAAAGGTGGAACCCCAACGGTCATATTGGTTTAAAAGTTTGTTGAGTTAGTTTAGGAGGTTGGATCTGGTGGGAAAAATTTTAAAAGGGTTGTAGAAACACGAATTCAGGGTTGATTCATACTTTTGTGAAGGGAAATCAAATAAAGTTCCTTGTTTTTGCAAATTTTTTGTGTTTTTCCAACAAAAAATAGTTTCAAGGCTCTGTACGGTTCTATACATTAAATTAATGGTTTCTCATGATTTAAATTTGGTGGGCAGCTGAGCTATCTCCATCGTAGATTTGGAGTGAAGAAATTTTGTTGAGTTTTGTGCATTTGGTGCAAAATTACTATAGGTGATTGAAACTTGTGTTTTGAGGGTTTAAAAATGCTTAAATAGGCTATCTCATCTATTGCACATGTTGTGGCTTAATGGGATGGCCTAGATAGGTTGCAATAGGTATAAATAGGGTGAATAATGATTTTTGTGTGCAGGGAATTTTGTTTGGCTGGTTTAGCATGATGGACTAGCTAGCCAATAGTGCATTTTTGGGTGAAATTGGGTGGTTTGAGTGAGCAAATGATATAATTCTTGGGGGCAGTAGAGATCTCTTGATCTTTTAAGTTTTTGAGGTCTTTTATGAAGTTTTGGAGGCATTGGTTGGGTTAGATATGCCTTGGAAGGTTTTTTTCAATAATCTCCCCATGTAAAGTGCAAGAAATGAGGGTTTCATGGTAGGGTGATTTGGGAAATGTGTCTCCACAAACTGACTATGGAATTTGGGGTTATGTTGGTTGGTGAGTGCTTCCCAATCAAAATTTTGGTGAAAAGGAAAGTTTAAGGCATAGTTCCTTTGAAAAAGTGACCCAATTGAGGGTCTAAAATGGTGAAAAAGCCTGATTTGAACTCGCCTCCCCTGCTCCAGAAACCATGCACATATGTCCCCTACCCCTAATTATTCCATTCCATTGAGTTACAATAGGATATAATGGGTGGAATGGCTAAAAAGTCATTTTTACACACTCAACTACTTGCATTTGTCAAATTTTTCCCCAAGAGAGAATTCTCCACCACGGGAAAAGGCCTTAGAGTGATTCTGTGTGTTTCAATGAAAAAGAAGACCATGACTAGCATAAATGTACCCACCTAGATGTGTCAGAACAATCCATTTGGTCACATGAGTTGCAGAACGAAACTTTGCAACTTTCAACTACTTGCATTTGACAATTTTTTCTTGAAGCGAGAATTGTCTACCATAGGAAAATGCCTCTAAGATAGAAAAAACTAAGAGAGGTTATTGTAGAGAGTTTCAACTTGATCCCATAAATTTAGATGAGAATTTTCCAAGGGTCATGGTGTCTGAATACGAGCATGCTGAAATTTGCAGCCATATTGCACTTTGGACTCTTAAGGGAATCTATCGGTTGAAAGTAGCTCAGAGCAATTCCACGTGTTTCAGTGCAAAAGAGGACCATGACTAGCATAAACATACCCACCCAGGGTTGTCAAAATATGAGCAATTCATTTGGTCACACGAGTTGTAGAATGAAAGTTGCACCACTTTGCAACTTTCAACTACTTGCATTTGACAACCTTTTTTTCCCAAGCGAGAATTTGCCACCATAGGAAAACGCCTCCGAGATAGAAAAAACTGAGAGAGGTTATTGTAGAAGGTCCCAACATGATCCCATAGGGTTATACAAGAAGTTTCTAATCATCATGGTGTTCGAATATGAGCATGCTAAAGTTTGCAGCCATTTTACACTTTGGACTCTTAAGGGAAGCTGCCAGTTCAATGTAGTTTAGAGCGATTCTGTGTGTTTCAGTGCGAAAGAGGACCATGCCTAACATAAAGATACCCACCCAGACATGTTGGAATAGTCTATTTGGTCACATGAGTTACACACTAAAAGTTGCACCACTTTGCAACTTTCAACTTCTTGCATTTGACAACTTTTTCCCCAAGCGAGAATTTTCCACCACAGGAAAACGCCTCTAAGATAGAAAAAAATAAAAGAATTTATTGTAGAGGGGCCCAACGCAATCCACTAGGGTCAGACGATAAATTTCTAAGAATCACGGTGTTCGAATATGATAATGCTAAAGTTCGCAACCATTTTGCACTTTGTACTCTTAAGGGAAATCTGTTGGTTGAATGTAGCTCAGAGCGATTCCATGTGTTTTAGTGCAAACGAGTACCATGCCTAGGGTAAACGTACCCACCTGGATGCATCAAAATAGTCTATTTGGTCACACGAGTTGGAGAATGAAAGTTGCACCACTTTGCAACTTAAAACTAGCATTTGACAACTTTTTCCCCAAGCAATAATTCGTCACCATAGGAAAACACCTTCAAGATAGAAAAAATTAAGAGATTTTATTGGAGAGGGGCCCAACATGATCCCATAGGGTCATAAAAGAAGTTTATAAGCATCACGGTGTTTGAATACGAGCATGCTGAAGTTTGCAGCCATTTTACACTTTGGAATCTTAAGGGAATCTACTAGTTGAATGTAGCTTGGAGCGATTCTGTGTGTTTCGGTGCAAAAGAGGACCATGAATAGCATAAGTGTACCCACCTGGATGTGTCAAAATAGTCCATTTTCTCACACGAGTTGCATAATGAAAGTTGCACCACTTTGCAACTTTCAACTACTTGCATTTGATAACTTTTTCCCCAACCGAGAATTTGCCACCACAAGAAAATTCCTCTGACATAGAAAAAATTGAGAGAGGTTATTGTAGAGAGGCCCAACAAAATCCCATAGCATTTGATGAGAATTTTCTAAGCATCACAGTGTCTAAATACGAGCATGTTAAAGTTTGCAGCCATTTTGTAGTTTGGACTCTTAAGGGAATCTGCCAGTTGAATGTAGCTCAAAGTGATTCTGTATGTTTCAGTGCATAAGAGGACCATTCTTAGCATAAAAATACTCACTCGGATATGTCAGAATAGTCTTTTTGGTCACATGAGTTGCAGAACAAAAGTTGCACCATTTTGCAACTTTCAACTACTTGCATTTGACAACTTTTTCTCCAAGCGAGAATTCACCACCATAGGAAAATACCTCTGGGATAGAAAAAAATGAAAGATTTATTGTAGAGGGGCCCAAAACAATCCCATAGGGTAAGATGAGAATTTTCTAAGCATCATGGTATCCGAATACGAGCATGCTAAAGTTTACAGTCATTTTGTACTTTGGACTCTTAAGGGAATTTGTTGGTTGAATATAGCTCAGAGTGATTCCATGTGTTTCGATGTGTAAGAGGACCATGCCTAGCATAAACTTACCCACCCAAATGTGTCTCGACCATTTACAACCACTTTTTAAAGAGTTTGTTAATAAAACTTTATTTTTACACTTTCTTGCAAAAGTTGCTTGACAACATTTTAGCAACTTGACAACTTTTTACATTTTTTGACAAATGACCCCAAATCATTTCAAAATGACTCTAAAAGACTCTAAATGTATATTGATGACCTTATTACACCCAAGAAACAAATCACAGAATCACATGTACTTAATTTGGAACCATACCATCAAACTAACCTTGAACACTAGAAAAGGGGCTCCAATTAGCCTAATTTAACAAAGGAAATATCCTTCAATCTTGCTCTCCACTCAAAATAACATTAGACATTCCTCAAACTACCTCTAAAACCACAAATTCTTCAGCCATTGAGTCAAAAATCACTTGCTAAGAGCCTCTTTCATGAAACCCTCATTTTTCACCAAATAAGCAAGGTTTTATTAAAAAGCCCATCTCCAGACCTCATTCAACTTCAAAATATTTTAAAAAATTCTTATTTCACCCTACAAAAAATTAATTCACCTTCAAATTATGCTTCCCCAAAATTTCTCACACATTTCCTTCTTAAAACCTCTCAATTTCACCCATTTTCACTCTTTGTTCAACTAGGGCTTCAAACCCAAACATCCAAATGACCTACCCTACCTTTGCATACCTTCTATAAAATCAAAATCCACTTGATAACACTGAAATAATGAGGTTCTATCCTTCTTCCAAACTATTTCTTTAATCTTCTACTTCAAGCTATGCCTCCTAGGCCTAAATTCATGCTTTTTCCACAGGGGCAACATGGAAATCTCCACCAAATGTCTTTGTCACAAATAGATATCTATTCCTACACTAATTCTTATTCTAACTAGGCCCATTCCAACAAATCACAACATGAATAGTAGGTGGAATGGCCTCTTAATACATTCTGACCCTTTGAATGAAGTATATATTAATTTTAGAAACATTGTTTCCTCTTTTAGTGGTCCTAAAAAATGTAAGAACACTAGGCATAAATTCTCCTATAACATCTTGTAACAATTGAAGCCTATATTTAGTCACTTTTTATTATTTCATTTGGTATAGTAAAAGGAAATGCTTGAAAACCAATTCTTTGAGCTAAATTACTTATTAACCTAGGCCTAGAAGAGATACATGCATTGAAATGCTTATATTTTTTATAGTCTATTTCCATGATGTATAAGTTAAACTATTTTTTCTTACTATTGCCGACTTGTAAGATGAATAGTAACTTTTAATACATCAAGAATCATACTAAAAATGGTACTCTAATTACAGCCAAAAAGAAAAAATGTTCACCAACCTTTCTAAGAGCAAGAAGCTAAGAATGCATTCCTTTTTATCATGATCAAAATTTGTATCAAGATGTTCCTTAAAAGAAAAAAAAAATGAATTTGATTCATCCTTCATGATATACAAAAAGGGTGAAAGTAGATCACTCATCCCCTTCATGATTGAGACTATTTGAAGTTAAAACCATATCAATATGTATCTTGCATGCATGATGTGAATACTTTTAAGTATTCCACATATTTGTTGAAAGTTTTATGATATCTAAGCATAAGAGAAATGTGTGATAGCACATATTCAAACAAAAAGCTACCATGAACATATTTTAAATTGTTTGCATAGTTGACTATTGTCCAATTATAAATAAATAATCGCATGTCAATCATGCAATGTCATTCTTGTTTGAGAAACTTCACTATATATTGTTTCAAATAATCATGCACAAGAGGAACAAATTATTTTGATTCTCAACTTCTATATATCAAATTATCCAATAATCAAGTGTATGTCCATATACAAAATTGGCATCACGCTAACTCAAACAAAGTTTAACAAAATGTGACATATGCCATCTCGATATCTATTCAAAATATACATGCCAAAATGTCTATCTCATCCTAAACTACTGGTGGGTCATCAAAATGGAGCCTCTTTGAAGCACTCTTTGGCTCTAAAGGAAACTGCACAAGAAAAATTCAAACCATAATTGAGATTAGTTATATTATATAATTTAAAATCGAATAATTAACATCAAAATTAATATACATTGAATTACAATTGAACTCTAAAATTGAAATCTTGATTACTTCATATATATATCTCTTCAAACCATCAGGAGTCCTAGAATATACCCCTCTCAAAGAACCAGTCATATAAAATTTTTCAATGCCAATCTATATATGTGAACCAAAACATAAAATTAATACAAGTTAGCATACAATTTTCAGTAATAGGAACATATTTACCAAACAGAAAATAAAATAAATGCATACCTCTTTAGGCATCTATTTTTCTTTATCTCCTTTAGGTGTTTTGACAACTTCTCCTTGAGGTGTTTCAAAACCTACTCCTTCATGAAAGGAAAAGTAGAGGTGCAAAATACACTTTCCTAACACTAAAAACACAGAGGAGAAGTGCAAAAAACCTTTATTTAAAAATTTCTTATGTTTGAAATGCACATACACAGTAAGACAAGAGCAACTGAAATAAAACATACACAAAGATAACACGAGATATACATGGGAAAAACTTTATAGGAGAAAAACCCACCACACCAAGCAAAATAAATTTGTATTACAATAAACAAAATACATACAAAGTTACAGACTTCACTCTCTGATAGTTAGCTCATAGCAGTAGACTTCACTTTTTAACACCCTCACTATTCCAATGCTATTACCACATACAATGAATCATGGCTCTCACTGTCACCTTAGTCTTTATGCCTCTCACTTCAACAACCAAAGGGGAAGCAAATTTAATTCCATACTTCACCGAGAAGCAACTAGATCTTTGATCAGATCGCTCTGCAATCATGCATCGGGCTGCCCAAGCATTTGATTATGTTACAGAGAATTACCTAGATTTGGATTCTCTCAACCATCGAAACAGATCTTACAATTAATGAAAATATCGCTTTCATAGGTTTAAACATTCGATCAATAACAATTGATTTACAACATCAATGTAAAATCAACGAATGTGATTACGCCAGATGTCGTAATGCCATTCGTCCATCACTTTGACTATCAAAACAATCGACTGTGCCCCAAGCTTCTGCTACCATGTTATCATGACATGGTCTACTGGCCACCGTGGTATGGTGATAACCGTCTGATCACTAGACTGCCAGAGTCCACCAAGACACATGTACACATTTTGTGCAATTTCGAGGAATCAAACAAGCATCTAGAATATTCCCAATAAGATTCTTCAAAACAATGACACGTGTTTGAAGCCTGCACACCTCACATTCCACCAAGTGTCAAACACTCAAACAGTTCCGCTTGGTTCACAAGAGTTCTTAGTACTCACCTCAACTAAGTGCGAAATAAAATGAGCACCATTGGATTAGTCAAATCGCAACTGTAGATCAAGATCCCCTCAGTAAACTATGTTGTGGTCCCCACTAACATCAAATTCCAAAACACTTGCATTTGCCATCGGTCCATCAACGTAGCCTAGTGAAGAGTTCCACTGATGACCCCAAGTCACACCGACAGAGCTTTCATCGCATATCAGCATATCGGTGAGACAACACATTGTCATGGAACTCACCGATATGTGATCATTTTGCTGATGAAGCCAAGTTTCACCGTGCTACTGCCAAAGAGAAGGAAGGACTTCATGGTATGGAGAGTAAATTCGTCAAGTCCTTAACAGAGGTTCAAGCCAACAAATTGAGGCACATTTTCCAACAAGCTCCCACTTGATGAAGACTTACTGGCTTCCTCCAGACTTCAAATTTACTAACAATAATAGGCCCCAAGGCCCATCGAACTTGCACACCATCTAAAATTTTTCATGCTCACTAGCTTTATCAAAGCATCAACAACATTCTTCAAAGTATCCAACTTTTCTAAATAGACCTTTCCGTCCTCCACCATATCTCGAACAAAGTGATACTACACATCGATATGTTTCGTTCTGGCATGGAAAGTTGGATTTTTCACCAAACAAATGGCACTCTGATTTTCATAGGAAATAGTAATCTTCCCTACATCAAAACCAATATCTGAACACAAATGACCAAGCCAAACAACTTCTTTACAGGTGTGTGTTGCTGCTATGTATTCTGCCTCCATAGTAGAAAAAGTGACTACAGCCTGTCACTTGATTGTCCAACTGATTGCACCACCATTTAACATGAAATTATATCCACTAGTGGACCTTCTACTATCATTATCCCCTATCCAATCAGAATCCACATATCCATGAATGTTGAGAGTCCTTTGTGAACCAACCAATTTCCATGGTAACATAAAGAATATTCTGAAGTACCCCTTAGATATCTAAACACTTTTTTCACAACATCCCAATGTGTCCTTCCTGGATTTTCCATAAATTGGCTAAGTACTCCCACTACTTGGGAAATGTCTGACCTTGTATATACCATCGCATACATTAAACTACCAAAAACACTTGCATTAGGCATCCTAGTCATGTCCTCCATCTTACTAGTAGTGTTTGGACAGTCTTCAACATATAGCTTCATTCCCTGCAAAATTGGAACAGCTAACTTCTTGCAATCATTCATACCGAATCTCTCTAGAATAGTGTTAATATACTTACTTTGGCTGAGCCAAAGCTTTCTGATCATTTTTTCCTTGGTTATTTCCATCCCCAAAATACACCTTGCTGCACCCAAATCTTTCATTTCGAACTTTGTAGACAAGTGAGACTTAAGATCATAAATCATAGTCGTACTATTTCCTATGAACAACATATCATCCACATACAGTGTAATTATAAGCACACGATCATTTTCTAATTTGTAATCCACACAATGATCAAATTTTGATCTCACAAATCCCAATGACAACACAAAGATGTCAAACTTTTGGTACCACATTCTAGGCGATTGTTTCAAACCATACCAAGATTTCTTTAACTTGCAGATCATGCTTTCTTTACCTTTTTCAATGAAGTACTCAGTATGGGACATATAAATTTCTTCTTCCAGATCTCCATGAAGAGACGTTGTTTTCACATCCATCTAGTCAATCTCTAAGTCATACACGGTCGCAAGTGACAACAAAAATCAGATAGTTGTCAGCTTGGCTACAAGGGAAAAAAATTCTCCATAATCAATTCCCTCTACCCGGGAATATCCCTTTGCAACCAACCTTTCTTTATACTTTTCAGCATTGCCATCTAGACCAATCTTCTTCTTAAATACCCATTTACAACCAACAGGATTTCGCCATTCAGGAAAAGGCACCAAATCCTAGGTTTCATTATTCTTCAATGATTTCATTTCTTCATTCATGGCTTCCAACCAAGAATTTGAATCAGACATATTAATCACCTCTTTCACAGTCCAAGCCTCATCAGTACTAGTAATTAAAGCATAGGAACAACTCAAATCTAACATAGGGAATCCATACCTATCAGGTTGTTGTATTTCACATGTAGACCTTCTCACTGGCTGAGGTTGTGGTTCTTCTTCTTCAGAACTCTCAGAGCTTCTAGAGCTCTCCTCAGTTTCAGGTACACCATGCAGTTCCTCTTTTTCTAGAGTTTCAGGAATGTCAACTACATTATTATTATTTTCCCTTTGATTTGTCTCTAACTGTGGATCAACAGTTGAAATCTTCAGCTCATGAAATATTACACTTCTTTTATACAAAACCTTCCCAGTATCAGGATTCTAGAGCTTGCATCTTTTCACACCAATTCCATAGCCGATGAAGATACATTTAACCACCTTATTTTCCAACTTAGATCTTTTCTCATTTGGCACATATGCATATGCCTCATAGCCAAAGACACGAATATGTCTCAGAGAGGGCTTCTTACCAGACCACGCTTCTAAAGGTGTTTTTTCAACAAGAGCAAAGAAAGGTGAATGATTTACTAGTTAACATGTTGTAGCCACAACCTCGGCCCAGAACTTCTGCTCCAAACCAACACTACTCAACATACTCCTTGCCTTTTCCATTAGCATCCTATTCAACCTTTCAACAACTCCATTCTATTATGGATTATAAGGTGTAGTTTTATTCCTTTTAATCCCATGGTCTTTGTAGTACCTTTCAAAATCTACAGAACAAAACTCACCACCATTATCTATCCTCAAACATTTAATTTTCCTTCCAGTCTGATTTTCTATCAAAGTTCTAAACTCTTTAAATCGACCAAACACTTCTGATTCACTCTTAAGAAAGTATATAAATGCCCTTCTCAAATAATCATCAATAAAAGAAACATAATATCTAGATTTAGATAAAGAAGGAACATTCAATGGATCAAATACATCAGAATGAACATAATCTAGTACACCAGAAGATTTATGAGGATTCAAATAAAATGAAACACGATGTTGCTTTCCATAAATCCAAAGTTCACAAAAATTGAACTCAAGATTACAATCAACAAGCCCTTCAACATGATTTTTATTTTTCAAGGTTTTTAAACCTTTCTCACCTACGTGACCAAGTCTATGATGCCACATCATGGTCTTCTCCACTAGGAGTTTCACCTCCAAGGAATTTTCACTCACAGGAGTGACAATCTTCTCCTCTGCATGAACAAATTTGCTTGAATTTTTAGAGACGTTGTTACATTGAACAACATGTACATCGATCTTGTACAAAGTTCTAGTTCATACACTCTTAGCCAACACCATTGTACCTCTAGTCATCTTACATCATTTAATCGAGAAAGAAACTTCCACACCAGCATCATTCAACTTACTGAAAGAAAGTAAGTTACGAGCCAAACCTAGTATGTGTAGTACATCACCAGTCCCTTTGGTTCTTCCATTAGGGAATTGTATTTTGACTCTTCCAAGCCAACAATCTCCAGAGTTGATTCACTTTCCAGTTACACCTTTCCACCACCATACATTTTGTATTTAGTGAACCACTCTCTATGAGACGTCATATGGAAAGAGGCACCTGAGTCAATCAGCCATACATCATCTGATGCCCGAGTCACCAAAGCTACAAAAGGAATTTGCATCACTCTGAGAGGAATCATTATCAGAAGAGTTATTCTTCTTCTTCTTCCTCTTCTCCTTGCAATCCTTTCAAATATGACCAGGCTGCCCATAGTTCCAACATTTCACCTTGGAATTTTTACCAGGAGACTTTGATCTCCCTTTATATTTGGATTTAGACTTCTTGTCCTTGTTCTTACCTTTCCGCTTCGATCTACCCCAAATAACAAGAGCCTCTTTGGCCATCTCCGAAGACTTCCTTCGCATTTCTTTTGATAGTAGCAAGGAAACCACATCTTCCATATTGAAAGTAGTTGTTGTACTTCCAATAGCCATTACCAGATGATCCCAAGTGTTAGGTAAGGAACATAACAGAAGCATGCAATGATCCTCCTCCTCTATCTTCACACCCATAGATGCCAACTGAGCAACACTCATATTAAACAAGTTCAGATGGTCTACAACAAATGCAAATTCTTCCATCTTCAAGGAGTACAACTTTTTCCTCAGGAATAACTTATTCACTGGAGATTTTCCCAGATAAATATCACTGAGTTTTCTCCATAATGAAGCTATAGTCTTCTCCTCATGAACATTCAGGAGTACAAAATCAGCTAGACAAATTCTTATCAAGCCTTTAGCTTTTCTATTTGCAAGATCCAAATATTATTGTTTCATACTTTGTGGCATATTTCTAGACACATCAATCCAGAGGTCTCTATCCACCAAAAGGTCTTCCATTTTGAGTTTCCACAACTCAAAATTTCTGCCATTGAATTTTTCAATTTCTACTCTACCTGAAGTACTCGCCATCTCAAATAGTAGACTTAGTAACTGGTTCTCCCTTTGCAAGACTCCCACTGAAATAAGGTTAGCACAAAAAACCAGCCCTACTAAGAAGGATAACACAACTGGCCAGGATCTGATACCACTTGAAAGGAAAAGAAGAGGTGCGGAATGCGCTTTCCTAATGCTAAAACCATAGAGGAGAAGTGCAAAAAAAAATTATTTTAAAACTTTATTACATTTGAGATGCACATACACAGTAAGACAAAAGAAAATTGAAATAAAACATACATAGAGATAACACCAGATATACATGGGAAAACCCTTACAAGAGAAAAACCCACCACATCAAGAAAAATCACTTTGTATTACAGTAAACAAATTACATACAAAGTTACAGACTTCACTCTTTGATAGTTAGCTCATAGTAGTAGACTTTAGTTTTTAACACCCTCACTATTCCAATGCTATTACCACATACAATGAATCACGGCTCTCACCGTCACCTTAGTCTCTATGCCTATCTCACTTGAACAACCAAAGGGGAAGCAAATTTAATTCCATACTTCACTAAGAATCAACTAGATCTCTGATCAGATCACCCTACAATCATGCATTAGGTTGCCCAAGCATTTAATTATGTTACAGATAATTACCTAGATTTGGATTCTCTCAACTGCTGAAACTGATCTTATAGTTAATGCACATATCGCTTTCACAGGTTTAAACATTCGACCAATAATAGTTGATTTACAACAATAATGTAAAATCAATAAATGAGATCATGTCGTGTGTTGTCATGCCATTCGTCCATCGATTTGACTATCAAAATAGTTGACTGTGCCCGAGCTTCTCCTACTGTGCTACCGCGGCATGGCCTAATGGCCACCGGGGTATGGTGATAACCACCCAATCGCCAGACCGCTAGAGTTCACCAAGACACACATACACATCTTGTGCAATTTCGGGGAATCAAAAAAGAATTTACAATATTCCCAATTAAGCTTCTTTGAAACAATGACACGTGTTCAAAGCCTACACACCTCACATGCTGCCAAGTGTCAAACACTTAGACAATTTTGCTCAGTTCACAAGAGTTCATCGGTACTCACCTCAACTGAGCGTGGAATAAAATGAGCACCATTGGATTAGTCAAATCGCAACCATAGATGAAGATCCCCTCGGTACACTATGTTGTGGTCCCCACTGTCGTCGGAGTCCAAAACACTTCCATCTGCCATCATTCCATCGGCGCAGCCCGATGAAGAGTTCCACCGATGACCCCAAGTCACACCAATAGAGCTTTTATCACATATTAGTGAGACAACACATTGTCACTCACCGATATGTGATCATTCTACTGATGAAGCCAAGGTTCATCATGCTACCGCCAAAGAGAAGGAAGGACTTCATGGTATGGAGAGTAAATTTGTCAAGTCCTTAACAAAGGTTCAAGCTAGCAAGTTGAGGCACATTTTCCAAAACTTCAAGTGTTCCAACACCTACTCCTCTAGGTATTGTGACACTTGTCAAAAAGGATGTGTAGCTCATAACCACCTATACACATAAAATTGAAAAGTATATGAAACTACCAATCTATTTAAATCTATTTATAATCATTATATAAGATCTTAAAATACTTAATTCAATCAAATTTGAGTTCAATTACCTTTCCATTATCTATCATTGCACCTCCAAAGTCTATAGAGTAATGCACCTCGCTTGCTCTAGGTGTTTCCTACAAGAGGAAACTAAGATAAACATACAAGTTAATATATATAATTTCATTAATGACAATTCAAATGACAAGCAAGTATATAATAAAAAAATGTAAATGAGTGAATGCGAAAATATATATCATGTGCATGTCAAAGCCAAATGAAATGGCCCTGAGGGTGCTATTAGTAACCTGTGTAAGCTCCTCCTTAGACATCAACTATTAAATAGACCATGTAAATAAATATTAGTACTTGATACTATCTATTATTAATATTCATTTAAAAAAAAAATGCAACTTATGAATTTACAACTTAAAATATTACCTGTGTAACTATTCCAATGTCCTCCTCTCTAGTAGTAGAGGAATTTGAAGGGTTTTCTCTAATATCCTACATCTAGTCTCCTATAACTTCCACATCATGGAGGTCATAATCAGATGTGTCCAAGGGATGCTCAGTAGGCTGTACAAGAGGACCCAAGCATATTTTGTGGCACATAGTGCAAGTATGTGGCACACAGATATGTGGACCTGAGGAGGATTATGCAACAACACTCGATCCATTGCCAACATCATTAGCATGTGGCTTAGCTACTAAAGCAGTATGGGAAACAAAAAGATCACTTAAAGAGTGAATAGTCTGTGTGGTTGCATCCTCGATAATATCTGGATGATGTACTAGAGGTGGTTGAGGAAGGGGATGAGGGGGAACATATGGGCCCTAGACTACTCTAACTGCCCTTGGTCTATCCTGGGGCGTACCTCCACCTACACCCTAGAAGGGTTTAATGTCAAAGTAATTGACATGATTCCCTAACACAAACTCAACGTATAATTTTTTAATAGAGTAAAATGGTACATCACTATTTTTGTTGGGTGGTTTCTCCAAAGCCATGCACCAATGATCTCAAAATTTATTTGCAATGTCCTTATTCGTGCACCATTTTATAGAAAGTTTTGGTTTATTAACATTATCTAGTAGGCTAGTGCAGGGGTTAACAAATAAAGAGGCTATTTGGGATATTTTTATTCCAAGATCTTTCACATCTTCGTAAGACAATCCACAGGAGTAATATTCCCTCATGCTTTCTCACCACAAAAGAAAGGCATTATGTTGGGTGGAGAGGGTTTCTATATTTTTAATTATTTCTTTCAATGTGTTTGTCGTCTTCCTTAATCGAGGTACTGTCTTATAAAAATCACAAATGCCCCTCAATTGCTCCATTTTTTCACCAATTGACTCTTCAATTGATGGGCGCAAAGGTGGTGGAGGGTTTGACATTTGTGGGTTTTTATTCTCAGCCATAATACCTGATTGAAGTTCAAAACTCATTAATCTAATTGAAATTACACAATATAAATGAAATTATTTTAAAAAACCCTAGTTTTTAACAAAAATCTGTAAAACACCATAATTTTTAATAAAAAAGTGTTAAAAACTAGTTAAAATTATACAAAACTCATTAAAAAATTGATTAAAACAAAAAAAAAACCAAAGACTTACCTTCAAAATTGGATATCAGCTAAAAAAAGATATTGGATTCACATCGACTATCGATGTTTGAGTTGTTGAACATTTCAAAGTGTAAAAATGAATTTGAAATGACCTTTTTTTCATTTCTATTGCCCGACCCCAAATCGGATATTTGATTCAAATCGAATATCCAATTTTTTTTACTTTTAAAAATTGGATATCTGATTCAAATTGGATATATGATTTGTAAAACTTATGCTTGGGTATTGCTATGGACAAATGTACTGACACCCAACCCAAAAAGAATTCAACTCAAGAGTTTCACATTTTTTGGCGAGTGCAAAATGCTACTTTTTTTATATCGCCACTTTTTGGCCCATCATGATCATGCGCATACCCAATAAAGAAATATAGGTTGGCATCAATGAAAATGAAGGGGAAAGGGTTATGATGGACTCATATACCTCTATTTCATTAGGAAATGAGATCCACACAAAAAAATTTCTTACAACCCTTAGGTGAGTTAACTTAAGGTGTGAATCTTTAGATTTCTTGATGAATGAAGGATGGGGATCAAGGTCAAACAACACTTTGGGGAGAAAAACTAAAAATAGTAAACTAACAAAAAAATTCCATTTAACACCTAGAATACCAAGATTAAACTCAATGCTTATAGAACCTACAATAAGATTGCAAATCAGAGAAGGGAAAGTATAAATGTACCTTCCACCAAAAGTCAGTTTCTAAAGCTGATCCAGGACTCATTCGCCCATGGGTGAATGTGTCCTTTGTTAAGGTTTTTTTTCAAATTTTGAGAGCCTTTGGTCCTATCTCCACACTTCTAGATTCTCCAGGTTTCGATGTTGGAAAGTCAGAAACAATTTTTGTAAACGAGTTTCCATGAGATGACAACTTTTATGATAAATTTTGTAACTTTGACAACTTCTTCAATTTTTCTCTTCAAGATATCTTCAAGCTTTCTTCCACCTAGATCTTCAAACACAACATGAAAGGGAACCTTTTTTGTTTTTTGTGAATATGGTTTTCCTTGGTCAAACCCTGTTTTTCATAATTAAACCTTGAAATGAAATGAAACATGAAAGAGGAATGAAGAATGAACAAATATATATGTTACCACTCAACAAACCCTTGAATACACCTTGGAATATATATCTACAACTTTCATGAAATTGCTTCAATGGATGTGGATCTTGATCCTTGAATCTTGCTTGAAATAATTCTTTGAATGCTTGATCTGATCATGAAACCTACATCACCATATTAGATCTGAAAACATGCATGATGCAAGAAGACTTTGACATGAAAATTGGATCTTGAATGCTGCAATAAAACTTTGATAAATATTCTCTTGAATATCTTGAATTTCTCTTGACATATCATTAACTTTCTAGGTTCTTGGATTGATTTTGTAGGATTTGAAATGATGAGATAACCTTATATTTATAGATATGTATCCTTAATTTCCCTAAATTCAAATATCACAAGCTGATATCTGAATATACACTTAGAAATATTAAAATCCCACCAAAAACATAATTTAAATTTAGGTCCTAAGATCAAGGGAGGACCCATTCTCCCATGGGTGAATGGGTCCCAGGTCCCTAAACCTAGGACACACATTGCTCAATGAGAAGTGTTATGTTATGACACTAATGAATATCAGGATTCCTCTTCGGAAAATTTAATTATTAAGGGGCCAATTAAGGCAATATTGAGCTCAATTAATTAAAGGATCCCTAAAAAAGTGTGAAAGTGTAAAGGGGTATAGTTTACAACACTAAAATAAGGCACAATTAAGTCCAATTTAACTAGCATGGCCCAAACAAGTGTGAAAATGTAAAAGGGATACATTTTTCTATAGTACATTTAGCCTCCACTTTAGTGAGAGGATGACCCTATGTCAAACTCATACTAAAGTAGACATTCAGAATATATGTATGCAACAACAACAAGATTACACAATCATACAACACCAAAGACTAAAAAGAAAAAGTAAAAATAAAAAAAGGTAGATCAAGCCTCAACAATTTGTCCAATATGATGTGCATCAAGTCTCAACTGTTTGTACAAAAATGTTCACAAGAAGAACATGATGTCCACTATGCAAAAAACAATGCATGCTCACAAGGGCTAATGGAACCACAGGGTGTCCATTAGGTGAGCCCCCAAAAGTGGCTAAGTGAGAAAGTCATCTTAGGTCTACAAGCTCTCATTGTACAATGAGAAATTCATACTAGGTTTATAGGCTCTCATCATACTAACCATACCAAAGCTATATCTCTAATAACTCTGATAAGGCACCACAAAAATATGAACTTAAAGCTTCATAAGGTTAACAAGTTGTGTTATGCTAAACACTTATGAACACAATACAAATAAAGTATGTTCAAAGGTATTTTTCTTAGTTAATCTAAGGTCTACTCTTAGGGAACATCATGCTCAATATCTCCAAGAGAGAAGAAGTCAAGGATAAAAGATTCACAACTTAGAGAACGCAAAATGTAGGATCACCACTAAGAGAAAAGTCGTATGATAAGAAATATCACTCTTGGAGGACATCAAACCCAATGAAACCACCAAGAAAAATACACATCACAAGAAGAAATAAAATCATACAATGAAACATAAGAAATGTCAAACATTGTAAAAATAGCAATGCCAATGTATGCCCCCACATTAAAGAAATTGATAACACCATTGTTGTGAGAAATTTACTTTAAAGTAGCAAATAATCAATGCTAAAAAAGAAAAAAGACATGAGAGCTTACTCAAAAATCCCTATGCCAGGTCATATGTTTCCAAATGAAGCTACATCATGAAAAGAGAGAGGAAGGGGTTTACCCAAAATTGGAATTCCAAAACACATAAGGGATATATGGATTTAGGGTCAGTATGTCTTTACTATATGATGTTATAGAGATCGAAAATGACATCATTCCCTAAATAGTCACAAAACAAGAAGAATGACACATAGAGAGTGAAAAAAAAGAAAAATCTTTTGGGTCAACATGGAAGAGACCTAAATGTCTCCACACCTTATGTCATCCCCAAAAGGAAAAAAACAAGACAAAAGAAAACATAAATGTTGACGACATATAGAATAATTTAGATATAGATAGAGGAATGCACATGAAGAGAGACATCAAACATAATAGTATGAGGGATCACATTATGCACATGCGATGACATGAAGAAAATGGAAAAGAAAACAAAGACAAGAATAGAAAGGAACATGCGATTTAACCTATAGTAGGTCATTTGCATCCCAATATTGTTCAGTATATGTGGAAGATAGAAAACTAGCCAAATGGGAAACATCAAGTGCCAAACTAGGAAAAGCACCAAGTTCAACACTCTTATTAGGAGGATCATCTTTTAAGTTCATAGAAGATGAAAACAATAAATTCAAATCATTATTCACTTGTTCATCAATATTTCCAATTTCATTATCACCATCCAAGTTAATTACAATATGAGGTTTAATGACAATATCCATAGAAGATTGTTGTTGTTTATGTTGCACCGAAGGTGAAAATTCATCATGCATTGCTTGATAAAAGTTTGGATTTTTTTTTTCTATGTTGTTCTTTTCTTATTTTTCTTGTAACGAATGAGCAATAGAACACCTATTCCTATGCTCTCTATCATTTTGATTTATTTTAATTCAATTTTCAATTTGTGATCATGTAGGAGCGTGTTAGTCAACCATAGGTTTTTTTTCTTCCCTTAAGGGAGGAACGAAAGGAACTATGGGAGGTTGTTCAACCACATTCTCTTTAGATTTTTAAAATTTTTTGACTTTAGGAGGTGTAATAGGATTTATTTTATTATCTCACAGTCTCTTATAGGAGATAGGTGGAGGATTTGTCATAAGATAGTCTTGATTACTTGGGAGAGATTTTGGTTCAATCATGGTTTCATCAAGGATAGTAGGCTCAATCATGGGTTGAGGAATATTGGTAAGGGATAATTCTACTATGAACTTTACCTTAAAATTTTGATAGGATTTGAAAAGGAAGTATTCATCGGGTCTAATAGGTTCAATAGGCTTAGGCTAAAAGAAATCCAGCAAGAAGTTCCCATAGAAAGACATAAGATTAAAGCTGCTATGATGCACAGTAAATATTTCATTGCTAAATGGAAACTTTAAACAGTTATGCAAAACCAACGAGATGACCTTCATGGAGTGAAGCCATGGATAACAAAAATTCACACGGAATTGATCCAATGTTAGGATGATGGTGAACCAGACATTTAATTGTTTCGGGCCAAATTTTAAAGGGATATTGATGGAACCTATTGTAGGGAAAGAAAAATAATTATGAATTTTAATCCATGCTTTCACTCTTTCATATGTATCTTGATAAATCTCATGCACAAATAGGAATTCTTCAGTGATTACATTCTTTACACAGACAAGATTAATTAATATCCCATTGGTAGGCTTTTCATTGATTCTTATAGCTATGTAAAGAGGACCATCAAGTGCATGTTTAAGTATGTCTTGTTGTGATAAATCAATGTCAAACAACATCTTAGTTATGCCCTTATGAGGTCTGGCTTCAATAAATAAAACCACATATTCGATAGAGTTTTCTTCATTATCATTCACGTTATCATTATTTGTGTCAACATTCATCACATTATTCTTTGTTTCACTAGCTTTGACAAATTAAATATTATGAATTGGCATAGGACTGATAACGGTTTAAAAGTTTTGATTAGGAGGAGCTAAACATTTATTACCTTGATCATTAAAACTTCAAATCTGAATATGATTAGAATCAACGAGGTCTTGTACAAGATGTTTAAGACACTCAAAATGTTCCATATCATGTCCATTTTGTTGATGGAAATGGCAAAGGAATTTGGTCTATAGTTTGGAGGTAAAGGATTGGTATGATCTGGAGCTCTAATAGGAGGTAAGGACACCAAATTCTTTCCTAAGAGCTGCAACATGATATTATGAAGGTGTAGTGTAGAAAAAATTAACCCTTTTTCAAACTTAATTTGGGAATAACTAATATTGAACTAACCTAATAATTCCTTAATTCAATGTTGTAATGTGTTGTAAAAATTCACATTGACTCTAGGGCCTTTTTAACAAAATGTCCTTAAATTGTACCTTATTTATGGTGTTGTAAAGTGTTGTATTACACTTTCACACTTATCTAGAGTTTCATTAATTAATTATGGTCAATTGAACTTAATTGGAACCTTTAATTAAAATTGAAACCCTCTTAATTACACTTTCCAAAGGATCTATCCCGACACCCAATTATGATATAGCATAACATTTAATTTGGAAAATTTGAGGTCTTAGAAAATGGTGCTAGGACCCATTTTACTTTATACGAAAATGAGTCCTCTCCACATAGGACACCCCTTTCTTTGGAATTTTTGAGGTGAATTTTTGATGTTAGTTCATCCCCCTAAAGCATGGTCCTAGAATGTTATGCTAGGACCCATTCTCCTTTAGTGGAAAATGTTGAACAAGATAATTTAGAGGGGGTGAATCATTTGTAGCAAATTTAACCTTTAAAACATTCACTAGAACTTAGATCAATCATAAATCCTTTACTCTACTAAATGATTAAACATTAAGTGCATGGGCATAAACTAAAAAGAATTACATAAAAAAAGTAACACCAAATTTATGTGGAAAACCTAGTGAGGGAAAAAACATGGTGAGGACTAGCTCACAATATAAATAATATCAAAAATTGATTATAAAGGATCACTACTAGAAAAGGCTCACTCCCAAAAGGACTAACTTTTTGGATCAGGACTTACTGTCCAACAAGGGTTAACCACACAAAGGGCTCACTTCCATAGAGATATAAAGAAGGTAAAAGGGATATATTGCAAAGAGAATAAAATCTCAATGCAATAGAGATTTGCATTGCAATTCACTCAACTACTTGCAGATATACATGAATAATAGAGTACACCTTCAACTCACTACATCTGAAAACTCAGCATTTAGAATTTGTACTAATCAAGAACACTTGCATCACATACACACACTATTTCACACCTATCTTTCATCTATCTACTCATATTTATTTGCACTTATCTCTTGTACATCTTTCACCAATAACACATCATGTATTTATACTATCTTAAACTTTGAAACATATCCAAAGTCGACCATCCATTATTAAATTCAAGTTAGGTAAGTGCCAAACATCCTAGGGTGGAGTTAGAATGAGGGTGACCCAAACACATGCTTGATGAGTACCCAAATAATATCCAACACGCTTCATGAACTTCGAAAGTAGTATTCAAAATAAGGTCATCCAAAATCGTGTAAAATAGATAGAACAATTAAGCACACACAAACCTTAGCACGATCCAATCTTTCTAAACACAAATTATCTTCAACATGATAATAACAGCTTAAATCTAGAACCACAAGTCCTAAGACTCAAAAAAATAAATATAGACCAACATCATTTCTCCCGAACCTTAGCCAAATACATAGAAAACCACAGTTCATAACTGGTGAACATAACTTGCACTATAGAATGAATTAGAAGCCAAAAATATGGATATAGTAGCTTCCAACAACCATGATCAACATATCCAAACCAAAAAAAATATAAGAAAAACTTGAAGCAACCACTGAACACCTGCAACCTTTCTTCATTATAATTTTCTCAATATCCTCGACATATACAACCAACTGCCTACATCCATGATATCACTAAAAAATAGTAACCAGTTGATAACTATTTAACCAGTTCACATCAATGACAAAACCTTCATTCTTGTAACAATATTCCCCTTTCTCATTAATGGAAACACATTATGTGAAAAACCATCAAAGACAATACACTAGCTTTGAACACACTTTTCATGATTTTTCTTATGTTTCTCCCCCTTAGTAGATACTCTTATTTTTTCACATCTTCCTCATCTCACATCTTCTACATCTCCCCCTTTGACATCAATGGAAAATGCAAAGGATATTTTACTTTGATTTACCCTTTGAGATTAAAAATATAATACTCTTTTAATGACAACAAATGACACTAACTACTCCCCTTGAGAGGTAGCCACCAAAACATCAGTCTAGAAGAAAGATAGATCCATAGACCCACTAGACTGATGCCTATCCATATACATCTAGTTAAAAAAATGAGGGGCAATCACCCCTAAATTCTACTGGAGATACTCAAAAGTATCTCTAGGAAGATCCTTCGTAAATATATCAGCAATATAATCCTTCATAGGTACACACTCAAGCTTACCTTCATTCTCCACAACCTTCTCTCTCAAGAAGTGATACCTGATAGATATTATCCTCAAGTGCATTACTAGATTCTTTGAAATTTTAATCACACTTATATTATCACATAATATAGAAATAGGATCATCATACATTACTTTGATATCTTTCAATGTTTATTTCATCCATAAAACTTTTGTACAACAAGATGCAAAGACAATATACTTAGCTTCAGTAGTAGATAAAGAAACTTAATCTTTATTTTTACTCAACCATGTCATCAATCTGCAACCAATAAAAAATGCACCACCACTTGTACTTTTTTTTTCATGTACACATCTAGCCTAATCTACATTTGTATAAGTACTTAGTATAAATTCAATATCCCTATGATACCATAAGCCATAATTCGAAGTGTCATTCAAATATCTAAATATTATTTTAATAGTAGCATTATGTGTTTCCTTAGGATATTCTTGAAATCTAGCCAAAAGACAAATTACATGCATAATATCTAGTATAGTAGCAGTCAAATACAATAGTCCACCAATCATAGATATGTACTTTCTTTGATCAGCCTTATGTAAATCATCATCTTTACCTAATTTTCAACTAGTCACCATAGGAGTGCATACCGGTTTAGAACCATCCATCCCAAACTTCTTCAACATCTCTCTCACATACTTTGACTATGAAATAAAAACCCATTTCTTTGTTTGATTAATTTGTAGCCCAAGAAAGAAAAACTCATCTCACAAAACACGGACATCTCAAATTATTTTTCCATTTCTTTCCCAAACATCTTACACATAGTTTCATTTCCTCCAAAGATAATATTATCAACATATACAACCACAATCAAGATTCTTTCATTTTAAATTTTAAAATATAGATTACTATCTGTTGTACCTTTGTTGAAACTTTTTTGAATCAAATACTCATCTAACCTTGCATACCAATCTTTAGGAGCTTTCTTGAATCCATATAAAGCTTTCTTCAATATGAAAACCGTATCCGGTTGTTCTCAAAACTAAAATTTTTCTGGTTGTTCCATGTAGACCTCTTCTTTTAGTTCACCATTCAAAAAAGTAGACATAACATCCATCTGATAGAACTTGAAATATTTATGAGCAGAAAACACAAAGAACATATTGATATCTTCCATTCTTGCCACTAGAGCAAAAGTCTCCTAAAAATCTATGCATTCTACTTGTGAGTAACCCATACACACATGCCTTACTTTCTTTCTTACCACTTCTCCATTCTCATTCCACTTGTTTCTGAATACCCACTTTGATCCAATTATGTTTTTATCTATCGGTCTAGGGACCAATTCCAAATTTTGATTCTTCTCAATCTACATAAGTTCTTCTTTCATAGCTTCCATCCAATGCTCATCTTAACATGCTTCACCTATAGTCTTCAATTAAATCTTAGAAAGTAAACATAGATTTATCTCACCAGTAGTAGCTCTACTTCTTGTCAATACTCCTTTTGTCTTGTCTCCAATTATCTAATTTTTTAAATGATTTTCTTCACATTTATAGGTGTCTTAGGGGCCACAACCAAAGCTTCTTCTTCCTCTTCTTATTCTTCTTCTTCATTATTCTTCTCTTTTTCATCCTTCTTAAATTTTCTACCACAATTTCTTCAATATTTATGTACTCAGGTTCATCAGATACATATCCATCAACATCAATAGAATTCTTTATTGCTTCATCAACTTTCACATTTTTTCTTTCTACAATCTTTCTCAATCTTTTATTGAAATATCTGTAAGCTTTGCTTCTAGTAGAATATCCAATAAAAATACCTTCATCACTTCTTGCATCAATCTTCCCTAAATTTTCTTCGTCTCGTATCATATAACATTTCCTTTTAAATACCTTGAACTACTTAACAATAGGAGTTCTTCCACACCATATCTCATAGGGGGTCTTTGTTTTTTTTCTCTTGGTTGAACTCAATTGAATACATAAACAATAGTGAAAATAGTTTCTTTCCAGTAAACATCTGGTAGACCAGCCTCACTAATCATTGATCTAGTTGCTTCTTGAATTTTTTCGTTCTTTCTTTCAACAACTCCATTCTGTTGAGGAATTATCAAACCAGATAACTACCTTTTTATTCCATGAACTTCACAATACATATCAAACTCATGGGAGGTAAATTCACCACCTATATTAGACCTTAAGCATTTTAGCCTCAAATTTACTCCATTCTCAACTATAGCTATGAATGTCCTAAATCTTTCACCTTGTAGAATTCTCACTCTTGTAGGACCACTAAGATATATATGAGCTAAATCTATTAGCCTAGTAATAGATTGTTTCTTTGATCTAAAATGATTTCTTGCTTTATTTCCAAACTAATAATTCTTGCAAATAGCATTAATAGGCTTTGTAATCCTTGGTAAATCTCTCACGGCTTGTACTACACTAATCCTTTCCAGATATCAAAATTCATATAACAAATTCTCTGATGATATAACCAATTTTAATTAATTTGAATCATAAAGCATCATCCATCATCACCCTTAAGTTGATATATATTTCCTTAATATTTCTTTCCTGCATCAATTATTGTTTTGGAGTCTGTCCTGATTTGACATATTTCATCCTTGAATAGAAGATTATATCCTTTATTACACATATGTCCAAAACTCAAAATATTATGCATTAAACCATTAACATAGTAAACATCATTAGTATTATTCTTTCCATCAAAACTTATTGAACCTATCCCATAAATATTAGCACCAGTATCATCTCTGAACATAACTAAGCCTCCATCATATTTTTTCAAGTTTAACAAACTTAATCTTATCACTAGTCATGTGATTTGAACAGTCACTGTCAAAAACCCAATAGTTCTTTTCTTGTTTAGCATGTAGGGTAGAGATTACAGTACCTTCATCTTTCTCTTTCTTCGAAGGGCATTCCTTCACCTATTTTTTAGAGTTAGTAGAAGTAGGTTCATCTTTTATAGCCAAGAACAAGCATTCATTGTCATCAGGATCTCCATAATTAGACTCTTCATAAAAAATACTAGCATCCTTATTAACATAATATGCTCTATTGATATTCTTACCTTTGTTTTGTTTGTTAAATCTTTATTTATTCCTCTTAGCTCTTTTTGGACATCTCGAAGCATAATGACCTATTCCTCCACAACTAAAGAATTTAAAGGGTAGCTTACCTTCATAATTTTTAGAGCCTTTCCTCATCCTTCTTAAAAAGTTAGCTTCTACTTCATCAATATTTTCTTCATCCGGATCTTCAGTTCTTGTAGCCTTGAAATTAGTTCTAATTTGGATCGATTTCTCAAATTCGGCTTTCTCATCTCATAAGATGTCATAGTTCCCAATAATGTATCTTTAGTGCAAGTCTTGTAGTCTATATGTTCTTCAATATTACATACCTTCTCATTGTATGCATTACGGAGAGTTCTAAGAATCTTCTTTAAAATCTTGGATTCATCTATTATAGCACCAAGTCCTTGCATTCCACCTCCTATCTCATCCAATCTCTATACATAAGATTTAACATTCTCATTTTCAAACATATGTAGGACATCAAACTGTGTCTCCAAATTCTACAACTTTACCTCTTTGGCCCTTTCATCTCCTTCATGCGCCTTTTCTAGATCATCCCAAACTTCTTTAGAAATCTTCATATTTTGAACTGTAATCAACTCAAAATGTGCAAGACTATTCTTCAAAATGAACTTCACCTTATTATTTACTTCACATACCTTGATTTCATCAGCTATGCTCAGACCATTAGTAGGAGGAGTGTAAGTAGTCTTGTAAGCTTTATCCACACCATATCCATAATACTATAGATATTCTTCCATCTATATTTTCTAGATAGAAAATTAGTTCCATCCAACTTTGGATACTCAAAAGTGATTTTTCCTACCATCCCCGACCTTTCTTTTGAAATTAATCTCTTCTCTAAGGAACCAAGATCTGATACCAATTGTTGAACAAGACAAATAAGAGTGGAGGTGAATCAATTGTAGAAAATTTAACCTTTAAAACATTCACCAGAACTTAGATCAATCACAAATCCTTAACTCTACTAAATTATTAAACATTAATTGTAGGGGAAGAAATTGAAAAATATCAACTAAACACAATAACACCAGATTTATGTGGAGAACCCAATGAGGGAAAAGCCATGGTGATGATTATCTCAAAATATAAAGAATATCAAAACCGATTACAAAGGCTCACTACCAAAAAATGCTCACTGTCAAAACATGACTAACTATGTGGATCGAGATTCACTATCCAAAAAGGGTTAACCACCTAGAGGGCTCATTATCATAGAGATAAAAAGAAGATAGCAAAGATATTTTATAAAGAGAATACAATCTCAATCCAATAGATATTTCCACAACAATTTTCTCAACCACTTGCATACATGCATGAATGATAGAGTACACCTTCAGCTCACTACATCCAAAAATTCAACATTTAGAATTTGCACTGATCTACCACACTCACATCACATATACACACTATTTAACACCTATCTCACATCTATATACTCATATTTATTTTCACTAATCTCTTGTACATCTTTCACCAATAACCCATCCTATATTTATACCATCTTCAACTTTGAAACGTATCCAAAGTCGGCCATCAACTATTAAATTCAAATTAAGTTGGTTCCAAACATCCTAGGGTGGAGGTAGAATGAGGGCGACCCAAACACATGCTTGATGAGAACCCAAATAAGTCCCAGAACACTTCATGAACTTTGAAATTAGTGTTCAACACAAGGTCGACCAAACCCATGTAAAACACATAGAACAATTAAGCACACATAACCCTTAGCAAGATCCAATCTTTCCAAACACCAAAATTATCTTCAGCATGATAGAATCAAAAGTCATAAGACTCAACCAAAAAGAAATCTAGACCAATTACATTTCTCCCAGATGTTAGCTACACATACAAAAAACCACAATTCACAACTAGTGAACCTAACTCACACTATTTAATGAATCAAAAGCCAAAAATATGGATATAGTAGCTTCAAAAAACTAGGATCAACATATCTAAACCACACAAACATAAGAGAAAAACCTAGAGAAAAACATGGAGCAACCATTAAACACCTTCAACCTTTCTTCACTATAATTTTCTCAATATCCTCGACATTTACAACCAACTACCTGCATCCATGATATCAATGACAACATTCTAGTTGATAACCAATTAACTAGTTGAAATCAATGAAAACACCTTCATTCTTGCAATAATGAATAGGTCCTCCTCATATAGGACACCCATTTTTTAATTTAATTGTGGCAGGATTCTAATGGTTTTCAATCCTAGATCTGATGTCCGCTTGAATTATTTGAATTTTGGGGTTAATTTCTAGATTTTGTATAAATATGGGGTTAATTCACATTTTTTCACCTAGCAAGTTTTCATAAGCATCCTAAGAGATCACAAGAGAATTATAGAGAAATTCAAGAGAATTCCAAAGGCAATTAAAGGAAGATTAGTGAAATTTTATCAGAACAATTCAAAGTCATTTCATCATGTCAAAGGAATAGTGCATTCAAGCATTTTGTTCAGCTAAGATAGTTGATGTAGTATTAAGGATCTACTTGCAAGCATTGTTTCACATCTAACTTGAGATCAAGATATACATTCTTCATGGCCACCTCATGTTAGTTTGCAAATTTAAATTTTGAGATAACTTCCAAGGCATCAATATTTCATTATTTCATGTTCATGCTTCAATTCCATTATTTCATCATTTGGTTTAATTACATACAAGGGGTTTGACCGAGGAAAACCCCTACTGACTAACAATCAACTAGTTCTTCTCCCCTTTGATGTGTGTTTTTGGGATTTTACGTTGAAGATCAAGTGGAGAGCAAGATTGGAGAAAAAATTCCAAATTTGTCAAGTTGTAAAGTTGTCATCCACATTACGAGATCATGAAAATGAAGCTATAGAATTTGTTTCAAATTTTCGGGTGCTGAAAGTGTAGATATTGAAGAAAAAAACCTAGAAATCTATTTTGTAAAACCCTAATAGGATCCATTCACCACTAAAGGTGAATGAGTCCTTTGTGAGGCCTGATGTAGTGAAAACCTAGGATATGGGAGTGCAAACTGAGAGGAATAAAACCTAGAATTCAATTTCAAAACCCTAATAGGGACCCATTCACCAACAAAGGTGAATGAGTCCTTTGTGGCCTAGAAATAATAATTTTTCTATAAGGTACACATCATTTCTAGCTCTCAACACTCCCCTTTTCATTGCTATAATAGTTAGGATCAATTTCTAATTGTTATTTTGGCATTTCGGCCCTCATAACTTAATGAAACACACACCTGATAAAAATTAGGTTCATCATTGATACCCTATTGATGGTGAAATTCTATTTTTCTTTGTTTCATTTTGGTGATCCTGACCTATTGAATATTATAATTTTTTGATATTGGAGTCTATTTTTCATCCTAGGTTAGATTTTGCATTCATTTGCATTGAATTCAATCTCATTTAGGGTTTCTTATTTTTCAAGCAAACTTGCATCTCATTTAGGGTTTAGAATTACATTGTTTTGCATTCTCTAAATCTGAAAAATACAGAAATAAGTCAATCATTTTACATACCATTTAGATATCATAAATTTGCATTTGAAAATCAAAACAACATTGCATTTTAAATTAGGTCTTTGCATTCATTATTTTATTAAATTTTCACATTACATTTCCATAAAATCTGAAATTGAACATTACTGTCTCAAACCTGGAACTGAAAGACATTGCAGAAGGCCTTAAAATCATTAAAAAATAGAAAAAACCCAAATCAAGGACCCATCCGCATTTACTGGTGAATGAGTCCCTGATCAGGCTTGACCTAAAATTTCTAGCATTTGAAAAGCATTGAAGAGCACTTAGAAATCAGTCAAAATATTTCAAAAATTCTTAACCAGAACCCATTCACCCTTACTGGCGAATGAGTCCCTGATAGGTCCTAATCTACAATTTCTAGGATGTGAAACCTTTGTTTTAGGCTTTTGTTTATTGTTGTTATATTTATGTTTTAGTTTTGTGGTTTTCTATTTCATTCAATTAATTGAATATAGCTTGCTTTGCTTCATTTAGTGCATTGTTAAAATTCAAAATGGCATTTACAACAATTCATTTTCAGTCTATTGCATAGTGTAATAAAAAAAATACATTGTTTTAAGTCTGAAGATCTCAAAATGTGTACATTTCTAAAAAAAATATTTGTTGCATACATAATTCTTCTATTCATATAGATTTGCATGAGTTTGAGAAAAGTAATTTTCATGTTTGCATATACATTGTTTATATTTTTGAACCATTTCATGAGATGGATAAAATTACTTTTCATTCTTGAGCACACAATGTTGGCATTTTACCTTCATAAGCATGCTAAGAAAAATTCCATCACTCCTACTTGTGAAAATTATTTAGTGAATGGGGACCCAAGCATAGGCAATCATCACAACCATAATTTTTCTTCTCTCGATACCTCTTCTATTAGTGATGAAGGTACCATGGTGAAAGAAGTTGCAATCACTGAGAATCATGAAAGGCTTGTTTTCCCCTCTCCTCCTCCCCCTTGGACATATATTATGAGAAAAGAAGATGAGATCACCTAGGGAGAATGTTTTAGTGATAGAATATATGTTAAAAGATCCAATTATTTAGAGTTATATTATTATTTATCTCCTTCCTAATGTCCCTAGAACATTTGGAAAGATCTATTTGAACAAAAGGATACAATAATTGGTGAGCATGAAAATCAAAGTGGTTCTTCTCTTGATGCCTCCCCTTTTGTGATGAAGTTACTTCAAAAAATCTAACTATGGAATGTGATGAATATTTTTTATTCCTCTCCTAAAACCTCTCCCACTAGGGTAGATATTATGTCACAAGAGAATGATACCTTAGAGAAAAACGATGAAATCATGGACAATCATAACGATCAAACTTTTCCTTCTCCTAATATCTCTCGTATTTGTGAAGTAGATATTTTGATGTTGGAAGATCAAAGCAATGAAAGTTATGAGAATCTTATTTATCTCTCTTCCCCTAGGAAAAACCTTGTTGAACAAGAGAATGCCATCATTTATAAACAAGAAAATCCAACCCTTGATAATTCCCCTACTTGTGATGAAGTCATTCTAGAAGAACCAACCTTTTCATGTCAAGAACATCTAGTTTGTATTTCTCCTAAAAACTCTTCTCCTACAAAGGAAATCATGATGCATGAAAATAACAACAATAACAATAGTGATGTGACTTCCTTAGATGATGGTGAAAAGATGACACTAGACTGCCCTTCATTAGAGAGACATCAAACTGAAACCATTGAGGTTATGAATGCACAAGTTTCCATTAGATCCCCTTTGATTATTGGACCTCATAAATACCCTATGGGACATCCTAAGAATCCTCTAATTATTTACCCACCCTCACAACGACTAGAAACTCAAAATAAACCCATCCTCATCCTCAAACCACCTAAGAATAATGTTTCACATCAATCAATTATAACATTGTTGCTCATACATATAACACTAGGAACAATCTGCAGCCAAGATGAACACCTTCAACATCCCTCCCATTGCCTAACCCTATCATATCTATTCCTCCTTGTTTTCCTTTACAAAGTGGAAAGGATTATGATCTTGTTGAACAACTTAAGAATACTCCTACTAAGATATCCTATAGGAAATTATTCAAGCCTCACCTATTTATCATAACATTCTTCAAAGCTATTTACAACAAGCTCCTACCATTCCTAATTGTATAGGAGCGAATTTTCACCCCTTACACTTATTCCCCTTTTACACATCCTCACCTTAGAAAAACAAATCAGAAGGAAAAATTCCACATCAGCAAGTTTCCTTCCTTCCACTTGGCACCTATTTTTTGTGTCAGTGGGAGAATATTTGTTGGGGATGTGAGTGCGGTGTGGGGACATCTATGCAGTGTGCTTCCACCCCTAACATATTCCTGCCTCTAGTGTCCATAGGGACATTACATTCTTCATTGGGCATGAAGCATAATGCCTCTATATTGACCAACCGACCCGAAAATGGCTCTTTCCCTCCCATTTTGGTCTTCAAATGCCTATCTTTCTGATTCAACCCATCTTCATAGAAGTTCTTGATCTCTTTGGGAATTCTCAAGCATTTTCCAGCATTCTCTCCACTCTCAAGCAACATTTTGACACTGCATTGCAGAAACAACACTCCATAAACTTAGTAAAGAAAGTGTGAACCAAGCCATTGTAGTGTGGGCTTGAGGTTCTACAACACCTCCCTTCATCACAGTTGAGGTTGTGGTGATTGTTCAATCCTTCTTTCTCCTCCATTGGCTAGTGAGCTCTTTGTGGAGGTGGTAACATTTCACTCCTCTCCTTTAAAATTTTGTTGAGTATCTATTTACTATAACGTTTCCCTCTTGTTGCTATCTGCTTGTCTGTGGAGGTGGAAACACCAAAATGGGGGTCTATCTAAGATAGGACCCTGTATAGCCCCACAAAAATTCCCCTCTTGCCTGTGTGTAGTGGACATGCTTTTAGAGATAGCTAGTGAATTGGTGCCTCAGTGAGATTACCTTCATCATTCTAGATCTCATCTATTTGCTTTATCATATCCATTTCTATCTTTCCTTCTTTATAATTCTATTTTTTTCCTTTAGAAGTCATTATCTAGGCCATCAACTAGTTTTCTAGTGGTTCATACTATCTTTTTGGTCCTTTGGTTGTATGGATGTCAGTACACCTGAGAGATTCCAATGTGCCATATGATCATCCTAGAACTTTGCTTTCATCCTCGGGCAAAGAGCTACCTAAGATACAATGTTGAACCCAAAAATTGGCTCGCCTAGCCCCAAATTAGATCTCAGGTCTACAAAGTGGTTGAAGGACCTTATAGTCCTCATCATTCTCATCCCCTATTTCAAAACACTCCTTTAGAGTGTAGTAATTTGTGGAAGCCCTATGCTCTTGAACCTCCATGACCTTAAGCCTTGACGTGGTTGGTCCCCTTCTTATATTTTTGGTGAACCCAACATGAACCATTTTGGTTCTATTTTTTGATACTGAAAGTTCCTTTCCTCATATTCTAGGAGTCTTGTAGGTGTGAGTGTTGTGAGACCTTAACCTTGAAACCCAACTTGTGACCCCTAGTAGGCGTAGTTGGAAGGTTCCACAAGTGTTGCGCAATGAAACCTTAAGTTGGTCACTATCCTATTTTGCAACCTTTGGGGGAACCTGACATGAACCATTTTGGTTCCATTTTGTGATACTGAAAGTTCCTTTCCTCATATTCTAGGAGTGTTCTAGGTGTGAGTGTCGTGAGGCCTTCACCTTGCAACCCAACCTATGACCCCTAGTAGGTGTAGTTGGAAGGTTCTATAAGTGTTGTGTAATGAAACCTTAAGTGGGTCATTGTCCTATTTTGCAACCTTTGGGGTGCTTTTTGAGAGTACCATTCAGTGCATGTGATGGCCTCTTTTCTACATTGACCTATCCCCCTTGAGAAACCTGTGAGTGGTTCTCCGAGTATAACCTTCACCTCATAGGATTTTCTAATGGGATTCAATAGATAACCATCTCATGTTTATATCCCTACATTGATCAATGGGAACATTATAGCGGTAGTTCTTGTTGATTTGATGTCTTAGGTGAATATCATAATTGAGGAGATTATGTTAATCAACTTCCTATATAAGGATGGGTATAATGCACCTGTGAGAACCATTTGTATACACAACAAGATTTTTGTACCTCCCCTAGGTAGTATCGTGTTATCGGTCCTTATCAAACCTAAGTCTGTGAACCTATTGTTTAAAACAATCTCAGGGTTTTAAATCCTCAGAGTAAAGCTAGGTATCCCCTAGTTCGTAGCTATGAATGATGTTCCCTCAGTTGTGCATAAGTGTGAAATCCATTCATGGGGGGTCAGTGCATGTGATTCATGACACTATATATAAACTGCCATTTTTGCATGATAGGTACTCCTTAGATCACTTTTGGCCTGCACCTATTAGTCCTCTTCCTCCTAGGAAGGACCTCTTGTACCAAACATATCAGAAGTACAAGAAAGGGATCTTGATGCTAAAAGTGAGATACCCTCCATCACCTTATACCATTTCACACGGGGCTTACTTAGAAGCTAACAGTGATTCTACCAAGGCCCGTAGAAGGGAGGAAGAGAAGCAGTCCCAAGATCCTTCTTCTACCCATTTTTCTATTCATCATAATTCTCTTTCTCATCATGTAGTTGCGCAGTCAGATGCCACTTTGCAATTATGAGAAAATCCTGCAGTGCCCGCTTGCCGAAAGTCTAAGCATCTCACATTCAAGCTTCCTTTGTTACCCATAGAGCCTAGGCCCATTTGGTATGGTAGAAATAAAGGTACCCATGGGGAATATTCTATGTCTCAGCCTTCGTGGCCTCCCACCACTTATGCTCCCAAAACATTAAATAGGAAGAGGCCCACTGCTAAGGTGTTAGAGATGATTCCCCCCACCATTTCTCAGCCTGCTCCTCCTGCTCCCATCTGGGAGTTTGTCCCTCCATTGGAAAAAAATGTGGTTTATACTCCCATGGCTGAGAAGGATCTCTCTGTCCCTTCACATCTTTCGGCCTCTAGCTCAAAGAGTCATAGAAACTGCTTTGCATGTGGGTGCAAGTGTTGATGAAAGTATCTCATGGTTCATTAGGCCACCTTGTAGAGAATGGATGTAGAGATGACCACCCCCATTTTAAGGCCTCCTAGTGCATCCTCCTCTCTCCTCCCCTTTGACTCTATTCAACCAAAATCTGTATCACTCTCGATTCTTCTTGTGAGTGTGCTTGACTCTAAAAGGGTGCGAGTTTTTGTCACTTCTTCAGTTGATCCCTCCTTGCTGATGTCCCTTTCAAACGTCTCTTATTTTTTGAAACTTGTAGATATGTCAAACACTTCGATGGTATCTATTGTGGTTTTCTCATCATACTATTCCTCTACACCTCTCACCTTGACTATGGGAAGTTCACATCCTCCGATAGAGAGAAAGGTATAGATTGGTCCTTCTAGCAACAAAGGGAATAGGAGGAGCCCACCTTCTTTGAAGGGTGGTCCTATGCTAACTTGTTTCATCCTAGTAATGATACTAGTCCCAACTTCCCTCGATTTTGTCACTGCTCCCAAATCACTTGGTGAGCCAAGTAGTGAATCTCGAGTGCAACCATCTCCATCCATTGAGGTACAACATGGAACTCCAATAAGGTGCATGCTCAACTCTCTAGATGAAGTTTCAGCCTTCTCAGTGATTTTTGTGAAGTCATTGACCCTAGCTCCACAAAATCTTAGCAAAGAAGGCCTTGAAAGGGCTTCTTCCTTAGCCCTTGCTGTGGGAGGGTTGAAACCTCCTCTCCTTAACATTCCACCACTATAGGCTTGTCTTGCTTCCCCTTATAATGACCTAGAGTGGGAAGTGGATGACCTCTTGGTTGATCAGTGTTAGAGGGAGGCCCCTTCTTTATCTTTAGAATAGATGTGTGTGTGTGTGTTGTAATGTGTTCCCTCATGATCATGCTCTGTGTTCTTAGATGAAGCTTCTCACCCCTATTGGTTCTTGGGTATAGGTGTGATTTTTGTGTCTTAAACATTCTATTTGTATCACCATTCTTCCATGTTTGTGATTGAATTTTGACAAATTGGGGATGATGTAAAGAGTCTGCATTTAGGCTCCCCTTCCATGTTGACCCAATTTTTTACTTTTACTTTGTCTTCTCATGCATTCCTCACATGGTCTAATATAGTGTGGGGTTGATGAAATTTCATTTATATACTACTATTATACTTATATACATATATTTATGAGCATCTCTAACCCCAAAATATCAGATCACCCTTGTGATTCTTATTTTTTATCTTACTTTTTCTCTTTTTATCTTTTCTTATCTTTCTCTCTCCTTTGCTTGAGTTGTCCCTCTCATGCATGAGAATTCCTTTTCTACAATAGTTTGAATTTTGGAAAATGAATTCGTTGCAAACAAATCTTTTCTTGAGAGTCTTTGGAAACCTTTCAAAAATCACATTCTCAACTTGAAACCCTAGCATAACATGTTTCCTTCATCATAGGTTTGTAAAGAAAGAACTTGAGAACTTTCCTCCAAGGTGGAAGTAGCTTTTACCTTCCCCTTGTGAGGGGGCACTTTATTCCTTTCAAATTACTTGATGAAGTGAACATATTTCAAAAGGATTCCTTAATGATGAATCGATTGAAGAAGGAACATATTTCTTAAACTTTCAAATAGTGTGTCCCTTGAGTGGACCCCCTCTTTACGTCGAGTTCCTAAGGGACCCCCCTTTAAATTTTCAAAATGTATCGATGGTCTATGTGACTGTCTTCTTGACTTCTTGCGTGGCCATTTTTTTCTTGACATGATTTATCCAAGGGTAAACATGTCTCTTTATAGGTGTGCCAGTAAATCCGCTTTCCAAAATCGACTATGCAGATTTGTTTATGGTGTTTTCTGCACAACAACTCAGATAGAATATGATATCCTATCTCTCTTGAAAGGTAAATCTCTATGAACAAAGAGATAACTCCAAGGTCTCTAATGTCAATTCTTGACAATGCAAATAAAACAACTCAGAGATAATGTGAAAATACTAGTAATCACCAAGGGACCTTACTACAAGCAAACACTGGACTCAAATTTATCAGATCTAGCAATAAGTTGATACTTTAAACCCTAAATTTAACCCAGATAATAAAGAAATAACAAAAGATAAAGGTTTTAGAGATAATTCTAACCCTAATATTGACAATGCAAAAGATAAGATGCTCAAAATGGACTGCTCCCTCATAAACTAATTTATGTTTGACCTAGATAAATCTGCAATCTTACAGGAATAGTGAAATCTTCTAAGGTGTTAAATATTTTCAAATCATGCATATTCATTCAAAAAAAACCTATTACAATTGATATGCACAAACATTCATAATTGAACTAAGCACTTTTTAAGTCCAGGCTAACTTTGCAAAGCAGCTAACAATCAACTAACTGCAAAAAGTATGGACTAGAGATCGCTGCAAACATTTAAAACATGAAACCCTATGCATCACCAAACCATATAACAATAAACTTAAGTAGTTTCAAAGATAGAATAGCAAGAACCTTTCCAGATAAAACTCAACACAAGAGAGATACCAAATCACAATATCCTTTCTTATATTCAATCATCCAAAATGACAACAATTCCAGTCTTCTATTACAACACCTTCTTGAAGATAAAACATAATATAACTCGCTCAAATATGAAATCTTTTAACTTTTCTACTATCTTATTCTATATTCTACTCTATATATTTTACAAATGAGGCATCATGCCTAGTTTATAGAGAACCCCCCCAAGATAGGTCAGCCCCAAATAAGGGTTTACAATAATAAATGCCACACAATAGGTGAGCCCAAAAGATATTTGAAATCAACATGAAATATGCAATTGCACCAATTTCATCCAAGTCCACCTGGGGTCTCAAAAACTCGATCCAATGCATGTGAATAATGGGAAGCACAAACTTCGATGTAACCCTATATAACTACTTCCCATCCTTATCTTTGGCACACTCTACTTCACCATGCACTGCCAACAATACTCTATCTAATTTGGCAATAGGTGGCACAGGAAAAACCCTAACCTTTCTCTCAAGAGACTTGATTTTATCTCTTGCTTGCCTTACTATACCATTTCAATCCATCCTATTTGTTAGATACCTGTCAATAACTAAAATGTAGGTTGTAGCATCATCTAGCTAATGCTTAGTAATTGGACCTTCACTAATTGGGGAATACACATCTCTTCACCATTTCCTTAACTGTTCCAACCTAAGATGCTTGGGAGAGAATTTATTTCTCCCTGTCATGATTTCAAAGAATGAGATACACCTATCATAAAGGGCAGTCAAGGTGTCCTCAATTTGCTTCCCCTATTTGTGTATCTTCTTCAAGGCCCTTTTCCTCATCTACGAAATCTCAAACCATTCCCAAGGCTCTGAAACCCTTGAGAAAGGAAGAATTCCATTCTTCACCAGCTGATCCTCAGTGTATTCCATAATGGTCTTTATTTTCTGCAGCAAGATATCTATGTCCTCCTTGCCCTGGGCTAGCATAGTCTTTAGCCAATCCACTGACCTCATGGCATCCCCTGTAGTTGAAAAGATATCCTTGATGGCACCATCTCCTTTGGTTTGAACTCCCTACAACCAACCAACTGTGGCATGGGTAGTGCCTTTCATCTTTACAAGCTTGGAGATTGTCTCTTGAGGCAAGAAACCTGCAGCAAAGGAGGAAGAGCTAATAGACTACAAGGGTTTCATCAACTCCTACAAGTATCTCTTTAATTTATCATTCTCCTTCTCCAACTCATGCATGGTCTATACCTCCTTCCTCAATCGGCCAAGGATTATAGCACTAGAGCCTTCATAATCCTCAATATCTTGTTCCATAGATGCATGCCCTAGATCAATGATCTGCACATGATAATCTTCTGCAGTCACCCCATCTCTATCCTTATCAGGAGCAGGGGTAGAAATATGGGCCACCTTGTTGTTGGATCCATATTTTTCAATCCTGGAAATGACCCTAGCTTTCTTCTTTGTTTTACCTTTCCCAATGTTAGCCATTAGGTCATCCCAATTGGGAGGAGTGTCCTCCACTATTACTAGTTTTCTCTTTAGTTCCCTATCCAGCGAACTTGGAACAGTGGACTCTGTCTGCACTTTATCCTGCTTATCTTGTTCTTGCTGGGCACTAGGTGCATCCCTCTCAATACTTGGCTCTGTAGGGATCTCCCTTACTGAATCCTCTTTATCTTGACACCGTTCCTCCCCTTTTTCCTGTTTTGGTGAATGAATATTAACTGGTATCTCTTCCTTTTGAGGGGATTTGTCCCCATGTACCTCTGTAGGAAAATTTGGATAGGCCACCAAAGGAGACTGAATTACTTTATCAATTTCCACCTCTGTATTGTAGAGGTCTCCTTCCTAGAATTATTCTTCTCCCAAGTCCTTAAGATCCTCATCCTTCTTTGGTTCTTCTGGCACACTGCCAGTCTCTTGAGGAAGGGTAATGTTCTCTTGTTCAATGATAGGAGTAGTCATAGGAACATCTCCTTTTGTTCCAATCTTCTTTTCTTGGACAAAGGAGCAGTGGTATCTACCTCCTCCTTTTCTTCTTCATCCTTTTCAGTCCCCTTTCTCTTTGAAACATTCCTTCTCTTCTTGGAAATGGGCTTCCTTTGTTTACCTGCCGAGCTACTACCTCTTCAGTTTGAACATCCCTAACCTTGATCTTGAAGGGAGATTCCACCTTGGCCTTTCCTTTAGGATCCTTCTCATGTGATTCCTCAGAAGTAGAATGAGACTCCAAGTCTCCCATTAAGTCATAGGTGCATTGCACACCTTCACTTTCCAACTCTAGCATTTTGTGCTTAAGCCACATTTTAGTATATTTGATCACTGGAGTCATAATCTGCTCCAACTCTATCTTTTCCTCTTCTAACTAGTCAATCTCTCCAACTGGCTTGTCCTTCATAGCCTCAAAGATGTGGCCCTAAATAAAATTCCCATCTTCTTCAACCTGGTCAAGAATCTCCTTTATGTTATATAATCTCACAAAATCCACTGGCAGCATGGAGAATTTCTTTTTCCTAACATCAAACTCATCACCAAGGTTAGCACAATAGTCTTCAATGTTGTCCTTGTGACTATATTCCCTGCTAGCCTTCTTTTGTGCCTCACAAGTGATATCAAATCTAGCCCTTTTAAAATGGAAAGAAAGACCAAAAGTGCTCATATCCTCCTCAGAAGCATGGGCTGATTGGATGGAAGGGCATACCCCATTTATTCCTATCTTCAATGGGAAGTCATTGCTAAACCCTGCCTTATGTTTCTCTCCCTTCACAATCACATCAAAGTCACAAATCTTCCTTGTGACTTCCAACAATATGATATGGTCTATTGGGTACCTTGGAAGTCTATAGAGAGCCCTTTGACAACCATCAATTCTTATGTAAGAGAAGGTAGGTAACTTAATGAACCAAGCCCCAAACCTTCTGATCAACTCTTTGGCCTTGTCTAAAATTATAACATGTTCAACACCTTGCAACAACCTAGTAATATACATGGTGAATGAATCATTCACCCTTCTACAACTTCCTCCTCCCAGGTGAAGTTGTGGATACACCTCATAAATTGCATCCTGCCCAAATATACCTCTAGTACTCAGCCCCTTGTATGGGTGAAATTCTGCAAGTGCATGCACCAATTAAGAAGTCATGGTGAAGGTATTTGTCTGTAAAATATTGCACATTTTTTCATGAATCACTACACTTATAGGACCTACCTAGTGGTATTCTATACCTTTCTCCATCCAAGAAATGACATTGAACATCCAAATCTCAAATACCCCTGCATTCTTCAATCCTACAAGCTTGTTGAGGAGAGTGATGGCCTCATAGTATTCACTCCTAAATTTGAGTCTGACTAGCTATTTAGGCAGCTTGGAGAAGTGAGACTTGGTCTTCTCCAGCCGAGAGTTGATTACCTGTTGGGATTTAACAACATTCTCCTTGTAGTATTTCTTGGTTGCATCCATATCAAAGGCCACCACATATGACCTATCAGGCATATCAAAAGTTTGAGCAATGGACAAAAGGTCAAAGTTCACAACAACCCTTCCCTGAGGACCAATTATTCTTTGTTTTCCCTTGTCATAATTCCTAGCACACTCAAGTACCAACTCATAGAACTGTACCATAGAGGGAAATCTAGCCACATGTGCTAACCCAGACTTGAATTTTCTTTTGGCCAACAAAGGGAGGTTCTATGTTGCCATTCCATCCTTAAAATATTCATAGTTCCACATTCCCACATTGGTATCAGTAATCCCTAACCAGACGGAAGTCAGTTTTCTCTCAGGAATCTTACTCTTTTTGTCCATTTTTACTCTTTCTACCTCAGAGATAGCAAAACCTTCAACACTTGGATCCGTTACCTTTCCCTTGCCATACCCAACAACAACTTGTCCAAATACTACCTGCAAACAAGTAAAGAAAACAAAATAAGATCCAAGATAAACAAAGTATCAAAAATCAATTATCCCAAAGTTTGGGATTTAGCCCCCTTCGCAGAATCCAGACTAGAGAGGAACTCTAGGGAAATCTGGAAAAGGCAGAATCCAGTGAAACAGGCATACAAATATCCATATCATGATTTTAAGCAATCAATTTAATCAAGGAATCCCTTGAAACAACTTACCATAAGTTCATTTGATCATTTAAATGCATCATCATCAAGAAAATTCTTACATAATCATCAAATTATTCATTCCCACTAAACCTCAGAAAAATCCACCTTAGACGGAAATCTCCAAGAATAATAATAGTTTCAACAAGCTGGTAAAATGAAGGAGGCACAGAACATTCGAGAAAATCCTGAGGGTGTGGATTCTAGCGAAGTTAATACAATTTTACCATTAAAGCACAATCTCGGGAGAACGATCAGGCGACGGACACCGAGAAAATTCGGAGGAAGCAGAAATCTGCAAGACAAGAAAAAGTCCGGATCAAAGGAAAATTATGAAGAACAAAGAGGAAATGGGAAAACTTGGGGAATTTTGGCAGAGACAAAATTTTGTGAAGAAACCAAAAACCTAAACACCTACGTTTCTCTTGTCCTCACCTAAATAGATCGAACGATCATGGACTAAGAACCTGGAGCTCAACAATGACTTGAACTAAAGCTCCAATGGATCAATCTCAAATTCAAAACTCATCTCCCAGGAAATTGAGAGGGATTGGCAATTCCCTAGGTCAAGAACCCTAAATCTTCTGCCATGAAAGCACAAAACAACTCAAGCATAAATTGTTTCCAAGATGATAGAAAATTCATGACAAACGCAAGCAAGCTACCTGAGACAACAACGAAAGACAAGCTGAAAGAAAATGCCCAGGACAAGCACCTGAATAGAATGGGAAATTCTCCAGCGTAACAAATGTAAAACACCAAACTGGCAAAGCATGAACCCCAAAAATGCCCAAGAAGCACGCACATCCAGTAAGAACGTATCAATGAATAACATGAAGGCACCCACAGAAAAGAAATCCAAACCAAAAGAGAGAGAACATTCACATACTGTGAGAATAGAGGAAACGAGACCAAGGAAGCTAACGATAAACCTCAATCATGAGAAAAACACGAATGGCACTTGGGAAATCCAAATGCAACACTCAAAGACACTTCCAAACGCATAATTTAGTAGCACACCTCAAGCTCAAGCACTCCAAACTCAAATGGAAAGTAAAAAATCAAACTCAAATGGAAAATCACTTCCCAAAACTCAATATAACACTGCCCAAGAAGTCGTGCAATCACCATTAATGCGATCGACAAGACTACCAAGACCAAACCTGGGAATCCGACGAAGCATTGGACTTTGGAAAAATCTGGACATGACGGACTTCTGCGAACAATCAAAATCATCAGGCTCCAACAAAAATAAGTTGTTACCAAGCTCCGACAGGAAACCGGGAAAGTCCGCCCAGGGTGGATTTTCCCAAAAACAGTGAAAAACCTAGAATTTACCCAAAACTTAAGGTTTTCAATATAAATCACAAATTGATCATTCCAACAGGCAAGATGAACATCAAAGCACATACCTAAGCAAGAAAAACTCGAAAAAAGAAAGGCCAATACACGAGAAGTGAAAGCCCAAAGAATGAAGAAAGAGGGTCCCTACTTTCAGTGGGGCGTGTGTGCAAAAAAACTGCACAACAAGATTCCCTTTACTTTGGGTTTACTCCATACGAGAGATCTTGAGGGATACCTCCTTGCAGATTTGCAGATTTGTAAGGTTCTCTTTCCTTTGGGTTTCCTCCATGTGAGAGATCTTGGGGGATGCCTCCTTGTAGGTCCGCGGGCCTGTAAGGCACTTTCATCTAGGTTTCCTTCATGTGAGAGATCTTGGGGGATATCTTCTTGCAGGTCTGTGGGCCTGTATGGAACTTACTTCATGGGGCTTACTTCATGTGAGAGATCTTGGAGGCTTCCTCCTTGTAGGTCTATGAGCTTGTGAGATGCTTACTTTTTGTGTTTCCTTCATGTGAGAGATCTTGAGGGTTACCTTCTTGTAGGTCTGTGAGCCTATAAGAATCTTTCATCCTATGGGATTTTTCCATCATTGGTCTAAGGACCTTCTATGTACATTGTGCAACTTCATAGTTCTATGGGGCTATGGAGTCCTTTGTTCTACTCTCCACTTTTGAGCTCGCCAGATCGTGGACTGCTTTGTCAATGGTTCATGTATGCATTTATAACCTTGCTGCCTCTCCAATCTACTTTACTGAAGCACTCATTAGTATTCATGATCACTAAAGTGGGGGAAAAATGTATAGGAGTGAATTTGCACACCTTATGCAAATTTCCCTTTTCACATCCTCACCTTAGAAAACCAAATTTGAAGGAAAAATTCCACATCAGCAAGCTACCTTCCTTCCACTTGGCACTTGTTTTATACATGTTGGTGTGGGAATATTTTTTGTGGACATGAGCATGGCATGTAGACATTTCCACAGTGTGCTGCCATCCCTAAAATATTCCTACCTTTGGTTTCCATAGGGATGTTATGTTCTCCATTAGGCACGAAGCGTAATGCCTCTATGTTGACCAACCGACCCGAAAATGGCTCTTTCCCTCCCATTTTTGTCTTGAAATTCCTATCTTGTTGATTCAACCAATCTTCTTAATAGTTTTTAATCTCTTTGGGAATTCTCAAGAATTTTCTTGCATTCTCTCCACTCTCATGTAGTATTTTGACACTCCATTGCAGCAACAACACTCTATCAACTATGTAAAGCAAGCCATTGTAGCGTGGGCTTGAGGTTTAGCAACACCTCCCCTTATCGTAGTCAAGGCGATGGTGATTTTTCAAGCCTTCTTTCTCCTCCATTGGCTAGAGAGTTCTTGGTGGAGGTGGTAATGTTTTGATCCTCTCCTTTACGATCAAGGATTAGTTTAAGAAACCCCGCCCTCGGCGTAGGTGTAAAATCCTGGAAAATCCTATATACTTCTCGATGAAAAATATTAATTTTATTGGCAATTTTTTTCGTTTTTCAAGAAAAAAAAAATCCCCATTGGCAAATATTTTATAATCCCTAGAAGTCTATGGAAAATTGTGGCAAATTGCAATTTTTTAAAATCAAATAAAATATTTTTCATTAGCAAATAAACCCATTTTTCAAATCAGAATTTTTTTTCCATTGGCGATTAAAACCTTTTTTCAAAGCAAAAAGTATATTTTCATTGGCGAATTAAAATAAATCTCAAAATAATAAAAAAATCCAGTGGTGAAATAAAAATCATATGGGCCATTCGATGGATGACTGTAGTTGCATTCCAGAAGTAAATCTCTAAAATACTAGACTTGCGATTTGAAACCTCCGGAATATCACTAGAACCATTAGAGTTCTAGAAATCAATGGTTGAGATTTTATTACTGTACAAATGGTTATAAATTTCTATTTCTCAGTGATTGGGTGACCTCGGCGGGATGCACAACTTTTGAAGTGACAACTCATTTAATGAATTGTACGATGCCATTAAGGGATGTCTTCAGAAACACCAATTGGATAGATTTAACGTAATATTTTAAATCCTCTAAAAGGATAGATCTTAAATAAGGTATTAAGGAGTTTGGAGAAATGGATTTAGTAGCAGATTGTCACTTCTTGCTGGTAAAGTTAAGTGAGCCTGCATACGAGGAAAGGTGGCAGCATTTTGAACTCCATACTCAAAGTTTCCTCAAAATGGTACTTCCAACAGATATTAGGGTATGGGAAGATGAAATTGTGGCCTTCATGCAACCAAATTTTAATTGGCCTGAAGAAGAGCAACTTGACATCATTTCCCAACTATGTTTAGTGGAGTGGAAAGAGAAAACCAGCTATGCCGAGTACAATAGGGTAATTTTTGTTTTAGAAGAAGAAAAAGAATGCGCTGAATTTCATAATTTTGTTATAGAAATGCAGTTGGAACTGTACAGAGTCCTAGAACCTCTAGCAGTTTAACAACATACACGAATCCTTTAGTGAATTGTGAATTTGTGACACATAATGATAAGGGAGTGTAGTTTCAGCTTTTGAGCACTTTTTGAATTTTGATTATACAAGGTGTGGGGTGACAGATTTGTGAAACCACATTTTTGGCATTAGAGAGATAAAATAATATACTTCTAAATCTTTGTATTTATCAATGCTTCCTTTTAATTATGAATGAATTATGTTTCTTCATGATAATTGTTCAATGTTTATTTGTTAGTGTTAGGTCAAATTCAAAATGCTTATTTTTTCATCTCTGAGACTTTGTGTTCAGATTAATTCATCGCTCATTCACTCTTTTCAATGCCTTGAATCTCAATGTTGTACATTTCATTTCATTTAAATTCTCAATCTTTTTGAAGAAAGTGTGGTTGGCAGTGGCAGTGGGGGCAATTAATGCCATTTGTGATATGAACATCCAAAGAAATTTCTTGGACAACTCATAGCTTTAATGAAACAAGATTTGTAATGATTTCATATCATTTGAATGAGTGATTTTGACAGCTTGTCAGCTTGAGGTAGAGTTCAAGTTGGCACGTAGCAAGACATCAATCAAATTAGAAATTTTAATTATACAAGTTGGTAGCGGCACTAATGGCCCATAAATAGGGATAGTGATTCAGTGATTAGTAGATAGTGCCATAAGGGTTTTTATTTTCTAGGGTTAATAAGGATTCATGAAGAAGATGATGCAATATTGGGGATACTATAAATTCTCCTACCTACAATTATGTAGTTATAGAGTAATCAGTAAAAGATGAATTTCCTTCAAGTTTAGAATGGGTGGAATTGGAAAGAAGTTGATTTGGTTAACCTGAATTTTCAGATGGGTTTTGAACCAAGATGAGGAGCTCTGATGGAGATAAGTGCTATCTAAATGCATAAAGGCTACAGGTAAAAGATGGGAGTAGATTTTTTTTTCCTTCTATATTCTAATAGCTCCCATTTCCCCAGCATGGTTGGCCAAGCAAGCCCCATGCATTTATTTTCAAAGAGACATTTGTTTTTCATCTTCTGTATGACTCTGGTTCTCGAAGGGGATAAGTACATTTTGTATCTTCATGGCTCCCATTTCCCAGGAGTGATTGGAACCCCCTTTGCCTAGCATGGTTGGAAAATCCACTAGCAGAAGCTTGGAATCATGAATTTATTTTTGGAGCCACATTTATTTTTAGAGATAGATGTGTATTAGGTTTTAAGCAACAAAGCTTGGAAATTGGAATCAATTTGTAATCCATTGTAATGAGCAACAACTTGGAATAAATTATTAAATTTTGTCTATGTAAAGTACTAAAGTGACACACTGATATATGTTATTTATACAAAATAGGAGCTACAATGCTACTCGTCTATAAAAATATATGTAATAATGTGACATTGAAATTCAGTTGCAATAAAATAAATGGTTGTGTTGTCCTATTCTTGAATCTTGATTCCTTGAATCTTCGTTATTCATTTACGTTTAAGAGTAAAGAGTTGTTTTCTGAGTTTGGAACTTCAGTGTCGCTATCTATTAATAATTTAATATATTCAAATCAATTTTTTTTCTTTTGAGAAATTAAGTAATATACTCTATGCAATATGCACTTGAGAATTCATGGTTATATTGGGCCATCGAGGGAATGCAATCATTCGTTCCACCGATGTTTATGTGTTACAACGATGTGCTTACTTTTGTTGATTCTATCTATATATTGGGGACTGGGAGCGGACCTTATGAGTTATGAGTCTTCGCCTTCGGGCCATTGATGGGGCTATGATGGGGGTTTCACCAATAAAGCATTGTTAGGCTGATGCTTATGGTATTGACTTTAAAACATATGTGTCATGTTAATTTTTTTAAGTTAATATAATAATTTAGTAAATTACTCAAGTTTCAAGTTCAACCGTTGGATGAAAATTTGATGTTGGTTGTAGCTACATTCCATAATGAAATGAACAAAGTGATGGGTTTCCTAACTTAAACCTCCAGAATCACCCTATAACCGTTAGATTTAGAAAGATCAACGGTTAAGATTAAGAATTTCCAACTTGTAGAGTCTAGACCTAAGAAGTGTCATTAACTTTAATGTTCCAATTTCGAGAAACAAAGCATTTAAAGAACTTTGTAGTTTGTACTGCTAAGTGTCAATTGTCAAGTGATTAGTGTTTAGTTTTAAACTTTAAAGTTAATATTATGAGTTATGATTGTTCACCTTCGGGCCATCGATGGGGCTATGATGGGGGTTCCACCGATAAAGCATTGTTAGGCCGATGCCTATTGTATTGACTTTAAAACACATGTGTCCTGTTAATTTTTTTAAGTTAATATCATAAATTAGTAAATTACTAAAGTTTCAAGTTCAACCTTTGGATGAACATTTGATGTATGGTTGTAGTTACATTTCGTAATGAAATGAACAGAGCGATGGGATTCCCAACTTAAACCTCCGGAATTACCCTATATCCATTAGATTCAGAAAGATCAATGGTTAAGATTATGACAATAGCAAACAATCAATATGAAAATTTTATGACGGTTTGGTCATTTAAATGCCTATAAAAATAATTGTTTAATTTACGAATTTTTATATATGAATTATCTTGAAAAATTAGAAAACAATGATAATTATTAGTGATAAATATAAAAATCTACTATTATAATTAACAATTAACAAAAGTTTCTAAAATTGTATTAAAAATAAATCTTGTTAAATATATTCTAAAAATTAAAAATAATTATGTTTTATTTTGAAAATATTCTAAATTAATATATATTTTTATAATAATATTATAAATCATATATATTAATATAAAAAATGATAGCTATTATAAAAAGTCAAAAGTTTCTAAATTCATATTAAAAATATTCAAAAAAGTTATATTCTATTTTCTTTTTATAATAAAAATTATAAAATGATATATTATAAATTAAAATACTATATAATAATTTTTTATGGTTTAATAAAAATATAGAAAGTCAAACTATACGGTCTAATAAATTTTATAGCTATAACATATCGTCTAAAATTGAAAAAACAATCAAATATTTAATAGACCATCAAATTCCGTAATGACATGCACAGAGCTATGGGCTTCCCAACTTAAACCTCCATAATCACCCTAAAACCATTAGATTTAAAAAGATCAACGGTGAAGAATTTGCAACTTGTAGACCTAAGATGTGTCATTCACTTTAATGTTCCAATTTTGAGAAACAAAGCATTTAAAGCACTTTGTACTGCTAAGTGTCAATTGTCAAGTGATTAATGTTTAGTTTAAAAGTTAATATCATTAACTACTCAAGTTTCAACCATTGGATGAACATTTGATGTATGGTTGTAGTTGCATTCCATAATGACATGCACAGAGCGATGGGCTTCCCAACTTAAACCTCCAGAATCACCCTATAATTGTTAGATTTAAAAAGGTCAATGGTGAAGAATTTGCAACTTGTAGTTTTGTAGACCTAGCTCCTAAGACGTGCCATTCACTTTTGCATTCCAATTACAAGAAAAAAAACATTTAAAGCACTTTGCACTTTGAAATTGTATAGTGATTTTTAAAGTCTTCAATCTTCAGATTGCTCATTGCAGTGCACCACCCTATTTTGGATTCTACAGTTCCACTTCCAACAACGCCATTCCAGTTTTCAAGCATCAAGACTCATAATCTGGGTAAGTGAAAGAATTCTTGTGGCTACATTCCAACTTTCATCGTTTGACATTTCTTAAAATCTTATTTTGTCAAAGTTTGAAGTTTGGTTTTAGACTTTAGAGACTCAAGAATTCATTAAAATTAAGGAGGACTGATAGTTATTACTTATTAGGGAATTCAAATTACACAACTTCACATTTTTACAAGCATGTCTACCACCAGTACCACTACAACAATGTCTGATAAAAAAATGCATTATGCAAAATTGCTTAAAACCCCAGGTTTCACCGATGGGTACCATGATATTTATGATCCTAAAATCTATGGTAGGTATACCTCAGAACTTAGATTTTCATCTCACAATAAGGCTGCAAAGCAAATAGAAGTTGATATTATCAGTGCGCCGTTAGGGTACATGATGTTACATGAAGTTTCCCTTGCCCATAATTTATCATGGTCTGTGTCAAAAATTATGATGATAAGAAAAGAGCAATTGTTAATAAAGATAACCAAGAAGAATTGTTATCCATTAATACAAAAGAACTTGGAAAAGTGTTCGGGTTTACAACCGAATAATTTGGAAACCACCACATTGACCTAGAAAAGCTTGCTAGTGATTATGAAGCAGTGCAAGAAAGACTGAAAAATGATTTCTTAAATCAAATAGTTAAGGATAGAAACAAATTGAAAGGTGATCATAAGCCTCCTTATAATTTGGATTTTTTTAAACCATGGGTTCAGGATACTATTTCCATGCTTGCATTTTGCCTCGGTCTGGATAGCAATTTGGAAGTGGGTGCAAGCCTCCTTGAAATGGTATATAATATCCATTATACTAAAGAACATGTCAAATATAATTATACACAACACATTGTAGAATCCATGCATAAACAATTTTTAATGATTAAAGGAGGTTCCATGAAGACATTTAGGTTCACAACCTACTTGTGCTATCTTTTTCTATTCAAATTTAGAGGAATGTTTCAGACCAACAAGCTTCAGATTCAGCCCTATAGTAATGAAGAGGAAAAAAAATGGCTCTAGTATATGAATGGACCAATGAGATAAGGATGCATGATTCTCAAAGGAACTACAGTCATTTTGTAGACTATTTTTTGGCTCCATTGCATCAAGTAATTACAAATAATCCAATGCCTAGATTGCCTAGGTCATGTAGAAACTGCATGCAACTAGGAAAAGAAATACAATTGGCTGATTGGTACTTAATGGAAGAATATATTGTGCTAAGATTTTATGGATCAGGAGTACAACCATACAAACTTCCAATACATGTGACATAAAGGGTTTTTGCATTGGAATATGTAAGGAAGGTGTAGAGTGCTGATGAACTACACTTTCTCAGTCAGCAAAAGAAGACCTTATTTCCTTCTTTACCTTTTTCATGTGGAGGGTTCACATTCGAGAGAAAAGCATTTAGTGTGGCACATAATCTTTTTAATTTTTTTGACTTTGATCCTATCTGTCACTAGTAGTATGATCCATGTGACATCATTAAATCAATGATTGTGGCCAATAGGAATGTTGCAAATAGAATTCAACATCAAAGTAAACCCTTGCTTGAAAACTTGAGAAACAAGGATTCTTGGGATGAGCTCAAAATAGCAATGGAGAAAAGTGTTGTTGAGAATAGTATTTCTTTTGAACAATTGTCAGCAGAAATTATGGCATTGCACCAAAAGACAATCAGGACATACAAAATTTTTTATGTAAAAAGTGATAAACCATCTAGTAGAGTAAAAATTCTAGGTTCTCTAGAGACGAAACTTATAGATAAAAAATGATCATGATCAAAAATTACTACCTTTTGGTCTATGAGGAAGGACCTAGGTGATCCAAGAGCTCTTGAAGAGTATGATAATAATGAAGAAGATGAAGAATTTAGCAAATTGTGGAATATAGAGCATGGGCATCCTGATGGACGTGATGAATCTGATGATGATATTGATATGGAAGAAGAAGAACAAAGCCATGCCAATTACAAACCTGGTTTAAGTGAGGCCACAAAAGCAAAATATGCTTCAATATATACTTCAGGAGCAGCCATACTGGAAAAAATTGGTTATGAAGGTGGTCCTTTGGGGTCCAAAGGACAAGGTGGAGGCCCTTAGACAATACAAAGTGTTGAGCATAGAAAAACAGTTGATAAATCTAGCCTTGGGCTTGGAGGTGAAAAAGTAGACCAAGGGGATACAAGACAAAATCAATTTGTTAGAGCTTCTAGTCCTCATCCTCATGGTCAAATACAATCACAACTAGGACATACCCTTGGTGGATAGCTTGGTGCAACTAGAAGTGCCAATGGTGGTGATGGTATGGGTAGTAGTACTATTAGTGGTCAACATGTGCAAGAACGACAAATTACACACAATACTAAGAAGAAAAAAAAAAAAGATACCATAGAAACACCAGGTGATCAAGGCAATTAAAAGAGGCAAAGGATTTTGATAGGTCAAAGTCACACTATCAGTGGATCCACCAGTACAACAAAGGAGTTATTTCCAGAAACTCCCACAAATCAAGTTAGTGTGGGTGCGACATCGTTAGCAACTGCAAGTACTCCTATTCCTTTGCCATTCAAGCACTCCATTGTTCCTACCCCCCTAGGTTATGATTTCATTAAAGAGTTTAAAAAGAAATCAGACTTGAATAAAAAAGAAAAGAAGCAACTGATGGAGAGTGTGTCTGCTGTAACTTTAGAGACTACAACAACCATGGTATTACCCACATTTGACACAAATAAAGAAATCATGGAGTACACAATTGTTGTTCCCATAGTTCAAAACAAACCAACAAATCAGATGGATCGATCTGAATACTAGGTAACCAATTTTCAATTGGATTTTTTTGGCCTGAAAAATACTAACAAAATTAATGTATCAAAGAAGAACAATGAATTGGTGTACACATTATTTCTAAAGCAAGATAGAGAGAAGAAAAGGTTGCAGACCCAAATAGAAAAGTTATAGGAAGACCTAGCAAGTGAGAAAGCAAAGAGCAAAGTAGCAAATAACAAGAGCAATTTATTAGAAAAAAGAATAATAAAATCTGCCTCTACATCAACAAGCAATGAGGATAAATCAAATGAGAGAGAAGTGAATGACCTGAAGCGAAGGCTAGATGAGAGCAACAAGAAATATGATGAGGAAAAATTCACTTCAAAAAAATTAAGACTAAACATTGCTAATGGAAATGCATAGTGGGAACAAAAATTGGAGAAATAGAGAAAAACAAATGAAAGATTGGAGACAGAGCTAATGGAAGCAAAAGAAGAAATTAAGTCTTCTCAAAATAAGTTATCTGCATTTTGTAGAGATACAGTGAGGCATATGAAACAAAAGATCTAGGATGAAATAATGCAGAGGTTTGATCATTTGTGTGACATGTTTAAATTGATTGATGCTACCAGACAACATTATAAGAAGCTCAACAAATATTTAGTGGACAACAAAAAGGTGCTGGAATTAGAGAAATCTGCAAATGAAGTTCTACAAACAGTCTACAAAGCCAGTGACAATGATCTAAAATCAAAAGGGATTACTAATCGGATTGAAACCTCATTGAAGTTGTCATCTATCATTGAAAAGTGTTCAAGAATGTCTAGAACAAAGGAATATTTGCATTTGGTTGCAAACAAGATGAAGGTGGTGGATGAAAAGGTGAGGAACTTCACACAACTTGGTTTTCAAGAGCCTTTTGACACAAATGAGCGATTCCTTGGAAAGGATGCTTTCAAAAAGAAGATGGAAGGTGCAAGGAAGATTGATTTGGACCAATTTCCTCATAACCAAGATGTGAACTATTTGGATTCCATCAGAACACTGATAACATTGAATGCAAAATTGACTGAAGAATTCAAGACAGGTTCCATTTCCAATTACAATCAAGAAGTGTTAATAAAATTTCAAGTCAAACAACATTAGTTAGAGCAAATGGCAATTCCACCACCTGAAGAGTCGAAGTTGCTAGAAAAGTTGATACAATGACTTGATTTATTATTTTCAATCTTTGATAATATGAGTTTCGAAGTTCCAACTTAGCTCTATGCAGACTTGTCTTTGGGCATTGGCAAGATTTTGCATTGCCAATGCCAATATGCACTCCTTCATGTGAAAATCAATTAAAAAGCTCAAATTCAGACTTCAATAATGTGATGATGTTCAATTATCTGGATTTTGTATTATTTATTTTATTATTTGAACTAGTGATGAACTGTTAGCTCATTATATTTACTTCTTGGTAGAGCTTCCATTTCCAAGTTATGGATGTTGAGCTGTTAGCTCATTATATTTAATTCTTGGTAGAGCTAAAGCTTATAAGTTATGGATGTTGAACTGCTAGCTTTTGTTATGTTTTGACTAAAAATCCTGATCAGTATCCACCAACTTACACCTCACCCACATCCCACATACTACAAAAATACACTACATTTGATTTTATGATTAGCACAAATTGTAGGGGTTTGTGTGACAAGATCCATTTTGTGGCCCACATTACTACTTGATCAATGATCATGTCCATAAATAAATCTAAAACCCCATGGTCATAGCCCCTCTTCCTGAAGAATTCAAATTCAATGTACTAACAAATTGAATAACATAAACAACCACTTTGAAGATAGCCAAATAAGTTAATAAATTATAAGCATATGAATCCACAATAGTTGAACAATCGAAAGAAAATCAGTAAATATGTGTAACCTTCTGCATTGTATTGATCTTCAAACTTCAAATGATATGCATTATAAAAATAGTTTATGATATGAGATGGATGGGTGAATTGATGCAATCTATTATCTATCTTCTTACTATTTTCTACTCTAAAGTCTAATTAAAAATAATGTGATGATCCATTGATCTCCTATTGGGGTCTTGATCTCTCTTATATATGAGAGGCAACAAGCTACAAACCCCTTGCAAAAATTCATGACAATTTTGACAACTAAACATAACTCAAATTATAAATAAAACAATGTCGCAGGTGAATGCACCGATCCGTTAGTCTCCAAGAAAAATCCTCTAACCACTGACCACCTAAGATCTGTTCAAGGCTTCTACTCCATGATAGGGTACTCATCATGCTATCGGCTGGCATTCTTCCTCTGAATCTGATGGTTGTCCCGTTGGATCTGATTCTGACAAATCTACAGTTTGGCTAATAAACATATTGACTGCAAAGAGGAGATGGATGTACTCTTGTTTAGCATTGGTATCCATGTTAGAGATCGCCTCTTTCATATCATATTCCAGAGACATTATTTTTTCGAGTTGCTTATGACTATTTTGTAAAACCATATCCTCGTCATTTATTTCTTGCAACACAGCAATCAGAAGCCCATCAAGCTCTTCCTTCCAATCATCATATTCTCGCGGGTTTCTAATGCCAAAATGAAGTGTCAAGAGTGGGACTGAATCAAAGCAGTCAAAATCTTCCCTAAGCCTGTTATGATATCCATTATGTGATTCTACCAACTTGTTATATGTCAGCAATATTTGTCCTTTCATGGCATTCTTATCTACGAGCTCCTTTTTTGTCTCCATCATTCTAGGCTGCAATTTTTCATTCTCCACCAATGCAATGTGTGTCTGATTGAATACTTCCCAATATTCAATAGCACATTTCATCATTTTATTGAACCTTTCTTTTATCAGTTCAGATACAGTGTTATATTTGATGGTTTTCACTTCTTTCTCCAATTCTTTGCATTTCCCTTGGGATTTTAGATGCCACTTCTTCCAGTAGGCTGCATCAGCCAATGCATCAAGTACTATCTTATCTTTTTCAAGTCATGGGGAGTACAACTCTAATGTGGAGGAGGAAGATGTTTTTTCTCACTGATTTGCTAGCTCCTTCTTCAATTTTTCATTTTCCTTAATCAGTTTATCGATCTGTGCTTTGGTAAATTTTGCCACATTTACGTTTAATTCTGCTGTCTCCATAGGGTTGGCATCCACTACTCGTTGAACCAAGAGATGACCAAACACTTGGTTTGGATTATGAATTATAGTAGGTCTTTTATCATGGGGATACAGTGACCAAATAAGCAAGGTGGCTTCATCTGGGTTGTACCCAGATCCTAAATACATTTTGTAACTTGCTTCTTCTGTTAAGTTCATTGTCGTATCCCCTCTTTTTTTTAAGCTATCAAATACAATTGAAGAGCTAATATCCCACCCTGGCAGGAGCAACACTCCAACTTCTTGAAGCAATTCCCTACCTCTTTCAGGAGTGATGGACTCCATTTCATTTTCTACCTCCCTTTTCAATTCCTCCAGAGCGGTTGCCTCATGTTCAGGACTGATATCCTGTATTTGTTGTCTCATTTTTCTACCTTTATATTCATAAACAAATGATTTAAATTCAGAAGATTTAACAAAATCACAATCAGAAATAAACTATTGTCCATCCATGACCCTCACATCATCAAATAGTTCATTTGATGCCTCAAATCTTACAATATTCTGCTCTTGAGGGGGATCGTACTGTGCAATCATAGGAGCACTGATTTGTTTGACTTGCTCACCCTCTTCATCACTCTGCTCTTCTTCACTTATATCAGTATCTATAGAAAAACATACCTCAGGAGTAGGCTGTGAAGGTATGTAATCCAAGGGCTCTATGTCTTTACCTTGTACTCCTAAATAGGTTGCATGAGGTGCATCAAAATCAACTGGGGGAACATCCTTTACCAGTTCATTGACATGAGCGATGAGTTGCTCAATTCTTGTTAAAGGATCATGTATCTCACCAAATGCCTTTGAATAAGATGGCACATTTTTTCTCTTCCATTCCTCTACAAGCATAATCTTGTTATAGGCGGCCATTCTTTCCTTGGTGGAAGCCTCATCATGGTTTCTTATGACATCTTCGATTGAGAACAAATCTTCATAACCTAATAGCCCCTACGATAATCTCACCTTGTGAATAAACCCTTTTGCATCAAATTGTTTCCTTACATCACCTAAAGTTAGGTTGTACTGTGCTAATTTACCATCAATTTCTCCATATCCTTCATTGGCAACCACTATAAAGTCTCCAAAACATAAGGTGCTGGGCATAATTGATTGTTTGCTATGTCCTTTGAGGTATTTGGAATCAGATTTTTCCAATTGCCTCACAATTTCTAAAAAAGCAATTTGGTCAGGAACTACTCGTGGCATCAAGTGTGGAGCCCCTTCGAACCCATAAACCCTTATCACTGTACAATCAGGGAAAGCATACCAGTCTCCCCAGTTATGATTCACTTTATTTCTCCGGTCATTTTCCTTTGGTCTTAGAAATCTTTGTACTTCTGGGGATAGGTTATAGTTGCATGGATACCCCGGGTTGGTATTGGGCCTTGGGGATGGAAGGCCCGAAGGGGAAACTCCATCAATACCGAAATGCAGTTAGTTGAATCTCTAGATTAGCCAGTTGGTGGGCTCTAGAAAGGAGCATGGGTTCGAATCTCACCTAATCTGACAAAGCCATAGGGCGAACATGAATCCGAAAGGATAGTTCTATGGCAGCCTCTCCTTAGGCTATCATTTGTCGAAGGAGTCCATACAACTCACTTTACCTTTGATTGGATACACGCCACAATGTTTAGCTATGAACTCTCCCTAGCCCCATGCTGTGGGAGTGATGTACCTAAGTATAGCCCATAAACCAATGAATAAACAATAGTGAGGCCATAGATGTTGGACATAATGGCTTCTTGTTTTCCCTATCCCCAAGGCCTAATTGGTGATGCTGTAATGAAGAACCCGCCGATGGGAATCACCAATTCTATAATGTAACATGATTATGAATTGCCAAGTTGCAACTATAACGTCACATGATAATGAATGATGACCAAGTTGAAAGGGCCCTTTCAACTCTTTCTTTCTTGTTATCGCCCCTCCACCACTCATTCTTTCATTCAGGAAACCGGCGGTTAGGAATCTTGTTTCCCAACCGGCCATTCTCTCTCTCCCTGTAAGCGAAAGGGAGAAGTTGGGATTGGGATTAGTAGGGAAAGTAGGACTAACTCAACCCAACCATGGCACATTCAATTATTGCTTCCTTGTATTCATTTATTCCAATCGACACACTCGACCCACCCTACCATTCCCCCCCCACCCCAAGATTTTCATTCGTCACATGCACTGAGGGCCAGGCAGGCATCGAATCCATCCCAATCCACCCCTTCTTTTCTATAGTTGGTAGGGAATCAGTGACATATGTGGGAGAGGCTGCCTCCTTTACATTGGGTGGTGAGTCAACAACAATTCTAGTAAGAGATTCAACTGGCTAGGGGAGGGATTCAAATCCATTCATCGGATGGGCGGACTATTAGAGAGAAGGACAACTCAACTGCTGATTCAAATCCATCTTTAGATTTCATGCTAGGAGAGGTTGGTGGGACCAATGACTTTTCTATTCACTTCTCACTCCCACCCAATGCCCCTGTCGAATAGTAGGGCCCTTAGAATAGTAGGGCGCACCCAACAACAAACTATTCAAATCGGAACTATTGCTTCCCACCCACCCCTACCATTCTAAGGTAGTTGGGGGGATAAAGTGCTCCCACCAAACTACTATTCCGAACACAACACCCCTGGTGCTTCTTCCTCCAACTACTCTAATTGGGGCCCTCCTCGGGACCCTAGCTGTTCCCCCCCATTTGACAACACATCAATGGTTGTACAAAAAAGTCTTCAAAATAAAGGTAATGAGACCTACCAAATCGGCTGTCCCACAATGAAGTCCACATTTGTATAGGTTTAAAATCTCCATTTTCATCTGTATCTTTTATCCTTAATTCTTCACTCCAAACCCCTCTTACTTGTCCCTCGTACAATAGAAAATGCATAAGCAAAGAATAGTGTTCAAAATTAATATTATCACTATTATTTTTAATCTTTTTGAGCCCTCGATGTAGAGCATTGGCCAAGTAGCTAGCATAATCAAATGGCCTAAAATCCTTGCTCTATATGTCTACAGCTAAGACCATTGGGGCAATCAACATGAGAGGCGGAACCTCTACTCCCAAAACCTGACCAGCTGAATAATAGGTGTATCAAAAATACTCTTCAAACAAATCTTCATGGAAAGGAGGGTTTTCACTACTAGAGAACCTCCTGAGTTGGCCTCCTTCATCCTTGGGCCTATGCAAAGGTAATTTCCATCTCTTATAGCTGGTATCCATGTGGCGATACTCTATCAAGAGATCTTTGAGCGTGAATGATAAATTCAGTGAACACTCTAACTGAAAGACACTAGAAATGAGATCCCTAGAAATAACAAGCATGTCACCCCCGCCATGTGACTGAATATTTCTTTTCTTGGGGTCATATCTGATAGCAAGAGCTTTAATTAGCTCTACATTCAAAAACACATTGGGCACCACAAGTCTTCCCAGGTTCAACTTCCATGGATTGTAGACTAGTTGGAACCTAAATTGTTTTATGTAATGGTACATGAAGAGGTCGTACCCTCATTGCAGTGTCCAAATATCCCCTAAGCCCTTATGTTTGTCCCATAATCGATCCATGGAAGGATTCATTTGAGCACTCCTCTTGGGTCTCGGCCCCGACCTAGGACATTGATCTATCAGGTCTTCATTTAGGAGTCTCTTAGGCTTTTCGATTTTCTATTTGTTAGCTTTAGGTTTGTCTGTACTCTCTTCCATTATTTAAATCTTAAGCTTTTGAGTAAAATAGCTTCTCAGCTGGGTCTAAAACTGAAGTACTTACGTGAGTCTTGCCGAGTCACCTCCATAGTCCACCGGTATTTTCTGTGTCAGAACTCCAAGTTTTTTCCTTTCTACTTCTACCCTAAACGAAATCTTCTAGGATTTTGTAACAATTATGCGATCAACTTGTGATATAATTCAGTTCAATTCTGGTTCATAAATGCACCGCAGCATGATGCCACGATATGTCACATCAATCTTTCACTGATAGCCACCCTCTCCACCAATGGACACCTATCCTTCGTTCTATTGATGGGACGCTAGATAATGTTTCCCCAATGCACCATAGTTCCCTCGATATACTTTATACATTTGATAATTCATGCCCATGGCCATGGCCCATGGGCCATGGTTATAATTCATGGTTACTTTTGTTGACAACTTGACTCTATCGGTATATTGGGAGAGCATCTTAGGAGTCAGCCCAATAGAGTATTGTTACACCGATACTAGGTTGTGAGCTATTTTTATCAAGCCATCGATGGGATTGTGATGGGGTTCTGTCGATGAAGCATTATTAGGCCGATGGTATTGAATTTTGTTAGGAATGGGGGAAGGACTACGTCACTATGAAATTTCAAATTTTGTTTAATTACGCTGAAAGCATTATACAGTGAAAGCAACAAAGGAATATTCGTAAACATTTTGAAGCTTCATTGAAAATGACAGGCAAGTGGAAGCATGTGCTGCTTAAAAATAACAAGCACATAAAATGTTTTTTTTTTCTATTTTTTGAATTTTTTTAAATTAAAAGCTTCCCAATAAATAGTTGTTAATTTAAATACTTTTGGATTAAAATTACAAACTAAGATATGTATGCTTAAATAGTTTTTTATATATATTATGAGTTTTTCATATATTTTATTAATTAATATTATAATAAAAAATGTTAAGTATTGATAACTTTCAACATTCTTTATATATATTATTAATTAATATATGTATACTAGTATTTATGGATGCAATGTGAATGTAGGCTATAATATGGATCTTGTCACACAAATATCTACAATTTGCATTGTTCATAAAATCAAAGTGTGGTATATTTTTGTGATTATTGATAAAATAAGATAATTCATGCCCATGGTCATAAATTATAATTCATGGTTACTTTTGTTAACAACTTGACTCTATTGATATATCGAGAGAGCACCTTAGGATTCAGCCCGATAGAGTATTGTTACACCAATACTAGGTTGTGAGCTATTTTTATCGGGCCATCGGCGAGATTGTGATGGGGGTTACACCGATGAAGCATTGTTAGGACGATGCCCGATGGTATTGAATCTTATATAATTTATAAGATATCATCAACTACGTTACTACAGTTTGACTTTGGCATATGTATTATGATTCATGAAGTGCAATATAATATAAAATATCATGGAGACTTGGACTGCAATATAAAATAAAATATTCTGAACTTGAAGTGCAATGATACACAATTTATTTGAATACAATATACAAAATCATCAACTACAGTTTGGAATATGATTCAAGCTGACATGCAGTGCTTGAGTGCAATATAAAATAAGATATAATGAAGTGCAATGATTCAAAATTTCAATGTTCATTGAATACAATATAAAATATCATCAAACATCAACTATAGTTTGGACTTTCGAACAATGGAAACTGATTCATGAAGTGCAAAAAGAATACCTAAAACCTGTTAATTATCTCCCATTTCCCAAATAGAGTCAGGGTCCTCAAACCGATCCTCATCTTTAGATAAATTAAAAGAGTCATCTTGATTCTGAGACTACTCTTTAGTTTCTTCGACCTGTGTCTCAAATTCAACATTCATTGTTTGATTTGTGTCAATTTCAATATCATTGTCATCTATCCCAGGCCCAATCCCATTGCCACTACCACCAGTACCAGTGGCTATTGGAATTGGAGAGCCTGTGTTGCACAACCCGGTCCCTCTTCTTTCACATGTGGACCTCCAGATTGTGAGTGCCCTTTCAAAAAGAATTTTTTTGACATTATACGTAGTTCCTTTCATCCTCAAGCAATTTTCCAAATTCTTGTCGAGTTTGTTTCTTAACTTTGATTTCAAAAACCCCAATGTACTAAAAACTCTCTCATCCTCATCACAATACCCATGGCTTCAAGTATTTCATGTCGAGGGAATCTTTCATGAATCTCTAAGGAAAAAGATTTTAAAATTTCCCTCAAATTATCACTAATAGATTTAACAATGCCGTTAAAATCTTCCTCGTTAATAGGTACTTCTTTTCTAGAGTGCCTACCAGTGCCTATCTTATAATGGTACATTGGTATCTCATGTTCATGTACACAAATACATAAATGCCCACTTGCATTAAACTATAAATAATTATCAGGATTATTCAAATCAGTAATTTTCTGCAACATCAAATAATTTATGCCTTCTTGTGTTAGATCTAGATATAGATGATTGAGGGCCAAGCATGTAAGTTTACGTAGATTGGCATATTCATAAATATACATAGTTCTATCTTGGGATTTCTTCACAAGATTGTTCATCTCATCCAGTATGGGGAGAAGACTAGCTAAAGTCAAGAGTGTCTCTATATCATTTAACCTATGTAAGAGGTCAGGAGCTTTGTCTATTGTGCTACGATGCTCGTACATCACTCCAATCAAGGATTGATATTCTGAAAGAACTCGTTGTGCTGGTCCATGCAAGGAGATCCATCTGGTATCAACATCCTTGAGAAGCTTGTTTCCAGGTGTTATTGCCTCAGCAAAATGTTGAAATTCAAGGAAACGTTTGGGACTTCGGTAGAAGTATGCGTAGATCTTGCAAACTAAATTTTCAATTTTTGATACTGTAGGAAACTTGCTTACAATTTTGAATGCTAAATTAATTCTGTGGGCCATGCAGTGAATACCAAGCATGTATGGTGCACAAGTAGTTTGTAACTTTGTGCAAAGACCGCTCCTTTGACCTTGCATCACTGTAGCTCCATCAACTCCTACACACACCAACTTTTTGGCAATTGTCAACTCATCCATACCTACAAATTCATTCAAATATTTCTTGACTAGTTCAAATAGATTTTGCAATGTTGAATTGTCCTTCATTTTATGAACACAAAGAAGATGAGCTTGGCGAACATGTTGTTCTATAGTATACGAATGCATACAAAACCAAGAAGTATTGTCTACTGCAGTAACTTCATCTAAAGATAATGCAATGAAATTTGACTCTTTTAATTTCTCCTTTAAATCTTCCTTTTCCACTGTAGCAAGACAGTTCACCCATTCCCATCCAATGTTTACTGACCAATTTGAGAAGGGAAAGTTGGGAACACTCAAATAAGATAATAAATCAAAATATTTTAAGTAGCCTATCATAGGATACCCCCTAGAGAAAATATGAAAAACAACACTCATCTGAACAATTTTTGACAGATTTGTTGCTGCCATGGATTTTCCGAAATGAGCCTCAATTGTACCTTCACATTTTTTAATCTTCGACATTCTATGGTTATTCTCTCCATAATCTATGGCATACTTAACATGAAGACATTCTTCCTTTGATTTCCATCGTACGACTAATTGTTCCTTTCTGTCTATGATTTTTTTTTGTAAACTTTGCTGATATGCTTTTCTATAGTGTCAAACTTTAGCTGCATCATCTTGTCTCTTCCACATTTCCAACTACAAATCTTACATCTGACCTCTGTTGCCCTTTCAATATCGTTTTTGTTTGATACCCCCACTGGTTCAAGGAATGGGTACTTCGACAACCAACCAATTTGAAAATTCCTTGTCATTTCCCACTCATGCCCCAATTTTGCTTTGCCTTTTCTTTTCTTGCTACCAACATCATCCTCATCCAAGTCGATTATCTCATTCTAGCTATCCAGGGTATCCCTTGGAACATCTTCTGCGATATTGCCATCCTCATTTGATACATTTTGATTTAACACAATGAAAATCTCACCTTGACCTTCCTGTGGCGGAAGAGTTGATGGTGCATCTCCATCTTCAATAATATTTGGTGCAAGAGTTGATGGTGTAGCTCCACCTTGATCTGATGGATTAGAAGCTTTGCCAATTCCAAAGTAAGACTGTATGGTACCTCCCCATTTTGGGTGTTTTGATGGCCTCCCAATCTCTTCATTAACCACTTGCTTAGGATTCTTACCCTTGTTGCTCAACATATTGATCTCACTTTGAATAAAAGCTGGAAAAAAATGTCTTCTTGTTTAAGAAGGATAGACCGATAGAGAATATAGATCCCATTCCCTACTTAAAATTATGTTTAAGACTGAAGCAAGAATGGAAAACAGATAAATAAATCTTATTATTATAACTAATAGTCTAATAACTAATAACAGTATGAAGAAATGATCACTCACCTTTGAGTCTATGTTTTCAGCTTTCACTGACTTCTGAATTGAGAAGTAGAACCTCTGAACCGAACAAAATGTGTAAAATCGAACAAAATGTGTAAGAAAAAATAATAGTTTCAATTGTATTTATATCAATCCATATTTGGTGTATTCTGTCGGATTTCGAAATGGTATGTTAAAAATTTGGTGAATCCCATGTGCTTATACAATGATACCTTGAAATTTTCAAGGCAAAATAGGTCCTCATAAGCAACTATTTATAAATTTTAATTGGCAAAATGGGCCTTCACAAGAAACTATTTGTAAATTTTAATTGGCAAAATGGGTCTTCATATAATGTTGTTTTAATAGTATTGGCGAATATGTAGGTGACTTTGACATGCTCCTCGGGATTCCAGGCAAAAATATTGATTGGTGCATTGGAAACACATAGTCTGTTATGGCGAATTTATTGCCTAAACATGCCTCATAGAAAAAAAATTCTGGTGAATGGACATGCATTGGATCGATAGTCCATGAATTCCTGGCGATTTGAACACCCTGTAGATATGGTAGATTCGCCAAAATTGAATTGCCAGATTCCTAGAATTCACCAATTGGTGAAGATTTTCCACTAAAGTTATCCCTGTTTACGATTTGGTTGAGTATTTATTTACTATTTTGTAGTGTTATTTATGTACTTTATTTCCTTATTTCTTTATCATATTTTTCCCTCTCGTTGCTATCTGGCTGTCCATGGAGGTGGAAACACCAAAATGGGTGTCTAACTAAGGCAGGCCCCTATACAGCCCCAACACATTTCCCCTCTTTCCTGTGTGTAGGTGGAAATGCTTTCAGAGCTAGCTAGTGAACTGGCACCTTAGTGAGATTATCTTCATCACTCTAGCTCTCATCTATTTTCTTTATCATATCCATTTGTATCTTTCCTACTTTATAATTCTAATTTGTTCCTTTAGAAGTCATTAGCTAGGTCATCATCTAGTTTTCTGACAGTTCATACTATATTTTTGGACCTCTAGTCATACGAATGCCAATGCACCTGAGAGAGTCTAGTGTGTCGTGTTATTGTTCCAAAACCACACTTTTTTCCTAAGGTAGAGAGCTACCTAAGATATAGTGTTGAACCCAAAAATTGGCTCGCCTAGCCCCAAATTAGATCTTGGGTCTGCAAAGTGGTTGAAGGACCTTATAGTCCTCATCGTTCTCATCCCCTATTTCAAAACACCCCTTTAGAGTGAGGTAAGCTAGGGTAGACCTCCACTCCTGGCTCTCTGTGACCCTAAGCCTTGATGTGGTTGGTTCCCCTCTCTTACACTAATGTTCAATCAAATATTGTGGTAACCCAAATTCAAGCTATAATTCCAGCCAACCTAGACATTACTTTCCATCAAGATGAGTTAACATCCTTAGAAATTCAGAGGGGACATGAATCTTTCAATATGATAGACCATGTTAATCAAATCATGATAAAATTAACCCATGTTGATAATGGTTCAACCCTAAATGTGTGTAGTGTGAGCCTTTTGGAAAAGCTTGACATGAGTAGAAGTGACATTAAGCCCAATTATTTATCTATCCATGGATTTGATAATATTGGAAATTATCTGCTTGGAGTAGTCACATTACCTATTAATGTTGGGAAAGTAACCTTACAAACTTCGTTCCATGTTATTCTTAGGGATGTTTCTTATAATCTCCTCCTAGGAAGACCTTATAGTCATGAAATGAATGGAGTGCCTTCTACCTGGCACCATGTAATGAAGTACACCTATAAGAGAAAGGTTTACATGCTCAAATCTGATCCTAAACTCAGAAGTTGTTTGATTGTTGAGAAAGAAGGAGGATATCCTTTGGAAGCACTAGAATCAACTACAAAAAAGGAAGTTACGAAGGAAGAATAACAAAAGAATAAAATTGATGAAGTCACTAAGCTATTAGAAGATGATTGGGGTTCCTTATATTTCACACCAACATTCATGGGCGAATAGAAGATAATAAACAAATATTCTGAAAAGGGAAAAAAAAGAGAAAGAATGTCAACATAAAATTCAAAAGCATCCACCTCAACTACTTTAGAAGATCAAGCAAATTACACAACAAAATTTGATGCAGTTGATTATGAACAACCACCAAATCCTAAAGAAATGAAAAAAAATTATGGAAGAGGTTAGGAACTTTTGAAAAAAATTGGTTATAGTGGGAAAGGATGTGGTGCTAGAGAAAAATTTATCTATGTCCCTATAGAGCCTAACACACAAGAAACAAATTATGGTCCTAGTTATCGCCCTTTGATAGAAATAAAAAATCCTTCACTTAATATAAACAACCTTACAAAATATTCTTCCAAGACAAGTTTAACTTTGGTGCATCCTGAACTAATAGATATTACATGTAGGAATACCTCATTAGATAGGAATCAAGTCTATACCTTGTCTACTCATTATAATCAATAACAATAGTTGCAGCTCCTTGCCATGTAATAGTTGTAGGATCATAGGATACTCACTATTGCATGTTTTACATTCATTGCAAATCATTTCCTTATCACAAGGAGTGGCAAATAATCATCCATTCTTGGCTCACCCTTGTCTTGCACTAAGTGTGGTAAAATGGTTGGGTAGTCTTGTCCTCATATGTCACTTGTTGATTGTCTCTTTTGGCTAGTTGACTACCTTCCATGTATATATAAGAGCAAGCTTGGGATGTGGATGACATGCCTTAAGTTGGATCACATGTGACATAATTTTATAGGTTTAGCATTATATTATTTGGGGCAACCCTTCCTTCCTATTTCATGGCATAGCTTTTGGAAACATATGACTTGGCATAGGGATATTCGAGGAAATCTCTCATGTCTTAGGATAGAAAATTGACTACTTTAAAGAGATTTTTCACAATAATGGTCTTAGCAAACACTTTAAAGTGGGGGCATACATTGATGACATCTTTTTTCATATTTCATGGTGCAATTTTATTTTTTCTTATGATGTTTTATTTTCTTGGTGGTTTCATTGGGTTTGATGTCCTCCAAGAGTGTGATATTTCTAAGCATACGATCTCCCTTGGTGGCATGATGTGAAGCAAGAGGCATCCCATAAGTGGTGATCTGATACTCTTTGTCATGTCCTCTCTTCGAGACATTAGGCATGATGCTACCTAACAAGAAGACCTTACATGAAAAAAAAAATCCCCTTTAACAAAAACTTAAATACACGACATTCAAAAGAATATAAAAGCACTACATTGTGGTGCCTTATCAAAGTTTTCAAGAGGATAACTTTAGTATAGTTTTTCACCTCATTGGGATAAATCACTTAGTGAATAGACTAAGGTCCCATTACCCCAGAGTGAGCACACATGATTGGGATAACTCACCTAGTGGACAAACTGAGGTTCCACTAACCCAAAGTGGGCACGCATGTAGGGAAAACTCACCTATTGGACAAACTGACGTTCCACTACCCTAGAGTGCGCAACATATGTTATAGACAAATAAACCCATTCTACATTGTGTTGGAGTAGTTGTGCTCAATCCTTTGTTTTTTATTTGTTTTTCTTGGCCTTTGATAGTGTATGACTATGTACCTTTGTTACTTCTACATACTTAAGTGTCTTGAATGTCTACTTTAGTGAGAGTTTTTCATAGGGGAAAACTCTCACTAAAGTGGGAAAAAAATGTAGTTTAGAAAAAAGTAACCCTTTTTCACACTTAATTTTGGAATAAGTGATATTGAATTAACCTAATAATGCCTTAAGTCAGTGTTGTAATGTGTTGTACACATTCACATTGACTCTAGGGCCCTTTTTAACAAAATATATAATTGTAGATTATTTAGAGTGTTGTAAAGTGTTGTCTTACACTTTCACACTTATCTATGGTTTCATTAATTAATTATGTTTAATTGAGCTTAATTATCCCCTTTAATTCAAATTCAATCCCTCTTAATTACACTTTCAGAAGGATCTATCTTGTGAGCCATTAATGATATGGCATAACATTTAATTTGGAAATTTTGTGGTCCTAGAAAATGGTGCTAGGACCTATTCATATTTATTGGCAAATGAAACATCTCCTCACAAGACACCCCTTTCTTGGCATTTTTGAGGTGGGTTTTTTATGTTATTTCATCCCCCTGAAGCATGGATCTAGAAAGTTGTGCTAGGAACCATTTTCCTTTAGTGGTGAATGTGTTCTCCTCACATAGGACACCCCTTTTTTAATTTAATTGTTGTGGGATTCTAATTATTTTCAATCCTAGGTTTGATGTTGGCTTGAATTATTTGAATTTTGGGGTTAATCTCTATATTTAGTATAAATATGGGGTTAATTCACATTATTTCACCTACGAAGTTTTCATAAGCATCTTTCAGTTCACAAGAGCATTATAGAGCACTTCAAGAGCATTTTAAAGGCATTTAAAGGAAGATTAGTGAAGTTTTATCTCATCAATTCAAAGTTATTTCCTCACATCAAAGGCATACTGTATTCAAGCATGTTGTTGAGCTATGATAGTTGATGTAGCATTGAGGATTTACTTGCAAGCATTATTTTACATCTAACTTGAGATCAATATCTATATTCTTCATCGTCACCTCATGTTAGTTTGTGGATTTACATTCCAAGACAACATCCAAGGTATCAACATTTCATTATTTCATGTTCATGCTTCAATTCCATTATTTCATCATTTGGTTTAATTACCTAAAAGATGTTTGACCAAGGAAAACCCATATTCACTAACAATAAACAAGTTTTTCTCCCCTTTGATGTGTGTTTTCAGGATTTTAGGTTGAAGATCAAGTGGAGAACAAGATTGGAGCAAAATTTTCAAAATTTTCAAGTTGCAAAGCTGTCATCCACATTGTTAGAGCATGAAAATGAAGCAATGAAATGGGTTTCAGACTTTAGAGTGTTGAAAACCTGGGAGCTAAAAGTGTAGATCATGAAGAACAAAACCCAAAAATTAGTTTTCTGAAACTCTAACAGTGCCTAGTCACCAATAAAGGTGAATGAGTTCTTTGTGAGGCTTGAAGCAGTTAAAACCTAGGATTTGGGTGTGTAGAGTGAGTGGAATAAAACCTAGAAGTTAGTTTCAGAAACCTTGATAGGGACCCATTCACTAGTAAATTCGAATGAGTTCTATGTGGCCTAAAAACAATAAGTTTTCTACAAGGTACACATCATTTCAAGCTCTCAAAACTCCCTTTTTCATTGCTATAATAATTAGGATCAATTTTTAAATGTTTTTTTGGCATTTTTCCCTCATAATTGAATGAAACACACCTAATGAAAATTAGGTTCATCATTGATACCCTATTTATTGTGAACCTCTATTTTTCTATGTTTCAGAAGGTTATCAAGTAGGGGTGTAAACTTTCCATTTCTATCTCCAAATAGATTTATCATATTTTTAGTCACCACTTGGGTGTCAACATGTTGAGGTGGTTGAGGAGGATTAAGTTGTATCAAGCCCTTATTTTGTTTCTTGAAAGTTTGGTAATTGGATTGAGGTGTGGATTTGGATATTTTAGGGTGATTAGAGGGAGTTTTCACTTCATTACTACTAATCAAATTTTCATAATCATGAAGGGTTGTACACAACTGTGTGAAGGAAGGAAACCTCAACATATGAAGCTTAGGTTGGATTTTGTCTTGCAAATTGGAAATAAACATTCATTGAAGGTCGACATCAAGAATCTTAATGTTTATTTGTGAATAAAGAATTTGGTCTCGTGCTGTGAAATTAGAGACCTTTTGTAAATGCATGTCATCAAATCAGCTAAGGTCATCTTAGGAACTATAGTATAGAAAAATGTCATCGAGACATTTTCACACTTGTTTGGGCCCTCCTTGCTAAATTGAGCTTAAATGGTGGCTTGATTTAGTGTTGTAATGTTTTTTACACATTCACATTATGTCTTGCGCCCTTGTGAACTAATGAATTTAACTAGTACCTTTTCTAAAGTGTTGTGAAGTGTTGTAACACGCTTTCACACTTTTCTAAGGTTTTTTTAATTAACTAAGCCTAATAAACAACTTTTGAACCTTAATAATGCCTTAATTAAAATGGTGTCAAGTGTTGTAACAAACTTTTATACCTTTCTAGGAAATTCATTAATAATTGGGCTTTCTTATGCTTTAATTGGCCTTCAATTACATCCAAAAGCCTATTTTTAACATATCTTTTTGAGAATAATCCCGACACAAATCATTACCCAATATAATTCAAGTGTTTTAGGTTGAATGGCCCCCAGTTTAGTGATTTGAGGCTCATTCACCACCTTGGGTGAATGATTCCCACCTAGATTCTTGGGTCCCCAACCTCGTCTCACACATTTCTAAGCATTTTTAATGTTGGTCCCATACATTATTCCTGATGGGACACATTTGCCACATTGGGTGAATGAGTCCAATGTGGCCCAAAATAAAAAAGTTATAAAACTTATTCATGGGATTTTATCCTTCTAGATTTGATGTCGGCTTGTAGTGTTGTAATTTCGGGAATTCTTGCATAATTGAGAATAAATACAAGGTTCTTTCACACATTTTCATCTAAGCATTCATGAGATCATCTAAGACTTTTGTGAGAGAATTCATAATAGAGGGTTTGAGTTTACAAGAGAATTCAAGCATTCACAAGAGCATTCAAGAGTCCTCAAGGGTAGATTATCAAGCATTCTAGAGCATTTTTCAAGCATCAATCATCATGTAAAAAACTTCATGCATCATGTTTGTTTTTGAGCTAGCAATTGTGATGTAGGATTTCATAATTCAATCTAGCATTTCATTCAATATCTATCCTATTCAAGAAAGATTAAAGATCTATATCCATTGGATCCATGCCACACATGTTTGCAAATTTTTATTGCTAGATTTTAGTGACTTGCAACATCATATTTTTTTCATTCATCATTCTTCATTCTTATTTCATTCTATTTCAGAGTTTGATTACCAAAATGGGTTTTGACCAAGGAAAAAGCCTATCCACTAACAAAAAAACATTTTTTCCCTCTCCTTTGAATGTGATTTATAGGTCTAGGTTGCAGATTTCCTAAGGAGAAAGATTGGAGAGAAGTTGTCAAGTCACTCAAAGTTGTCAAAGTTGTCAGTAAGTCTTGGAGAGCATTGATGATCACCTATAGGTTGTAAATTAGGGTTTAAGATCAGGAGATCAATTAGGAAGGACAAAGTAGATAGAGAAGAGCAGGATCAGACTTTCAAGCATCAGAAAACCCTAACTAGATTAATTCACCAGTTCTGGCAAATGAGTCCTGGTTTCAGTCAAAATTCAGATTTTGTAGATTTGGATACCTATTTGGAAGATTTCTATTCTCACACAAAAACCTAGATTTTGGATTGATTCACCCAACTCGATGAATGAGTCCCACTCAGTATTAAAGGTAGAAACTCTAGTATTTTATGCATCCTTCCATCCATCTTCAGATTTCCAGGTGCACACATTATACTCTGTAGCTTTCCTGTTTTGTTTCATTTACATTTTTAGGTCATTTAGTTCAATAGGGTTTTGCATTTTATCTTGCACTTCATTTTCTTTTCCAAGTCCAAAATTAGTGGTGAACCCCTTATTAGTTTACATTCAGCCCCTAGGATAGCCCTCTTGCAAGATATCCTTCTCCTTTGCATTAAGATCTAAAGGGTTATCCTTGAATGAAAGTGAGTGAATATTTCCATTCTAGGTCCTAAATGCTAGAAAAGCACACAATTTTCTTCATTTCATTTTGGTAAACCTGCATGTAGAACATCATAATTTTGATTTGGAGTCCATCATCATCCTAGATATTTCTTTCATTGACATTACATTAGGAATTGTATTTGTTAATTGGCATTCTAGGGTTTCAAAAATTTGCATTAGTGAAAGCTCGTATAGCTTGAATTTTTTATCTCATTTCATTGAAAATCAAACAAAATCTACATTTGCACCTAGAATTCAGATCATGCAACATAAAAAGCATAAAAATAAATGGAATTTTTTTGAAAATTTTGAAAACAATCCCTAATAGGACTCATTCGCCACCCTACATGAATCACTCCCTGTGCACATTCTAAACTACATTTTTCAGCATTTAAAGTTCTATTTATGATTTTTTGTTTGTTGTTTATAGCTACCTATATCATATATTTTGAGGGAAAGTGTATTCCCTAGCACTTTTAGGGTTTCACCTAGAAGGAGAGAACTCTTTTTGCTTCAACAAATCTAGGGGTTCATTCAAGATTAGGGATCTAATGTGAAATGTGTGTGATATGAAATGTTTCTAAATTATGAAGTTCTAAATGAAATGAAACTATCTAATGGATGTAAAATAATGAAATGTAAAATTATTGAAAACACAATGTAAAATGACCTAATAATGACCTATAATATATGGAAACTATAACATAACTTAAAGAAGCAGAAGTGGTGCACCTAGAAACTTAAGGCTGATAAAGAGGGGCTTTGGAATCTTCCATAATCTACAATTGAGAGCCACTAGTACAATTACACCAAGTTGGGTGACTTAGTCCTACTTCAGAGAAACTTTGTCTAAACCAGTTTCGGGGTAATGGGTGTCCAAGTCTATAGATATCACTTTTCAGGCCTGATAGTGGGACTAATTTTCCAATGATGGTGACTTTTCCCACCTATAGATTTTAGGAATCTTGAGACAAGAATCTATAGCTATCAATTTGTACTTCTATTTCTGATAGAAATTCAAACCCGACTCTTTAGATGTTGACCTGTAAGTTGTCTTGAAAATCCTTTTAGGGTTTTTTGACTTGGAATGATGTGAATGGAAAGATGTCACCTTTTCACACCTTACTCTTTGACTAATATGCATAAATTTTTTACAAAACACACATGCAAAGAGGGGAAAAGGGTCAAGGTTAGAAAATAGGGGATTGCCTTAGTCAAACCCCCTTGTGGTAATCAAACCCCACATAATGAAATAGAATACAAAGGGAAAGATGATTGAATACCATGCAAGTACAACTCACCAAGCCCTTGTTGAAGAATTCTAAAGATATGCAAGTGATCAACTCCAATGGATGATGCTTGAAGTGCTTTGAGTGCTTGAATGCTTGATGCTTGCTTAAGAGGATAAATTTCTCGATTTCTTATGAAGATTATGAGAGTTAGGAGATGGAATATGAGGTGAAAAATCCCTTATTTATATATGTTGTTCCAAAATTTCCTAAAAATAACACATCATAGGATGACCTTAGGGTTTAGGAGATAATATCCTACCAGAATTTTGAGTTAATTTTGACTTTTATGCCACATCAGACTAAGTCACCCAAGGTAGCGACTTTGTCCACCTAGGAAAATTTATGTGGTTGTTGGGAATTAAAGTGTGATTAATGTTTCTTAATGGTATTGTCTTTTGAACCACTCTTAAGTGGGACGTATAAGTGCATTAAGGGGTCATTTTGTCATAAGAAAGGGTTGATTTATTGATGATAAGCCAAGGAAAGTGTGAGAGTTTTTTACAACTCCTTACAACACTTTTAAATAGGTCTTGGTAAAGGGTAAAAAGAGGTTGTTTAGATGAATTATAATGGAAAGGTCTTAGAAAAGTGGGAAAATGTATTACAACACTTCACAACACCTTTGCAAGACATCTTTAGGTTTTTATTTATTTACAAGCATTCAAGGCCTAATGTGAATGTGTTGGCCACATTACAACATTAAATCTAGGAAAAATAAAGCCAAAATCCATAGGAAAAGGCCCAAATGAGTGTGAAAAAGGATACTTTTTATACGTTACATTTAGCCCCCACTTTAGTGACAAGATGAACTTGCTTCAAAATCACACTAAAGTAGCCAATACATGCACATTGAGAGGGATCCATATGTACCCATGTTGACAAGATGAGACAACAATAATCAAGAGGGATGATCAAGCCCCTAGGATCAAGATCCCATGGAAAACCAAATATTTGTGCAGAAGATCACACAAGAAAGTGATGTGAAAGAATGGAAAGAGAGGTAAGGATCAAGCTTCAACCATTTGTCTAGCTAGTTGTGGATCAGTTCTAGGCCATTTGTCCAAAAAGAAGTGCTCACTTTGAGGTGATGAAACTTCAAGCTGTGTGCTAGGTGAGAAGGCCAAAAGGGTGAGGAACATACATTCACAGTTGGTATGCACTCACACATGCACACAGGTGGCTATGGGGAAATTTGTGCCATTGGTTGTGCTTCCCACTCGAACCATAACAAAGTTATACTTCTTGATAACTTTGACAAGGTTCCACAAAGAAAATGACTTTTTGAAATGTAAAAATGGTGTAACGAATGTTCAAAGGAATTTTTATTAGTTCATACAAGGTATCATCTTATGGAACATCATGTGTAATGTTTCCAAGAGAGAAAATGTGAGAAAGGTCTCATCTTTTTTTCAAGAGAGGACAAGTGCAATGTCTCATCATGGGAAACATTATACCTAATGTTTCCAAGAGAGGGAATTGCAAGAAAAAGAAAATCACACAATAGAATGTGAGTATCAATGTATGCCCCCACTTTATAGTGGTTGCTAACACCATTAATTTGAGCAATTTCTTTAAAGTAGAAGAAGTAGACATGAGAGCTTGTTCAGAAATCCCTATGCCTAGTCATCTGTTTCTGATAAGCTACCTCATGAAAAAGGATAGTATGTCACATGCGAGTCAACTTAAGACATGTCATCCACATCCCAAGCTTTGTCTTATATTTTCATGAAAGGTTAATGACTAGCCAAAAGAGACAATGACAAGTGACTTACGAGGACAAGGCTACTCAACCCCTTGCACCCACCTAGTACGAGACAAAGGTGAGCCTAGAATGGATGATGGTATGTTGCTCCTTGTGATGGATGTAAAACATGAAATAGTGAGTATGTTATGATCCTATAACTATTACATGGCAACGAGTAGCAACTAATGTTATTTTGTGGATAAGTAAACAAAGTTTCAAAAAAATTGGCCTTGATGGTATACACTTTTTCATATATGTGAGCAATGTCAGTGTAACTTGGTTGGTGTGAAACATTGTTCTTAGGTGGGGGAAGGATGAGTTCGGGTGTGTTTTGAGCTTGTTTCTTGTGTGATAATAGGTAAATAATTAGAGGATTCTTGGGATGTCCCACGGGGTATGTATGAGGTTCATTGATCAAGGTGGATCGAATGGAAACTTGTGTATGCATAACCCCGACAATATTGGCTGGATGTATGTCTAAGAAAGGGAAATATAGTATCATGTTTTGACCATTACCCAAGGAAGACACATTAAAATTGCTCAAAAGGAGGTCAATAGTGTTGTTGGTGTCTTGCACCATGATAACTTCATCGTATGTAAGGGAATTAGCAATGGTTTGATGTTCTTGTTTATTGATAAGAGAGATATTGGGAGAAGGCTCTAGGTGATTTTCTAAAGTATCCTTCTCTTTTTCCATAGCATTGACCCTAATAGGAGATTTGGTAATATTTTCATCATATTCCATGGTGAAAGCAACTTCATCACAAATAAGGGAGACGTTAAGAGAAGGACAATTATTATTGTCATGGTTATCAAGGATTGGACTTTGTTGTTCAAAGAGATTTTCCCGAAGGGTAGGGGCATCAAGAAAGGGAGGAATAAGATTCCCATAATTCTTAATGAGGATAGCTTCTAACACTAAACTAAATTCTGCACATCGAGGGTGGATAGTAGGAGAAGGACAATTTTCATGGGCATGGTTATAGAGTCTAGGTAAGGTGATGTTTAGGAAGGTGTCTATGATTTCATTTTCTTGTGCTAAAATATGTTCCCAAAGGGGATGAGGAGAAGAACAAGCAAGAGCTTCATGATTCTCAATGATTGTATCTTCTTTCACAAAGATACCTTTGTCTCTAAAAGAATAGGTATTGTGAGAAGAAAAAATATGATCATCATGATTGTCTACACTTTTATTCGCTTCTAGCACATCATCCTCACAAATAGGAGAGATAGGAGGTGGTGTGAGTTTAAGAAAATTATAACCATTTTCATTCTTTAGACTCTCATAACTAGGGAATGAATTGAATGAGTGACTAACATGTTTATTGATTAATATTTTCTTTGCAATTTTGGAAAGGATTGAAACTAATTTTTTTTTAACAATGCAATGTTAAGACCTAGAATGAAATGCAATGTATAGAAACACAACCAATTGAGATAGATAGGTAAGGGAAGCAAACAAAAACTTTAAAATAGGGTTTTTAGCTCTGTAAAAGGCTGTTTCAGGGGCATAAAGGGACGAAGTCACCCAAGGTGGAAAATTAGTCATGTTGGGGATTTTTTTTCTTCAGAATTATCATATTTTTTTGACATTTTTTTTTATGGTTTATGTGTTGTAAGATGCATACCTAAGATGAAAATGAAGAATTTAAGAAATTTTTTAAGGATTTGTGATGCAAAAATGCAACCTATATGCACTTTCACTAATAATGACCTAATAATGACTTATAATGTATGCAAACAATAACATAACTTAAAGAGGAATAAGTGGTTCACCTAGAAACTGAAGATTGATGAAGAGGAGCTCTGGAATCTTCCAAAATCTATAATTGAGGGCCACTAGGACACTTACGCCAAGCTGGATGACTTAGTCTTGCTTTGGAGAAACTTTGTCGAAACTAGTTTTGAGGAAATGGGTCTACAGGTCTGCAAAGATCATTTTTTAGGCCTGGAAGTGGGACTAATTCACCAATGATGGTGACTTAGTCCACCTACAACTTATAGGAATCTTGAGACTGGAATCTATAGCTGTCAAGTTGTACTTCTATTTTTGACTGAAATTCAGACTCGAATGTTTAGATGTTGACTTGCAAGTTGTCTTCAAGCTCCTTTTAGGGTTTGTTGACTTAGAATGATGTGGATGGAAAGATGTCAACTTTTAGCACCTTACTCTTTTACTAATCTACATATGAAGTCTACAAAACACACATGCAAAGAGGGGAAAAGGGTTAGGGTTAGAGAATAGGGGTGTTTCCTTAGTCAAACCCCCTTGTGGTAATCAAGCCCTACATAATGAAATAGAATAGATAGGGAAATATGATCGAACAACATGAAAGTACAACAACCCACCAATCCCTTGTTGAAGAATTCTAAAATATGCAAGTGATCAGCTCCAATGGATGATTCTTGAAGTGTTTTAAGTGCTTGAATGCTTGATGCTTGATGCTTGATGCTTGCTTGAGAAGATAAATTGCTTGATTGCTTATGAATATTGTGAGAGTTAGGAGATGGAAAATGAGGAGAAAAACCATTATTTATACATGTGCCCTAATTTCTCGATAATAAAACATCACAGGTCGACCTTAGGGTTTAGGAGATAATAACCTGCTAGAGTTTTGGGTTAATTTTGATTTTTATGCCACATGGGACTAAGTCGCCCAAGGTGGTGACCTAGTCCACCTAGGAAAATTTAAGTGGTTGTCAAGAATTAAAGTTTAATTAATGTTTCTTAACGGTATTTTCTTCCAAAACACACTTAAGTGGGACCTATAAGTGCATTAAGGGGTCATTTTATCATAATAAAGGGTTGATTTATTGATGACAAGCCTAGGAAAGTATGAGATTTTGTTACAATTGTTTACAACACTTTGAAATAGGTCATGGTAGATGGTAAAAAGAGGTTTTTTAGATGAATTATAATTGAAAGCTCTTAGAAAAGTGGGAAATGCATTACAACACTTCACAACACCTTTGGAAGACATCTTTAGGTTTTTATCTATTTGCAAGCATTCAAGGCCTGATGTAAATATGTTGGCCACATTAAAACATTAAATCTTAGCAAAATCAAGCCAAAATCCATAGGAAAAGACCGCAAATGAGCGTGAAAAAGGATACTTTTTTTATGTTACAATTTCTATTTCAGTTTCCATAATTTTAATTATAGTCATTTCATTGTTCTTAGCTTATGTTGCATTTGCATTCATTTAGCATTAAGTAGCCCTTGTATGATTATTTGGTGTCCTATTGTTGATAATGTACTGAGATGAAGTTCAAGACTCCTACCATCCTGTGATAGCACAATCATTTGGATCTTGGGTTGTCTAGCTCTTTCACTCCTAGTATTGACACTAGTACACTAGGTATGGACAATACCATTAACAACTCTTTACCATCAAGTAGTGTGATGCATGTTGAAACAATGGTTAATAATGTCCCACAATAGAGCAATATTCAAATTCATGAAGAGCTAGCAAACCTACAACATCAAGTGCAAACTAAAAACATTTCAACTACTTCCATCCCTACTATATATAACATTCATCGCATGCTCAAAAGTCAAGATGGACTTGACCTTGTGAAAAAAATAGTTCAAATATTTGGAAAACACCTCACCTCAACCACTAGTTTTCTTTTACCTACAAGAAATGACACAAGCCAAGGAGGAAAAAAAAATCCTCCTCTAACAACAATTGCCTCAATTCCCACCTATACCAAGCCTCAAGTCACAACAATAATGCAACCAACTTGTCATGTGTTTCCTTCCTTGGGTATTTCTGCTAGCATCCCTAGTACCTTTGTGGCATCGCACATCTTATCTCTTACCAATTTACCACCTATAAGCATCCCATTCACTTTTCCCTCAAGCACATACACCCCTTCAGCTTTTTCACCTCCATCTCATAACACAAGCAATGAACCTCTTATAAATCAACTTTTGGAAACCGTTTCATCCCTCCAAAAGCAAGTTTCCACCATCAACCAAAATCAGAATGGCCCACCTACATATTATGTAAAAATTAGCCTATTTTCCTTGGAGATATTGTGAACATCAATGCCACAAGTTGTAGAGGTTCCTAGATTCAATAAATATGAAGAAAAGGGAGATCCTTCTAACCATGTTAATGCTTATACTGCCTTATGTAGTGACTTTTTCCTTGATGATAAACTTTTTGATAAGATTTTCCCTAGGTCCTTGAAAGGTATTGCCTTGGAATGGTTCTCTTCTTTACTGGACAACTCAATTTTTTCATTCAATGAAATCATTGAGAAATCTATCAACCATTTCCAAGTGCATATGACTCCTAAGATGACATTGTCCAATTTGATGAGATGCAAGAAAAAAGAAGATGAAAAGATAGCCGACTTTATCTCACACTACCAAGTGCTTTATTCCCAAATCGATGTCAAGGTTCATGACCCTCACCTTTAAAAGATGTTCATAGAAAAATTTCAAAGAAAGATACAATACAAGATTACCATGATGAAATTTTCATCCTTTATGCACTTGTGTACTTCCCTGCATGATTATGAAAAATTGGTTATTAGTAGAGATACAAAATCCACTTCTAGCCAAATTGAGAAGTCTGAGTCCACAAACAAAAACAATTCCCAACCTTTTAGAAACTAGAACAAAGGTTTCCTTCAATTCAACCCCGCTAAATAGACAACTCAAAATGTCCACAACCAAGTAGTTGTTTTTAAAGCCATGATACCATTTACCTATGGAGACCTGAAAAGAAAATTCACTCCCTTACCCGATACCCTTCATAACACAATGTCCCAACTTTTAGAACAACAAATGATTACCTTGCCTCTCATCAAAAAATTTGATCCTAGTAAACATTTACCTCTGAGATTTAGATCAAATTCTTATTGCCATTGCAATCGACAAAATGGAAATGATAGGGAATATTGTAAGCACCTTAAACATCTAGTGCAAGACCTCATTGATTTTGGTTGTCTATCCATTAGAGGTGTTAATGATCAAGGAAATAAGTCTGTTGCCCCTCCTAACCAAAATTTGCAAATCTTTACCAGCCCTATGCCTAAACATAATATTTCATTTGTCAAAGATATCAAAACCACAAAGACTGATGTGATGAATGTTGAGACAGATGATGAGAACATAGATACAACTCAACAAAGTCCTATGGATACTGATCAACAAGAACAAAATCATTTCAACGGTTTGGTTAGATTGGTTGAAACTCAATATCATAAGGGTTGAACTAAAAATCCTCTTGAGATTTCTTTCTCCTCACATGATACACTTAAACATGCACCTAATGGTCCTCTTTACATAGCCAACCATATCTATGATAAGCCCACTAAAGGGATATTAATAGATCCTGTCTATGGACTTAATGTGATCACCAAACAATTCTCACTTCTGCATGAACTCTATCAAGATATATATGATAAACCAAAACAACGGATCAAGATGCATAATGGCTTCACTTTCCCTACAATAGGATTGATCACCTTACCGTTGAAAATAGGACCAAAAAAGTTAGATATATCATTCTCCATCATCCCAGAGTCAGACCAATTCTATGTGAAGCTAGGCTATCCATGGCTTCGCTCCATGAATGCAGTCTTGTCATTCGTGCATAAATACTTAAAGTTTCCCTTTGATGATGAAATATTGACTGTGCATCATAGTGGCTTTAACCCCTTGTCCTGCTATGGAAAATTTTCCTTAGATTTCTTTTGGCCTAATCCTATAGAACCTATCAAACCATAAGAAGATTTTTTTTTCCTATCCTATAAAAAGTTCAAGGAAAAGAAAATAGTAGAACTATCCCTCCAAAACATGTTTCCACCCCCCACCATCCTTAAAGAAACAATGATTCAGCCTAAATAAATTCCAAATGACCAAGACCAACTTAAGATAGAACCTTCACCTATTTCCTATAAACGACCAAGAGTTAATGAGAACAACCCTGTCACGCCTCCTAGAATAAAACAAGTTTACAAAGTTAAAAATTAAGTGGAAGAACAACCATATGTGGTTTCTTTCATTCTTCCCCTCAAGGAAGAAAAGAAATCTATGGTTGATCAACCCACTACTACACAAACACAACTTGAAAACTAAACTAAAAGAAATAGAGGTGCTAGAGAGCATAGCCATAGATTTCGTGCCCTTGCTCATAGGTTACATGAAGACATAAGCAAGGAAAATAAAAATCCAAACTTGACTGAAGCAATGCATGATGAGTCTACTCCTTCACCAAAACAAAAAGATATGATACCACAAAAATAGTTGAAATCTTCTTTAGACATTATCATTCGACGTGCTATTGTGATTAATTTACATGACAATGAGGAAGTTGCTAAAATTGACAAAGAGGTACATAATGAATTGAACACTTTATGTTCCTCTTCCATGAGATTAAATGAAAATTCTCCTAAGAAGAGTGTTGAACTTGGTGATGGCCCTAGTTTGGAACTTTCTATTGTCCATTCGGCTAGTTGGCTGCTCTCTATATATGATGAACATGATTGGGGTGCGAACGATATGCTCATAGGTTGACTCACATGTGCCTTACTAGTCTTTTACATTTTTATTTTTTTCATTTTCTTGTGTGTGATTGATGTGATCCCCCATGATGTTTTGTTTGATGTTCTCTCTCTCTTTGTGACATTCCTCTATTTGTACCTTCATTCTTCTCTATGTCATAAATCCTTTTGCTTTATGTTTTTCATTTGTATTGTGTTCTCCTTTTGGGGATGACGCAAGGTTTCAAGACATTCATGTCTCTTCCATGTTTACCTGAAATTTTTTCTCTTTTTTATCACTCTCTTTGTGTCATTCTTCCAGTTCTATGAGTATTTGGGGAATGATGGCATTTTCGAGCTCTCTTAAAAATATTGTAGCAAGAACATACTGACCCCAAATCCATAGATCCCTTATGTGTTTGGTGTTTTAATTTTGGGGGAAACCCCTCTCTTTTCTTTTCTTTGCATGATGTAGCTTCATTTGGAAATGTATGACTTGGCATAGGGATTTCCAAGTTAGCTCTCATATCTTCTTTACTGTTAGAATTTATCATTTGATACTTTAAAGTAATTTCTCATAGTATGGTGTTTAGCAATTTATTTAAAGTAGGGGAATACATTAGCATTATTATTTCATATTTTTCTTTCTCATGGTTCATGGTGCAGTCTTAATACTTTATACGTTGTGTTTTTCACTTTGTGGATGATATTGGGTGTGTTGTCCTTCAAGATCATGATCTCTCTCAGCATATTATGTTGCTCTTAGTGTCTTGATGCAACACACTGCATCCCTTAACTTGTGAATCTTTTATTCTTTGATTGGTCCTTTCTTGGAGACATTAGGCACAATGTTTCCTAAGTTAAAGACCTCACATGAACTAAACAAGACTACTTTAAAACTACTTATTGTTGCCTTTTCTGTTATATGGCCATGTTGCATAATACATCTTGCATTCCTGTAGAGCCATCTTATTTGTTGATGAATTCCAAGCATATGAAGTCTCACTTGCCTCATGAAGGTCAAAGTTCATTGTTCATGAGCTCCAAGAATATGAAGTTTTTCTTGCCTCATGAAGCTCAAAAATCATTTTTGCATGGCACATTATTAAAGTTATCAGGATGTATAACTTTGGTATGTTTTTGATGGGAAGCCCAACTGAGGCATGACTTTCCCTTAGCCACTCATGTGTGAGTTTTAGTTCATACTAGCCATGTGTGTATGTGTCTCACCCCTTTTGGATCCTCACCCAATGGATAGCCTAGAGCTCCATTTCCTCAGAGTGAGCTTGTATTTTTTAGACAAAAAAACTAGATCTTATACACATCACAGTGGACAATTGGTGAAAGCTTGATCTGATCTTTTTATTTTACCTTTCTTCTCATCTTTGATAGCGTATGTTTGTGCTTTTATGATTCTCTTTATATCATTTTCATATGTGTTATTTTGTACCTATGTTGGTCTATCATGGGATCTTGATTTTGAGGGCTTGATCACCCCTCTCAATTGTTGTCATCCTATCTTACTGGAATCAGTACATTTAGACCCCTCTTGAAGTGAGTTTGTCTACTTTAGTGTGAATTTGAAGCAAGTTCATCCTCTCACTAAAGTGCGGGCTAAATTTAGTATCGAAAAATATCGTCAAGACATTTTCACACTTGTTTGGGCCCTCCTTGTTGAATTGAGCTTAAATAGTGCCTTGATTTAGTGTTGTAATATGTTCAACATATTCACATTAGGTATTGGGCCCTTGTGAACTAATGAATTTTACTAGCACCTTTGCTAAAGTATTGTAACACACTTTAACACTTTTCTAAGGTTTTCTTAATTAATTAAGCCTAATAAACCTCTTTTTAACCCTAATCCTACCTTATTTAAAGTGTTGTGAAGTGTTATAACACACTTTCACACTTTTCTAGGGTTTTCATTAATATTAAGGATTTCTTATGCTTTAATTGGCCTTAAATTGCATCCACAAAACTCATTTAATGTATCTTTTTGAGGACGATCTTGACACAAATCATTACCCAATCATAATTTAGGTGTTTCTTGTTGAATGGCCCCAGATTTATTTATTTGGGACTCATTCACCATCTTGGGTGAATGAGTCCCACCTAGATTTTTTGGTCCCTAACCTGGTTTCACATATTTCTAAGTATTTTTAATTTTGTTCCCATACATTATTCCTGATGAGACTCATTCGACACCTTCGGTGAATGAGTCTCGCGTGGCCCAAAATCAAAATTAATTCAAATTCTTGGTAGGAATTTATCCTTCTAGATCTGATTTCAGCTTGTAGTGTTTTAATTTCAATAATTCATGCATAATTGAGCATAAATACAAGGTTATTTCACTCATTTTCACCGAAGCATCCATGAGATCATCTAAGAATTTTGTGAGAGAATTCATAATAGCAATTTTGAGTTCACAAGAATATTCAATATTTTTCAAGGGTAGATTATCAAGCATTCTAGATCATTGTTCAAGAATCAATCATCATGTCAAAGACTTCATGCATCATATCTATTTTTGAGCTAACAATTGTGATGTAGGATTTCATGATTCAAGCTAGCATTTCATTCAAGATCTATCCTATTCAAGAAAGAGTCAAGATCTACATCCATTGGAGCCATCTGACACATGTTTGTAGCACTTTATTGCTAGATTTTTTTCAATTGCAACATCATATTTTGTTCATTCATCATTCTCCATTCTTATTTAATTCTATTTCAATATTTGATTACTAAAATAGGGTTTGACCAAGGAAAACCCCTATCCACTAAAAATACAACATTTTTTCCCTCTCCTTTGAATGTGATTTGTAGGTCTAGGTTGTTGATTTCCTAAGGAGAAATATTGGAGAGTTGTCAAGTCATTCAAAGTTGTAAAAGTTGTCATTAAGCCTTGGAGAGAATTAGAGAACATCTACACATTGCAAATCAGGGTTTCAGATCCATAGATCAATCTAGAAGGAAAAATTAGATAGAGAAGAGTAGGATTAGGCTTTGAAGCTTCAGAAAACCCTAACTGTACTGATTTTCCAATTCTAGCGAATGAGTCCCAGTTTTAGTCAAAATTTAGATTTTTGTAGATTCAGATACTGATTTGGTAGATTTTTATTCTCGCATAGAAAACACAAATTTGGAACTTATTCACCTAACTCGGCGAAAGAGTCCCACTCAACATTAAAGGTATAAATTCTAGTATTTCAGACCTCCTTCCAACCATCTTCAGATTTCTAGGTGCACACATTCTGTTCTATAGCTTTTTGTTTTCTTTCATTTACATTTCCAATTCATTTAGTTCAAGTTTGCATCATAATAAGTTTTTGCATTTCATCTTGCATTTCATTGTCTTTTCCAAGTCTAAAATTTGTGGTGAACCCCTTATTAGTTTTCATTCAGCCGCTATGACAACCCTCTTGCAAGATATCTTTCTCATTTGCATTGAGATCTCAAGGGTTATCCTTGAATGAAAGTGAGGGAAGATTGTCATTCTAGGTCCCAAACCATAGAAAAGCACACAATTTTATTCATTTAGGGAACCATGTGAGTTTGGAAGTGATTGTAGAAGGCATCAATAAGTTCATTGAATGAACTAATTTAATTTTTCCATAAAGAGAAAAACCACTTTAAAGTAGTATCTTTCAAGGATCTAGGGAAGAGCTTATCCAAGAGTTTATCTTCAAAAATAAAGTCACTACATAATTTTGTGTATGCATTTCTAATAGGATATCCTTTCCCACCATATTTATCAATCCTAGGAACCTCTATACCTTGTGGCATTTGTGTTCTTAATATCTCCAAGGATAACATATTGGTTTTTATTTATTGTGAAGGTTGGTTGTTTTTTTGGTTTAATGTAGCAATTTGTTGTTGTAGGGATGACACATTTTGTAAAAGTGTATTAAGGATTGGATCATTGTTGGTACTATGAGATGGAGTTGAATAAGGTTGAGATGTGTATTTTTCCAAAGGGTAAGTGAATTTTATATTTGTGAGGGGAGATAGATGAGGACATGAAATGAAGATAAAATAGGGAAAGTTGGATGCCTCCTATTCTATCTAGGTCATTCAATTATGTCATAAGAACCCTAATAGGATTTAATATCAACCTCTCAAGGTGAGTCAATACACAACTAGGAGGACTTAGGAGGGGGTTTTATATCAAATTAAGGGGTTCACCACCAATAAAATGCTTGGAAACAATAATGTTTGAAAGCACATTATGATATGCAAAACACTTAAAATAAGAAAAATGAAGCTTACTAATATTGAAAATGAACAACTCCCAGTTAGGGTATGTGTACCTAGGAAGCTTGGAGATGCCAAAAGGATTATAGAAATGAAAAATGACTACTGAAATATTCATTGGAGTACTAAGACTTCTTTACTCATGTCTTAGTCCAGCTGTTGTTTTTTGGGGAAAACACAAAATCTTCGAATAAAGGAACAAAATCCTAAAAAATCACTAAAAGATTCCACCTGGAGAACTAAGATTCCTTTACTACCATCTTAGTCCCGATCTGAATTTTTGAAAAGTGTTAATGTGGTCTTGAGCTCCTAGATCTGCAATTGCTTCTGCTCAGATCTCAGGTTCTGAAATAGCCGGATCTGACCTATAGGTGATTTTTCGTGAAGATGACAACTTTGAAAATGCAAATTTGCAACTTTGCACTTCAATTGACCTCCAAGTCAACAACCTAGATCTACAAGCACAAATGGAAAAGATGGAAAAACTTGTGTATTGTTAGTGAATGGGGGTTTGCCTTGGTCAAACCCCTTGTTGTTAATTAAACCTTGAAATGAAATAGAAATGATGAAAGAAATGGTGAATTAAAAATATGTAATTCTACAACTCACCAAACCCTTGCAAATGCTACAAACTTGTGTGTAATGGATGCAATGGATATGGATCTTGAAATGCTTGATAGATCTTGAATTGCTTGCTTGCTTGAATCAAAACCCTACATCACAAATGTTAGAAAATCACACATGATGCAAGAAAATTCCTTGACATGATGCTTGAAACTTTATGATGGCTCCAATTTATTGATGAATTGCTCTTGAATGCTCTTGATCTCATAAACTTTCCTTAGGAATGAATACTAAAGTTTCTAGGATGAAAATGAATGAATGAACCTTGTATTCATACTTGTTTATGCTTAATATCTTGAAATCACACCAACCTGACATATGAATTCAAAGAATAAAGGAGGTTAAATCCCACAAAGATTTGAAATTAAATCCCAAAAATGACTCAAGGAGGACTAAGATGCCATATGTGGCATCTTAGTCCCAAGTGATGAAACTTGGGGCACAAACACCAAAAAGGGGTGCAAAAAAGATGCCTCAAAATTAGGGTCCTCAGACCCTGGAGGGACAAATATGCCCTTAGTGGCATATTAGTCTCGACCAAAAATTGGGGACACGCCAATCAAAGTCATTAGGGGATCAGAAATGCATTTGAGAATGTCAAGATTACCAAAAAAATATGTCATTCATAGGGCTTGTGGACATAAAATAGGGCCATTAAGCCGTAAAGAAGGATAAATAAAGCAAGGTAGGCATAAACGAGTGTGAAAATGCAAGGGTATGCATTTTACTACATTACATTAAGCCCCCACTTTAGTGAGAGGATGAGCTTTCCTCAAACTCACACTAAAGTAGCCAACCATGCAATCAAGAGGGGTTTAAATGTACCAATGTTGGTAAGATAGGATAACAACAATCAAGAGGGTGGCCAAGCACCCAAGATCATGATCCTATGACAAAACAACATAGGCACAAATGGAAATTCTTGTGGATGATATATGAAGCCAAAATGAAATTACAAACATACACCGTCAAAGATAAGAAAAATGCAAGAGGAAATGAACTGCAACAGATCAAGATTTGACTAGCCATCCAATGTGGTGGACCAGGACTAGGCTTGAAGAGGGTTTACAAGTGAAACACGTTGTCCACTATGCAAACAAAAAACATGCTCATGAGGGCTAGTGGGAGCTATCTATCTACTAGCTAGGTGTTCACTAGGTGAGCCCCAAGGGATCCATATCAAAGCCATACCTCCATGAATTTAATAAATAAAAAAGGAAAAAGCAACACAATGAGAAAGAGCGAGGATGCTCAAAGGGATTTTTCTTAGTTCATGCAAGGTCTTACTCTTAGTGGACATCATTCCTAATGTCTCCAAGAGAGGACTAGTCAAAGGATAAAAGATTCACCACTTAGGGAATGCAGTGTGTCACATTACCACTAAGGGGAATGTAATATTCTAAGACAGGTCACACTTTTGAAGGAAATTACTCCCAATGTCATGAAAAAGAGGAAAAAAAGATTGTATGAAGAAATAAAATCACATCAAGGAACATCAAAAAGAAAATGGAAATGAAATCAAGTTGAAATAATGCCAATGTATGACCCCACTTTAAAGATATTGCAAACACCCAACTGTGAAAAATTAATTTAAAGTACACAAAAATGGAAAGGAAAATAGAAAAGAGGGTTTCGCCCTTGAAACACATAAGGTATCTATGGATTCAGATTCAATATTTGTCTTTGCTACAAAGATATTACTGAGCTCAGAACTGAAATCTTTCCCCAAATACACATAGAACCAGAAGAATGATACAAAGAGATGGAAAACAAAGAAAATCCTTTTGGATCAACATGCAAGAGACATAGGGTGTCTCAATTCCTTGCATCATCCCCAAAAGGAGAACACAAGACAAAAGAAAAATAAAAAGAAAAAGCTTTTGGGTCAACATGGAAGAGACATAGGGTGTCTTCATGCCTTGCATCATCCCTAGAAGGAAAACACAAGATAAAAGTGACAAGATAAATGAAAAGAGAAAATTTTATAACATAAAGAAGAATGAAGGTACAAATAGATGAATGCAACAAGAGAGAGAAACATCAAACAAAAAATCATAGGGGATCATGATACGGAAATGAAAAAAGAAAAAGACTAGTAAGGCACATGTGAGTCAAGCTAAAGTAGGTTATCCACCTCCCAGTCTCAATCTACATAAGTGGAAGGTAGATAAAAAACCAAAGGGACAACAAAAAATTCCTAACTAGGACAAGGACATCTACTTCTTGTCCTCACTGAGTGCAAGACAAGAATGGGCTGAGATAGGTGATGATAAGGGTCATGTAATGGTCAGAATTTTAAAATTCTACAATGATTACATGACAAAAGGGGGATAAAGCTTAATCAATCAATGGATGGAAATCATCACCATCAAAGTGAAGGATTTTCATTATTAACTTAAATGTGTGACACTCCTCGGTGCTATTTTCGAGAATTCAATGGTATGTGCAATGTGGGACTTTAGCATCCTTAGGATATAGAACTGATCTATTCATAAGAGACAATGTTATGAATCCTTTGTTGAGAAGTATTTGTAACTTCCTTTCAATTTCAAGTGGTGGATGAGGAGGTTGTAATTTTTGTAATTTATAAGGTCTTTTGTGTTTACCAGGTTCACCAACATCCTCTTCATTTTTGGGAGTTATGAAATTAGTATCTATAACCACCATACCATCACTAAAAAGCTTTAGGTACTCTCTAGGTATTTTTGCATTGTGAGGGGGATATTGATATCCTAACCCTTTTGTTGTTTCAACAGTTGGAACTTTCTCTAAGAGTTGATGAATTTCATGTTCGCTTGTTGCATCACATCCTTGTTTACTCAAGATTGTGAATCCTTTGCCATATATTTCTTCAAGGTTGATTAGAGTGTTTATTACTTTATGATCATAAGATAGTTGTATGTTTTCTTGTCTAGAGGAACTAGATTCACCTATTGTAGGGAACTTAGGTTCAATGTTTGCTTTAATTTCAGGATGTAAGTAACCAAACATCTCAAGAGGTGGTATTATAGGGGGATTTGGTTGTTTCATGGATGGGTAGAAGGATGTATTAGCTTCAAGGTTATCAAGACAATTGTTTAGGAACTTATTCATGTTGTCAACATCATGAGGACATACATTAGGAGTTGAGAGAGAATGAGTGAGTTCAATGTCATTAGGATCATTACCAAACACACAATTTGAGACATCTACCAAAGATTTTAGGGACATCCAAAACTTACCAAGGAACATATCCATGATGAAAAATTAAGAAAATGCTCTTGAAAATGAAAGAAATTAGGATAACAACAATTCTGGAAATAGAAACAACATACAAAAAGTAGCCCACAAAAACACATAACAACAATTTCAAACCCTAAAAAACTGGAGAGTCAAAATCAACAAGGACTAAGATGCCAAGGGAATTTTAGACCTCCTGATGAGATCTAGCAGTTTCAAAGGTTGAAATAGGAAACAAACAATAGGGAGATGATTCTGAGCAGAAAAAGATGAGAGGGACTAAGATGCCACTAAGGGCGTTTTAGTCCTAGCAGAGGTTTTTCTAAGAGAAACAACAAATTTTGGCTTGAAAACAAATTTCTCAAGTTTCCTATATAGGGACCTGATGTTTTGAAATGGAAAATGATGCAAATGGAGGTAAAGAAAAGAAATTATGAACAAACAATTGAAAGCAATACATGTGAAATGCAATTTTTCACTTTTGAATGCAAGAACAATGTTTCTAAATGCATTAAGAGGATGAACAATGCACTTTTCAGTTTTGAAATGACACGTAATGATGCAAGAAAGGAAAACAACAACCTATATGCACTTTCACTAATGCAAAGATAGGAAATGAGTGATCCCACAATACTAGTTTATAATTTTTGGGCAAACTAGACACTGAACTGGTTTTTTTAAACTAAATCTTCACTTTCGGGCTCCTATAGCGGCTAAACAATGAGGAATTTGAAGATGATGTAAACTATTGATTTTCGATGTTTTTTCTATATATTCTAAATATCTTTTTTTCAAAATTTTTGGAATCAGATTGCACTTTTGTTTCCATCTCCTTCAAAAACTAGATTTAGAAAAAAACAACATTTTTAAGGAGTGACGCTCACCGTATACAACATAAATTTTTTTGTATGAAGGATAAAATTATATATTTTTTGAACTTAGATTTGTAACTACAATATCTAGCACTTTAATTTGGTTTCATAGTGTTTTATTAAATATTTTCTCTTTCATCAAGTTTCGAAGTCAAACCAATTACAACTGAAACATAGGCAGACTATATACAACATAACTTTTTTTGTATATATCAAAGTTCAATTTTTTTTTTAATGGATCAAGGGCATCAATACCCAGCCTGAACATATTTTTAAAATTTTATTTTCATAATCTACTATTTTTCCACATGTGCAAAATAGAGAGCTTGATTTTTGGTGAAAAACCTATATTTAATAAAACTAAAAAATCGCATACATAATAAAACCAAAACATATTAAAATTATATTCATTGGATAGCTCGTTCTGAGGACTAGAATGATCATTTTAAATAACTTTTAAATGGATTCATTTAATCCCCCAAAAGGTAAATCAAAAGTGATTTTTTATCATCATTTTGATAGGTGTAAAGGAGACTCTCTTGTAGGTATGGTTCAAAACTAGCAGGGTTCTATCCAAGGCGTTTGATATAAGGTGGTTTGATCAAACCCTATTCAAATGAAATTATTAAAATGGAACTTTTTAAGGCTTAAATCATTATATTTCTAAATATATGTGATTTCAGCAAAAATAAGAATCTCCTAGAAATTGTAAACCAGCTTTGTGGGATCACCCAAACCCTAAATACAATTTAACTAATGCAAGATGCAATAAACCCTAGATACAAAATGAAATGAATGCAATATAAATCTAGGACTCTAAAGGAATCCAAAACAAAAATGAAAGACTGGTCAAACAAAGTCAAGCTCACCAAAATAAAACCAAGATAAAATAGGAAAAGGTGGATGCCCTCCTATTCTATCTAGGTCATTCAATTATGTCCTAATAACCCTAATAGGATTGACTATCAACCTACAAAACTAGGAGGACTTAGGAGGGGGTGTTCTATCAGATTAAAATGTTCAACACCAAGCAAATGCTTGGAAACAATAATGTTTCAAAACACACTATGATATGCAAAATACTTAAAATAAGCGAAATGAAGCTTACTAATACTGAAAATGAACAATTCCTGGTTAGGGTATGTGTACCTAGAAATATTGTAGATGCAAAAAGGATTCTAGAAATGCAAAAAAACTACTGAAATATGCCTTGGAGGACTAAGATGCCTTTACTCCCATCTTAGTCCTACTGTTACTTTTTGAGGAAAACATAAAATCTTCGGATAATGAAACGAAATCTCAAAAAATCATTGAAAGATTCCACCTAGAGGAATAAGATGCCTTTACTCCTGTCTTAGTATCGATCTGAATTTTTGGAAAGTGTGAATGTGGTCCTAAGCTCCTAGATCTGCAATTACTTCCCCTTGTATCTGAGGTTATGAAATAGTCGGATCTGTAGGTGATTTTCCGTGAAGATGACAACTTTGACAATGCAACTTCATAGCTTTGACAACTTCACACTTCAAGTGATTATCAAGTCCCCAACCTAGATCTGCAAACACAAATGAACAAGATAAAAAAACTTGCTGATTGTTAGTGAATGGGGTTTTGCCTTGGTCAAACCCCTTGTTGGTAATTAAACCTTGAAATGAAATAGAAATGATGAAGGAAATGGTGAATGAACAACATGCAATGCTACAACTCAAAAAACCATTGCAAAGGCTACAAACTTGTGTGTAATTGCTGCAATGGATATGGATCTTGAAATGCTTGATAGATCTTGAATTGCTTGCTTGCTTGAATCAAAACCCTACATCACAAATGTTAGCACAACAACATGCATGATGCAAGAAAAATCCTTGACATAGTGCTTGAAACTTGATGATGGCTCCAATTTCTTGATGAATTTCCCTTGAATGCTCTTGATCTCATAAATTTTCCTTAGGAATGAATATCAAGCTGCTAGGATGAAAATGCATGAATGAACCTTGTATTTATACTTGTTTATGCTTAATATCCCAAAATCACAGTAAGTTGACATATGAATTCAAAGAATAAAGGAGGTTAAATCTCACCAAGATTTGAAATTAAATCCAAAAAATGACTCAAGAAGGACTAAGACACCCTAGGTGACATCTTAGTCCCAAGTGATGAAACTTAGGGCACATACACCAAAAAGGGGCCCAAAACTGATTCCTCAAAATTAGGGTTTCAAGACCTTGGGGGGACAAAGAATCCCTTAGTGGCATCTTAGTCCTGACCATAAATCAGGGACATGCCAATCAGAGTCATTAGTGGATCAAATATGCATTGGAGAATGTCAAGATTTACCAAAACATTATGTCATTCATAGGGCTTATGAACATAAAATAAGGCTAATTAAACCATAAAGAAGGATAAATAAAGTAAAGTGGGACCAAACGAGTGTGAAAATTGAAGGGTATGCATTTTACTACAGTGCAAGAGATATGCAATTTGAATCCACAAAGCTAGAGGGATTCCCAATAGAAATATCTAAGGAGGTGTTGGTGTTGCTAGTAAGTCGGATAGCTGTAGTAACATGAGTACTATTTGTAGTGTAGAAAATCATGCACTCTTGAAGAAAGAGATGATTTCACACTTAATTTGGATTCATTTTGGTACCCTTGCATTAATTATTCTTCAAAATCATCATTTATAGGCTCCTATGACCCATTATTTTGCAATTCTAAGGCCCATTCCACTTTAAAATAATTTAAAATCTAACGAAATCCTTAAAGATTAAAAAACCCACCTCAAAAACTTAAGGTGGGACTCATTTGCCACCTTGGGTGAATGAGTTTGCTTAGGTGGGACCCATTCACCCAGGGTGGCGAATGAGTCCCTTTTGGGGCCTTTTTCAATTTTGAGCATGAATTCATCAATTTAATTCAAATTTTTGGTGAATGTCATCCTTTGGGATATAAATAACAGCAAATTATATGTTGAAGCCTATAAAGTCAAGATTCTAAGTCATTTTTATCAATCTTTAAGCACTTTAAGAAAGCATTGTCCAACATTAATCATTAAGAGTCTTCAAGCAAGTTCTCATAAGAGCATTCAAGTTTCAAGAGCAAGTAGAGTTGAAGCTTTGGAGCAACATTAAAGTGCTTTTGCAAGTGTTCAAGCTCACTTTAGATCAAGATCAAGCATTTTCAAGGGTTGATCATGGATGCTTATAGTGAATCATGATGGCTTCTAGGTTGGGGAGATGCAACTAGCGATCATGCCAATCCTAATGACTTGTTTTCTAAGTGATTCCATCCTCCATTGTCACTATACATTCATCCTAAGGAAGGTACAAGCATTACTATAGATGATTGGAGATCATCACAAGTGAATCATTCATATCTTCATTTCAATTATTGCATCATATTCTCTCATGTTAGAATAGGATTGCATTATGTTTCATATTTCCTAGTCTTAGACACACTTAAGACTACGGTTTCCATGCACATTTCATTATCTTTTCCAAGGTTTAATTATCAAACTTGGGGTTTGAGAAAGGAAAACCCCCCATTACCAAATCAAGCCAAGTTCTATTTTGCTAGTGAATTTTATAGGTTTGGATCTGAAACTTAAGTAGGAATAGAAGAGCGGGTGTTAAGGATCAGATTAGAGTTTTCAAGTCTCAGAAAAGTCAAACTAGACTAATTTGCCAAGTGTGGTGAATGAGTCCCACTACTGTTGTCTATCAGATCAAGTTGTCGATTCTGATATCTTTTTTCCCAAAACAAGCTCCTGCACAAAAATCCAGATCTAGGACTAGTTCGCCCAGGTTGGCGAATGAGTTCTAGTTGGTCAAAAAGTCTACATTTCTAGAATTTCAAAGTTGTTTCCAATCTTTTGGAGGTTTCTAGGTGCACATTTCTAGATTAACATTTTTCTGTTAATTCCATTTGCATTTTTAAGTCATCCTTTGGATCATTTTTCATATTACATTGTGTTTTCAAACATTTTTTCTTTTCCAAGTTTTCACTTGGTGGTGAACCCCCTATTTGACATCATTCCATCCCCTAGAATACACCCTTTTCAAGATTTCAATCACCTTTGCATTAGAATCTCAAGGGCTTTTTCTTGAATGTAAATGTTGGATTTTGTTGCCCAAGGTCCTAAACCCTAGTAATCAGGCGGGTATGTGTAGGATCATGATGGGTGAAAAAGTGGTGATATGTAAGTGATATGATGGCCCACGTGGCTGATGAATTTTTTTTACCCAAAATTGATGAAACAAAAAAAGGTTTTTAAAGGAGATTCTTCACTTTCCACCAATATAAATTATGTTTTACTTTGAATTTAATAAATTATTATTATTCATTTTCTATTTGAATTACGACCAATGTCTTGATTGATAGGCTGATTCAAAAATATCTATAGCTTTCAAACGGTATCACATTTTTTGAATTTGAAACATGTGTCACATTCTATGCTTCACATACTATAGGATTAAAAAAAATGAATTTCATGAAGTTTTGACCAAGTTAAGGTGTTCAGACATACGATTTTTTTATTTTTTTTAAAATTTATAATAAAAAATTCATAATTAATTATTTACTTGGGAAAAAATTACAAAAAAATATGCATCACATCAAGACATAAGTCCTCCACTTATATATAAAATATTATAAAAAAATATTATCATTTTATTGTGGTTAGGGTGGTCAGAGAGACACATAATTCTTATTTATTCCCTAAAATTTAAATACTACGGCATTGATATTTCAAATTTTCACCAAATAGATTTTAAAAAATAAATAAACCTAGTATTTTAGAAACTACATTAAATTTTATATAGATTCTATTGTTACATATTTTTAAAATAATATTGATAACTTATTCAAATTTTTATGTCAAGTTGCCTAACTCTAATTTTCTGAATTTTCATTGCCACTTAAGGGCCTCTTTTTTCCATGATTATCCTACACATACCCAAGCATCACAAAAATTTTCATTTTATTTTGGTGAACCTGTATTTAGAGCATTATAATTCTTATTTGGAGTGCACTTACATCCTAGATTTAGCTTGCATTAACATTACATTAGGTTTTACATTGGTTAATTTGCATTCTAGGGTTTCAATCTTTTCAATAGTGAAAAGTTCATTTAGCTTGCATTATTGCACTTAATTTCACTGAAAATCTATAAAATTATGCACTTGCATCCTAGATATAGAGCATACAGCATTGAAAATACAAAAATCAACCAAAAAAATCTCAAAATTTTGTAAATAACCCTTATTGGGACTCATTCACCACCTTGGGCGAATCAGTCCCAGAGAAAATTTTTAGTTGCTATTTGTAGAATTAAATTTCTAGTTTCTAGGCTCTTGTTTGGCTTTGTTACTTTTCTATTTTAGTTTGGTTATTTTTTGTTACATTGAAATAGTTTGCATCATTTACATTCATGGCAATTATGGATAGCATAACATTCTTGCAAATTTTATTTTCAGCACTAGTTCCTAGTTCCTTTATATCAGATTCATTGGAAAACAAAAACAAAAAATTGAAAAAATCAGAAGACCCAATAAAAGAAATGATTAAATTTTAGAAAAAGCATAACATCCAATCCCTTTAGTAGTGATGACCTAAACATGTTAGATGAAGCCCTTACAAACTTTCTCTCACTGGGACCATGCATTAAGGCTTGTCATGAAAAACATCAACCAAACAAAGTAAACTTAACCCTCAAGCCTTTTAGTAGCGTTGAATTTGATATGTTAGATGAAACCCTTGAGGATTTCATCTCACAAAGTCCATCCACTAAGGCTTGTCATAAGAAACCAAAAACAAGAGAAGTTAACGTAATCCAACCTCAACTTATCCTTTACCCACCTTCGCATAAACCACAACCTAAATTTATGCTTTATCCTCCTTTGAATAATGTATTGCAACAATCAGGTCATAATACTGTTGCTCATACATATAATACTAGAAACAACCCACAACCACACAAACCAATCGAAACACCCTTAAATTTACCCAATCACACCTTACCTAGTGCTCCTCATTTAACCTCGCATAGTGGAAAGGATTATAATCTCATTGAACAACTTAAAAATACTCCTGCAAAGATATCCCTATGGGGTTTAATTTATAGTTTTGTGAACTATCATAGTATGCTTGAAATAGCTTTACAACAAGTAGTGGTTCTCCCTAGTACAAATGCAAATTATGTGGTATCTCTTGTACAAGTAATGAAAAAAGTTAATGTTGACATCACATTTCATCAACATGAGCTGCCCCCTTTGACATTAAGACAAAAAAATGAAGCCTTTATGGTCATTGTTCAAGTTAACCAAATAGGTATAAAAAGGTCAATGGTTGATAACAACTCCACCCATAATAGGTGCAATGTGAAATTCTTAGAGAAGTTATGGGTAAATAAATCAATAATGTAACTCGACTCCTTATCCATTCAAGGATTTTAAAATGTAGGAAGGCAATCACTCGGTGTAATTACTTTACCTATAACAGTCGGAAGGGTTACCTTACAAACTCCTATTCATGTTATACCTCATGAACTTTCATACAATCTTACTTTGGGAAGAACATGGATTCATGAGGTGCATGTGGTACCCTCGACTCTTCATTGTATTATGAAGTATGTCCATGCCAATAAGGTATACCAAGTTGAAATGGACCTCGAGCCTAAAATTTTCCTACAAGTGGAAAAAATAACTAAAAGTCCTCTCAACACATTAATTTCCCCATCCAATATAGCACCTTTAATAGAAGATAAACAAGAAAAGGAAAAAGTGTCAAAGTTATTGGATGATGATTGGGGTTCTTTGGATTTCACACCCTCATTTATGAGAGAATATATAATCACAAGAAAAGAAGATGAAAAGAAACAAAAACCAATAGTAATGTCAACTCAAAACTTGGAAGAACAATCAAAAACATCTAACTCAACTACTCTTGAAGACGACATAAGTTATACAACAAAATTTGACGAGATAGACTACCAACAACCACCGAACCCAAAAAAAATGGAAATTTTTTATGGAAGAGGTTATGAACTTGTGAAGCAATTGGGTTACAATGGTAAAGGATGTGGAAGGAAATAACAAGGTATTCAAGTTCCTATAGAACCTAATGTACAAGAGACAAAGACTAGTTTGGGATATTGTCCCTCTAAAATTACCCAAGCAACAAAGCGACCATAATTAGACATAAATACTATCATGTGCAAGAAAAAATTCAACCTTACAATGAAGCATCCATAATTTCTTGACATGGAGTTACCCCCATCATGGGAGTATTTTGAAAATGAAGAAGCTTTGAAACATATGTTAGGAGTTTATGAGACACCATCTACTTCACCTAAGGAAAAGGTTACAGGTGCTAGGATTAGTGCTAAGCCGAGAGATTCTGAGGATGAAAGTCATGACAAGGAAACAAAAATAGAACAATACAATATTAGTGCACTTCCTTTAGGGGACACAATTGACATACCAATGGATATGACAGATAATGAGAAATTAATTAAAATCAAAAAATGCCTCGATGATGAAGAATAAGAGGATATGGCAACCTTTCTTCATGACTTTCCTGAACTCTTTGCTTGAAAGTATTCAGATATTCTTGACATAGATACGAAGATAGTGACACACAACATTGTCCTTGTTGAGAATGCCAAGCCCATTTAGAAAAAGATACAAAAGATGAATCCTAAGATAACTTTGCTTTGTTAAAGCCAAACTTGAAAAGCTCCCGGATGTTGGCTTCATAAAACCTATCGTTTATTCTCCATGGATCTCAAATACTGTCACAGTCACAAAACCTGACAATCGCACTAGGATGTGTACATATTTTTGGGACTTGAATAAAGCATCTTTAAAAGATGACTTTCCCCTTCCTAATATTTACATGATTGTAGATTCGACTGCGGGACATGCTTTGTTGTTATTCATGGATGGATTTTTGGGATATAATAAAATCTTTATCAACCCTAAAGATCAATAAAAAATAGTATTTACAACTACTTGGGGGACAATTTTTGGGTTATGATGCCTTTTTGATTAAAGAATGCAGGCACAACATATCAATGAGCTATGACACTAATATTCCACGATTACATACATAAAATTTTGGAGGATTATGTCGATGAAATTTTAGCCAAATCATTAACAAGACAAGACAATGTGAATGTCCTTCAGAAGATTTTTGAGGGAATGCAAACATACAACATGAGGCCGAATCCAAAAAAAATTTTTTTTGGTGTTGATAGTGGAAATCTTTTAGGTTTTATCGTGTCTCATAGAGGCATTGAGGTGGATAAAACTAATACTGATGCTATTGTCAATATGCCACCCCGTAAAAATATTTCTCAATTATGCACATTACAAGGAAGAATCCAATCTATTCATCATTTTGTCGTATCTTTAGCCGATCAAACATTACCATTCACACATCTTCTCAAAAAGGATGTGCACTTTAATTGGAATGACAATTGTAAACATGCTAAATTGATATTTTAAAGGAGTATCTTGCGAATCCACCTGTTTTACAACTCGTTATGCCAAGAAAATCATTTATACTTTATATCACCTCCTTAGCCCATGCTTTAGCAGCATTGTTGGCTCAAGAAGATGAAAATGGTAAATAGAATCTAGTCTATTACATTAGTCGAACATTGATTGATTATGAGAAATGATATACAACAACAAAAAAATAATGGTTGGCCCTTGTATTCGCTACAAGTAAATTAGGACATTATTTGTTGAATGCGAAAATACAATTGATGACACAATTTGATCCTCTAAAACATTTTTTAATAAAATAGACCTATCAGGAAATCTAGCTAAATGGGTGATGTTGTTGACTGAGTTTGACTTAACATTTTTTTTCACAAAAATCAATTAAGGGTCAAGCCTTGATCAACTAGTTACCTAATGCTCTGTCCTCTATGGCATTACCTAATAATGATTGTTTCTCCGACGATAATGTGTTGGCAATAGAAATTTATACATGGGAATTATACTTTGATGGATCTAAGTGTATAATAGGCTTTGGTGCTGGAGTTATATTACACCCACCTACAGGAAATCTTATTCCCTTATCATATCAGTTAAATTTCCTATGTACAAACAACATTGTTGAGTATGAAGTGTTGCTCGTAGGATTGCATTCTGCCTTAGTCTTGGGTGTGAAAAACATTCAGATCTTTGGTGATTTGCAATTAATAATTAAAAGAAAATGGGACATACCAAGAAAATCATGATAAATTAGCCAAATATAAGGATCTCACAATGAACTTATAAGAGAAGTTTGAATCATTCACCATTGACAACATCCCACAGAAAGACAATCGACATGAAGATGTAATGGAAAGTGCAACCTCTCTTATATCACCTCAAGATACTTCAAAAGATGTCATATTTATTATTCACTTAATCATGAAACCATCCATTGAAGGTAAACTTGAAGAAGTGTTAGCTACGACTAAGCAATACTTGAGTGAATGGTATGATACAATATTCAACTATTTGAAAGATGGTACTTTTCCTGAGCCCACAACAATGAATAACCAATGTCGTTTGTAAAAACTGGCATCCAAATATGTTATTTCAGCCAACATATTATACAAATGGTACTTCAATGGCCTTTTTCTCAAATGCCTTAACAAATTTGAAATCCCCATAGCACTCAAAGAGGCACATTCGGGTGCCTTTGGAGTTCATTTTGGAGGTAGATGTTTAGTGCAAAAACTCATTCTCATGGGATATTACTAGAGACATATGGAAAATGATTGCTTTGTGTACATTAAGAAATATCATAAATGTTAGGAACATAGCAATCTGATTCATGCTCTTGCTGTTGAGCTCCATACCCAAATTCCTATTTGGCCATTCTCAGCATGGGGATTGGATCTGATTGGAATTTTTTTTCTACCCTCATCTATTGGCCACACATTTATCATCATAACCATGGATTGTTTCACAAAATGGGTAGAATATATCCCTCTTCAGTCCACAACTACTGACATAACATGTCATTTCATATTGGAACACATTATTGCACACTTTAGACTTCCTTCCGCATTAGTTTCAGGTAATGGAACACCATTCAAGAACAATGATGTGAAGAAATTACTTGACACATTTAATATTCAACATCACTTCTCCACACCTTACTTCCCACAATCTAATGGCAAGTCAAAGCAACTAATAAAACCATCAAGCAAATTCAAAGAAAAATAGTTAATAAACATAATAAGGATTGGCATACACAACTGACATATGTGTTATGGGTTTACTGTACTAGTGTCAAGTCATCACCAAGAACAAATCCTTGTAACCTTCTCTATGCTACCAAGGAAGTGATGCCCTTGGAGTTAGAAATCTGTACATTAAGGATAACTCTTCAAGTGGTCTTTGACAATGACACTTACAAACAACAACGATTGCATCAACTTGAGATGTTTGATGGATAGCGCATTAATTCTCTCAAGCACCTCCAAGATTATGCTAAGAAATTGCAATGCCAACATAGTAATCATGTCATTCCTCGCGTATTTAGTAAAGGTGATTTGGTCTTCTATGAAAATCAGCAAAATGTTAATTTCGACCCCGACTGAAAAAGGAAAATTCAGTCCTAACTCATTAGGACCTTATATAATTAGTGAAAATTATGGGTTTGGCATGTATACGTTAACATAAATGGATGGTACACCCCTTAAATATCCTATCAATACCATGCATCTTTGCCGATAGTATGTCTAAATCCCCTTGAATAGTATGGATGGTGAGTAGTTTTTTTAGAGCTAATGGATTACATTCCATGGGCTTTCACATTGCTTCGTTCATGACAAGTAAGTCTTTGTGTGTCTTGAAATCTAAAGTGATTAGTTAGTTTACTATTATTTAATTACTTTAGGTCTCATACTATTCAATTTTATTCCATGTGTTATGTTATATTAGATCCTTATAATAATTTAATGTTTTCTATTTAAATCATAAGTGTATTTAATTTAACATAACATACTTCATCACAATGTTGCATCTAAGAGAAACTATAATAAGTTTTTACTAGATCTCATATAGCATGTTAAATCATGGAAGAATTCATTAAATAATCTTACATAGGTTATTTAATTAATCACATTGACATTTAACATTTCAACACAGATAATAATAAAACATCATGTGCTCATATATACATATGAAATTTTTATGTACATATCATCAGATATACAATCCTACTAAGGCTTGTGGCTACTAGATCCCTTGGGACCTAGTGGTCGCATCTGTCTAGTAACAGTCTGTTGAAAGACAGTGATGTGTGATCATGATCGTGACCCACTGAGTGTACAACTAAGAGAAAAAGTTCTAAACCTCATATCTATCTAAGGGCCTCCCGATGTGCTCTTGCTATTTGATCTCTCTCTGCTAGTAGCCTTTCTACCTCTACCTCTAGTCTCTCGAACTCTATAAGGGTCTGCAATGATTTTTCCTCAGGGGTAGCATGGGCTTAGTGGACACATCTCCTTAAACTCTCATACATTTCCCGTATTCTTACATATGGCCTGAACAACTCTAGGTCCTAATCCATGATGGGTGGGGGCACATTTTTTGAGTCTGTGGCCTCCGCATCAAATGATGGGGGCACTATCTCTATAGCTACCTATCGGTAGATATCCCTAAAGTCTCTCATAGCTCCTGCATGATAGAAACAATAAATTATCACTACACACCATGATATATATAAGAGTAAGCAAACGCATAAAAGAAAAACTAATAAATAAATATATCATCACCTATATCTTTGATAGGTTGTGAGAAATCCGCCTCGTCCTATGTTATGGGCATAGAGGTTGTGCTAGCCTCTCCATGACTGTAGGTACTGGTGCCTGCTACAGTCGTTGCTCGTGATCTAGTCATACAAGTAGAAGAGGACTATCCCCACTCGTTCCCTACTAGATCCACATTTTCTGCCACTTCACCCTCACTCATGGATTGCTCCTCCTCCTCATCCTCCTCATCTCTGCCCTCCTCTCCATCATAGTCAAGATCAACATCCTCATCATAATCATCATCTATGACATCTGTAAATATGTAGATGCAACCCTCTAGCATGTGTCCTCGACTTTGTCTTTTACTTCATCTCCCTCATCCAAGAGTGGTCTTGCATCACCTATCGGCTCCTCCATAGGAAACACGGGGGTCCGTCATGATATTGTTCACCACTCCTCATATTCATATGTGGCATTGAAATTATTCGTATTGGAGATCAGAGGAATATCATGATCTAAATACCTAGAATCGCTATAAATAACATCATCTATTGTAAATAGTATAGTATCATGAGGTCTCTGAGCACTAAGTATTGGTCTCTTGAAGAAGGCTCATGCCCGAGGTGCTATCTGTATCTACCCAAATTGCTACATGAATCGGTCATAGTAGAAAGGGTGTACTATGTGGTCGTTTCAACCTACCAAAAATATGTCTAGTTGTAATCTCCTCTTCTACCGAGTATAATCTAGCCACTGAGGCATGAGTTGATAAGGTCTCCAAAGGATCTCATCCTCCTCCAGGTAGTCAGGTCATACTCTCTAGAAGTGTAAATCACCATACTACCAAAATCATCATAGAGGATAGCTAAAGGCCTAAGGACACCCCAAGGTTGTCGAAATCTAGAAACTGATAGGTCTAGTACAAGTGATATGCTCAAGGCACCAAACCTATACCAATGTACAATGTACCGTACTATCCACCTCTCAAAAAATAAACTGACCAAGATCATAGTACAAATGAGCTAGGATACAACACCCCCAGACATATACTTTCTGGTGTTCTTCCATCCCTTATATTAGGTGTACTATTCCTCCATATAGGTATGTTGCTCGTCTATTTGGGATGAGCACTAGTCCAACTATTAGCATCATAGTCAATCTCACCAGTGGGGCTCGTGAGTATAGAAGCATCGCCAGGTCTATCAGTTCCCTCACTTTCTCATCATGTACTAGTCCATCTAGGTAGTACTACATGTCATATTTCATCTCCTGGAATGCCCACTCTACTCAAAAGCGTACTCACTCACCCTAGATGGGAAATCAAAAGTATGTGGTGTACATCTTCTAGTGTGATTGCCATCTCACCAGTCAGTAGATGAAATGTGCATGTATTGACATCCCAATGCTCTACTAGCTCCGTCAACATCACATCATGGTACCTCATGGGATGCATGAGGTATGCCTAGTAAACTCCTATAGTTTGTAATAACTCTATGTCCTCCACTGAAAGAGTGGGGGCTAAATATCTCAGCAGACTGATTTTTCTGCCTCAAAGACACTGACGCGAATGGGTAGGCACCTAACATAAGTATAACAATATATCCTATAAACAATTTTTCACATCAAAAATCATAAAAGTGTACTAAAGTGGCTCTAGTGTGCTTTCCTAAAGGCCCTAGACACATTGTAATCCTTTTTGGACACTTCACGAAGAAATGGGACACTTTGCGAAAAAGTGGAACACTTCACGAACAAAAGGGACACTTTGCAAAACAATGGGACACTTCATGAAAAAAGGGGATGCTTTGCGGAATTTTTTTTATAAGGTCCTAAATTATCCTAGAAATACATAAAAATCATCAAATTACTATGTAAGGAAAAATCGAAGATCAAAGATTCGACCTACCTCATGATGACGTTCGCCATGTACCACCTCATCCCATAGAATGTCTAGTCTTGTAGGCTTGTAATCCCATGTGATCGACATATTTTACTATTCCTCAATCACTATCAAGCTATAAAAAGGTAAATGGAAAAATACTAAAAATTTACTTTACCAAGTTTCACTCTTATGTAAGTTAAAATTAGGGTTTTTATTGTATTAAGGTTAAAAAGTGCCTTTTAATAAAATCAACATAATGGGTGCTAGAGAGCTCCGTTTTCAACACCATTTGCTGCATTTAAATTTTGATTCCACTCTGACATCATCAAATGTCTATCATTATGTGGTGTAGTACTTGTAAATTCCCTATGATATGACTTATCCTGTTCAATGTAGCTAGACTGCTACCTTCATTCCACCTCTGTAAAGCAAGCGAAATCAAGGGGTGCATACATCTACCCTCGAATAAAATCTCTATATAGAGGTTTTCTAAGAGTATTATTTTTGGACAACTAACGGATTCGTGTTATAGGATGTGGTTCCTAAAATTGTGGTTTTTCGGCTAACTGCAGTGGGGGCTTCATTCTCCCATGTCATTACTAAACTCACATGTGTATCCTTTTTAGATTCCCTTAGCTTATATATGCACATAAAGTCATATGGGTGCTAAAGTGCCAGGGCTAAATTTAGTGTATAAAATCATGCACTCTTGAAGAAAGAGACAATTTCAAACTTAATTTGGACTCATTTTAGCACCCTTACATTAATTATTCTTCAAAATCATCATTTATAGGCCCTTAGGACCCATTATTTTAGAATTCTGAGGCCCATTCCACTTAAAAATCATTTAAAATCTAACAAAATCCCAAAAGGTTCAAAAATTCACCTCAAAAACTTAAGGTGGGACTCATTCGCCACCTTCAGTGAATGAGTCCCCTTAGGTGGGACCAATTAACCTAAGGTGGCGAACGAGTCCCTTTTGGGGCCTTTTTCAATTTTGAGCGGGAATTCATCAATTTAATTCATTTTTTTGGTGAATGTCAACCTTTGGGATTTAAATAATGGTCAATTAGGTGTTGATGCCTATAAAAGAAAGCTTCTAAGTCATTGCTCTCAATATTTAAGCACTTTTAGTAAGCATTGTCCAACATCAAGCATTAAGAGTCTTTAAGCAAGTTCTCATAAGAGCATTCAAGTTTCAAGAGCAAGTAGAGTTGAAGCTTTTGAGTAGAATTAAAGTGTTTTTGCAGGTCTTCAAGCTCACTTTAGATCAATATCAAGCATTTTTAAGGGGTGATCATAGATGACTATGGTGAATTATGATGGATTCTAGGTTGGGGAGATACAACTACCCATCAAGCCAAACCTAAAGAATTATTTCCTAAGTGATTCCATCCTCCATTATCACTCTACATTTAGCCTAAGGAAGGTACAAGCATTACTAGGGATGATTAGATATCATCACAAGTGAATCATTCATATCTTCTTATCTATTATTATATCATATTCTCTCATGTTAGAATAGGATTGCATTATGTTCCATTTTTCCTAGTCTTAGACACACTTAAGGCTAGGGTTTCCATGCACATTTTATTATATTTTCCAAAGTTTAATTACCAAACTTGGGGTTTGACCAAGGAAAACCCCCCATTACCAAATCAAGCAAACTTCTATTTTACAGGTTCAGATCCGAAACTCAAGTAGGACCAAAAGAGCGGGTGTTAAGGAGTAGATTAGAGTTTTCAAGTCTCAGAAAAGTCAAACTAGACTAATTTTTCGAGTGTGGTGAATGAGTCCCACTACTGTTGTCTGTCATATCAAGTTACAGATTCTGACACCCTTTTTCTTGAAATAGGCTCCCGCACAAAAATCCAGATCTAGGACTAATTTGCCCAGGTTGGCAAATGAGTCCCAGTTGGTCAAAATTTTAGCATTACCTGAATTTCAGAGTTGTTTCCACTTTTTTGGAGGTTTTGAGGTGCACATTTCCATTTTAGCAATTTTCTGTTATATTCCATTTGCATTTTTAAATCATCTTTTGGATCATTTTGCATATCACATTATGTTTTCAAACATTTTGTCTTTTCCAAGTTTACACTTCGGGGTGAACCCCCTATTTGACATCATTCCATCCCCTATAATACACCCTTTTCCATATTTCAATCACCTTTGCATTGGAATCTCAAGGGCTTGTTCTTGAATGTAAATGTAGGGTTTTGTTGCCTTAGGTCCTAAACCCTAGTAATCAGGCATCACAAAAAAATTCATTTCACTAGTATATGTAGAAATAGAGATAAGGGTTGTGGAAAGAGGAATTATATTTCCAACTTGACTTTAAGTATACCCCAAAGCTTATGCACAACTAGTCTTGGTAGGGTCATTTTTATGAACAATATGAGCTATAATTCACACAATGTCTATTCCATGTTCATTTTCAATAATTTTCCTCACATTATTTAGAGTAGGAATGACACTACTAGCAATATTTTTAGAAGACAAAAATTTTTGCAATTTTTATATTTCTTCATCTATTCTTCTTATTTTCTCTAATGGGACATTAGCAACCATTGTTTCAACATCATGCATATTTTTTGTGGGTAGGGAAGTCATTGGAAATGAGGTATGAAAGCTAGGATCCATAGAGGGTTGACTAGTGTCAACACTATGAGTAAACGAGTTAGAAAACCCAAGATCCATGGTGAATGATGTATCATGGGATGACAGGAGTCTTGAACTACGTCTCACGACAATATTGGCAATAGGAACCAAGTTGTAAAGCTCATACAAGTTTCAAAAACTCGCAATGAACCCAAAATGGATAAGAGGTAAAATGAAATAAAATAATCATAGAATGTCAAGTGTAATGCAAATATGTAAAGGCAATTTTCAGATTTCAAACTGTAAGATAATTTTCTGATTGTGCTATGTAAAACCTGAAAAATGATGTCTTATAAATGCAATTTTGAATTCAAACAAGGCATTGAATTTACCAAATGAAGCTTAATATGATCCATTTGAAATAAAAAAAACTATGCAAACTATAATAGTAAACTAAAAATGACAAAGAGGAATGAAGAAATAGAGATTTTGATGACTAGAAATGCAGGAAAAAGCCCTAATTAGGGACTCATTTTCCCATGGGAGAATGGGTCCTAGTTGAGGGTTTGAGAAATGAAGTTATAGTTTTTTCAGTTGATTCCTATGGCTTTCAGATTATGGGCTGAGATAGGTGGTTATAGTTTGAAATTTATGTAAATTTAAGTCTAAATGCAAATGTATAATAGTGATAAATGACAAACTAGGAGACCTAATTTGATGTGCAATTTTGATTCAATTTTCAAATGTAAATGAATGATGATGTAATGTTATGTAGATTATTTGAGAAGTGAGTGATTTTTTTATATTTTTCATAATTTAAAAGATGCAAAAATCCAATCCTCAAACCCTAAATGAGATGCAAACTAATGAAAGTTAAGGAACCCTAAATGAGATTCAAGTCAATGCAATGCAATGCAAATGAATGCAAGATCTAGATCTAGGGCTGAAATAGACTCCAAAATAAGAAGGAAACAATGCTCAAAAGTTGGGTTCACCAAAATGAAATGAAGAAAAGTAGGTTCGCATCAATGGAAATGAATGGTAATAGGATTATGATAGACCTATCTTCCTCTATTTCATTAGGAAATGAGATCCATAGAAAGAATTGTCTTACAAACCTTAGGTCAATCAGCTCAAGGAGTGAATCTTTAGATTTCCTTATGGCTGAATAATGGGGGTCAGGGTCAAACAACACTTTGGGGGAAAACTAAAAATAGTAAACTAACACCAAAATGAAATTTAACAATTGGAATAGCAAGATTAAACTCAATAGTGACACAATCTACAATCATATTACAAATCAAAGAAGGGAAGATCTAAATGTACCTTTCACCAAAAGTTAGTTTTCGAAGTTGATTTGGGACTCATTCGCCGATGGGTGAATGGATCCTTTGTTATGGTTTTTTTGCAATATTTGGGAGCCTTTGGTCCTATCTCTGCACTTCTAGATTATCTAGGTTTCAATGTTGAAAATTAAAAAAAAAATTGTAGATGAGTTTCTGTGAGATGACAACTTTTATGACAACTTTTGCAACTTTGAAAAATTCAACTTTACTCTTCAAGAGATCTTCAAGCTTTCTTCCACCTAGATCTACAAACATAACATGAAAGGTAATTTTTTTTTATTTTTGGTGAATGGGGGTTTGCCTTGGTTAAGCCCTGTTTTGGTAATCACACCTTGAAATGAAATGAAACATGAAAGAGGGAATGAAGAATGGGGTATATGCAAGATCATTATGGAAAAAAAAGGTCCTTAAGTGGCGATGAAAACTCAGAAAATTAGAGTTAGGCAACTTGACGTAAAAATTTGAATAAGTTATCTATATTATTTCAAAAATATGTAAGAATAAAATATGTAGAAAATTGAATGTAGTTTCTAAACTACTAGGTTTATTTTTAAAAAAATCTATTTGGTGAAAATTTTAAATTTCAATGCAGTAGTACTTAAATTTTAGGGAAAAAATAAGAAGTAGGTGTTTGTCTGACCACCCTAACCACAATAAAATGATAATATTTCTTTATAATATTTTAGATATAAGTAGAGGACTCATGTATCGATGTGATTCGTATTTTTTTGTAATTTATTCCAAGTAAATAATTAATTATGAAATTATTATTACAACTTTGAAAAATATAAAAACTTGTATTTCTGACTAGCTTAACTTGGTCAAAACTTCATGAAATTCATTTTTTTCTCAATCCTATAGTATATGAAGCATAGAATGTGACACATGTTTTGGATTCAAAATTTGATAACATTTGAAAGCTATAGATGTTTTTCAATCAGCCTATCAATCAGGATTTAGTCATAATTCAAATAGAAAATGAATAATAATTATTTATTAAATTCAAAATAAAGCATAATTTCTATTGGTGGAAAGCTGAGAATCTCCTTTAAAAAACCTTTTTGTTTTATCAATTTTGGGTAAAAAGAAGTCATCAGCCACATGGGTCATCATATCATTTACATATTATCACTTTTTGGCCCATCATGATCCTACATATACCCAATGAATAAATATATGTTACCACTCAAAAAGACCTTGAATAAATCTTGGAATGTACATCTACAACTTTCATAAAATGGGTTCAATGGATGTGGATCTTGAACCTTGAATCTTTCTTGAAATAATGCTTTGAATACTTATTTTGATCATGAAACCTACATCACCATATTAGCTCCAAAAAATGTATGATGCAAGAAGACTTTGACATGACAGCTGGATCTTGAATGCTGCAATAAAAATTTGATAAATCTTCTCTTGAATGCCTTGAATTTCTCTTGAAATTTCATAAACTTGCTAGGTTCTTGAATTTCTTGTCTAGGATTTGAAATGATGAAATAACCTTATATTTATAGATATGTATCCTCAATTTCTTGAAATTCAAATATCACAAGCCGACATCTGAATATACATTTAGAGATAATAAAATACCACCAAAACAAAAATTTAAATTTAGGTCTAAGGTCAAGGGAGGACCCATTCACCCATGGGTGAATGGGTCCCAAGTCCCTAAACCTAAGACACACATTGCTCAATGAGAAGTGCTATGTTAAGGCATTAATGAATGTTGGCTTTCCTCTTCAAAAAATGTAATAAAATAGGCTTGGTAAATGAATTAAGGGACCAATTAAGGTAATATTAAGCTCAATTAATTAAAGGATCCCTAAACAAGTGTGAAAGTGTAAAGGGGTACACTTTACAACACTAAAATAATGCATAATTAAGTCCAATCTAATAAGGAGGGCCCAAACAAGTGTGAAAATGTTAAAGAGATATATTTTTCAACACTACATTTAGCCCCAGTTTTAGTGAGAGGATGACCCTACATCAAACTCACACTAAAGTAGACATTCACAATAGGATTTTTTTTTTCGTTTTTTGTGAATGGAGGTTTGCCTTGGTAAAACCCCATTTTGGTAATTAAACCTTGAATTAAAATAAAATATGAAAGGAATGATGAATGAACAATGAAATTTTTCAATTCATGAAACTCTTGAATGAAACCCTTCAATGGAGATCCTTGAAGGACTGAAACTTACATAAAATGGCTTGATTGATGATGTTGATCTTGTATTTGAATATTGACTTGAAAAATTGAAACCTACATCACAATGTTAGCTTCAAAAACATGCATGAATGAATATAACTTTGACATGATGCTTGATATTTTGAATGTTGCAACAAATACTTGATAAATTTGCTCTTCAATGCTCTTGACAATAATATTTTCTCATATGAAATTTCTCTAAAAACAAGTTTATTTGATAAAATAACCTTGTCCTTAATTTCTTGAAAATTAAACGTCACAAGTTGACATCAAAATGAATTTAGGGACATTAAAATACAACCACAAACATGTTTTCAAAATGGGTTCAAAGGCCTAGGGTGGACCCATTCACCCATGGGTGAATGTGTCCCAGGTCACTATTTCTTGGAACACACATTGCTCAAGGTAAAGTGTTGTGTTGGCATTAATTATTTTTGGGTTTCCCCTTCAGAAAATGTAATTTGTTACGCTTGTAGATGCAGAATAGGGCTTATCAAGGAATAATCAAGTCTAGTTTAAATGAGGGGCGCAAAAAAAGTGTGAAATGTAAACGAGTACATTTTTCTACATTACATTTAGCCCCCACTTTAGTGAGAGGATGACCCTACGTCAAACTCACACTAAAGTAGAAAATCAAGAGAGGTCTAATTGTAAAATTGTTGGAAAGGTAAGCCAACAAAGGTAAAGGAGGATGATCAGGCCCCCAAGATCTAAGATATGATGACAAACCAACAAAGGCACAAAGACACACATACCTTTGTGAAATATGCAACATCAATGACAAGATACTCAATCATACAATGTCAAAGACTTGAAAAAAGGAAAAAAAGAAGAAGTGGTGGATCAAGCCTCGATTCTTTGTCCAACTCGATGTGGATCAAACCTTAGATGTTTGCCCAAAAATATTTACAAGTGAAACTTGTTGTCCACTATGCAAACAATAATGCACACTCACATGGACTAGTGAAGTCCACTATCCACTAGGTGAATCCCTAGAAAAGTGGCCAATGAGAGAGTCTTATTAGGCTCCCATTGAACTAACCATACCTTAATTATACCTCCTAATAAATTTGATAAGGCACCACACAATATGAACTTTGAGCTTTATAAGGCTTAACAAGTTGTGTTATGCTAAGCAATTATAAAAAAACATGGCCTTATTGGAAACAAAGGTGTGTTATGATTGGTGGCCATGGAAAAGGTTGTAACTTCAAGCTTCACAAGGCTAGCAAGCTATGTTATTCTATCCACTCATGAATAAATATTAGTATGTGCAGGATCATGATGGGCCAAAAAGTGGCGATATGTAAGTGATATGATGGCCCATGTAGCTGACGACTTTTTTTTTACCCAAAATTGATGAAACGAAAAGGGTTTTTAAAGGAGATTCTCAAATTTCCACCAATATAAATTATGCTTTACTTTAAATTTAATAAATAATTGTTATTCATTTTCTATTTGAATTATGACTAAAGTCCTGATTGATAGGTTGATTGAAAAACATCTATAGCTTTCAACCGGTATCACATTTTTTGAATCTAAAAAATGCGTCACATTCTATGCTTCACATACTATGGGATTAAAAAAAAATTGAATTTCATAAAGTTTTGACCAAGTTAAGGTGGTCAAACATATGAGTTTTTATATTTTTAAAAGTTGTAATAAAAAATACATAATTAATTATTTACTTGGAGAAAAATTACAAAAAAATATGCATCACATCGAGACATGAGTCCTCTACTTGTATCAAAAATATTATAAAAAATTATTATCATTTTATTATGGTTAGGGTGGTCAAACAAACACCTACTTTTTTTTCCCTGAAATTTAAGTACTACTGCATTGAAATTTCAAATTTACACCAAATAGATTTAAATAAAAAAAAAAAACTAGTAGTTTAGAAACTACATTCAATTGTCTATAGATTCTATTTTTAGATATTTTTTAAATAATATAGATAAATTATTCAAATTTTTACATCAAGTTGCCTAACTCTGATTTTCTAAATTTTCATCGCCACTTAAGGGCCTATTTTTTCCATGATGATCTTGCACATATCATACATGTAAATAGGATATTCAAAGTGGATATTCCTAGTTCATGTAAGGTATCCTCTTAAGGAACGTCGTGCCTAATGTCTCCAAGAGAGGACTAGTTGAGGATAAACGATTCACAACTTAGGGAATGCAATCTGTAGCACTGCCACTAAGAGGAATGCCATATGCTTAGAAAGGTCACAATATTGAAGTACATCAAACCCAGTGTCACCAAGAAGAAGACCACACTTTGAATAAAAATTTCATGCTTCCTAGGAGATGTATGCTATCATCACTAAGAAGGGAACATGAAAACAATGAATGGGGGCAATGTGCCCCTACTTAAAATATCAACATACCTGCTATGTTGGTATTTTAAGTAGAAAGAGAGGAAGAGGTGATCCTTGATAAGAATGCACACCTCGAAAACTAGTTATCCTTGCCCGCCAATCATAGAGACAAACACAACCACCAAAAACTATCATGTTTATACTAAAACGGATATGGTTGCACCAAAAATTATACCACTATGAATGGAAATGAGAAAGACACATAAAGCTACTAATGCCACATAGTGATGAGCAACATGATAGGATGAAAAATAGTATCAATTAGAAGAAATAGCTACACCAACACAAGCAAGAGCACCACAATCCTTAAGATGTTGAATTTTATCGCTCAAAGCCTTACATTAATTAGTAGAATGACAATGAACTCGATGATATGCACAAAATGATTTTTTTTTTTGTAAAATTTCTTTAGTGTTCTTGGAGGGAGAGATATCAAGTGATCTTGGAGAAGTCCCAATAAGATACTCTCTTGATCAGTAGTAGAAGATATTCATTTCTTTTGTGGAAAAGTTATCTCTTTCTTACAACAAGGTGTCGTATATACACAAGACTCTTTAGATTGTGAGATTTTATACTCTCCCTTAAAGAAGGGTGTAAAATATAATGAACCCCAATCATTAATAAGACATGCATTTGAAGATTTCCTAGGAGTGTTTTGCATGATGACATTGATATTAAGTGAATATTTCTTTGACTCTTTCATTTATTTGAAGGGACTACAACCAAGACCTCTAGTTGTTTCTATCAATTTAGGATGCACAAAAGTTTATGTTGGCTTAGAAGAATCTTTTGTAATAGTTTTGATATCGAGTGAAGGCTTTTTTGATCCTTTCATCTCTTTTGAGGGATTATAACCTAGACCACTAGTCATTTTTTGTGTGTTAGGCTCTATAGGGACACAAATACCTTGTTCTCTAGCACCATATCCTTTCCCACTATAAACAAGTTGTTTCAAAAGTTTGAAACCTCTTTCATAAAGCTTTTCTATTTCTTTTAGATTTGGTGGTTGTTCATAATCAAGTTCATCAAAGTCTTTTGTGTAATTTTCTTCTTCTTCTAAAGTGGTTCAAGTGGAAGCTTTTGAAGGTTCTTCCAAATTTTGTGTCGACATTACTATTGGTTCTTTTCTCTTTTCAGACTCTTTTTTAATGATCTTGTATTCTCCCATGCATGTCGGTGTAAAATCTAAGGAACCCCAATCATCATCCAATAGCTTTTTTATATTTTCAATATTGTTATCTTTTTCTTCCCATTGCACATGTTCTATTTTGAATTTGGTATCAATATTTTCAAAAGACTTTCATTGTCTTTCTCAGTGTGCAAACAATTTTTGCATTTAGGGTTGACCTTGATTATGTACACTTTATTGTTGTAGACATACTTCATTACACGATGGCACTGCATGAATTTCATGAATTCATGATCTTCACAAAATAAGATTATATGAAATATCCTGAGGCATAACATGGACACAAATTTTCAATGTGGCCTTTCCAATTGTAATAGGTAATGTGATCATACAAAGCAGAACTTGGCTTCCTACATTATCAAATCTAGAGATAGATAAAGAGTCTGGTTGTATTTGGCTTTTTTCTACTCCAAGTCTATCCAAAAGGTTTATGCTACACATGTTAAGGGTTGAGCCAATTTCAACAATGATTTTATTTATCCATCTATTAATGATAGCCACTATCATTAAATCTTCATTTTGTTTTTGTACTTCCAAATGAGGTAGCTCACTTTGGTGAAAAATAATATCTATATTAATTGAATTCATTCCTTGAATTAGGGCTAATACATCATTTGGTTGCAAATTAGGAGGGATAGGAACTTGTTGTAAAGCACTTTGAATCATTTTATAATAATTAGGTGACTCTTGAATAAGGTTCCATAAGGGTATCTTAGTGGGAGTTTTTTTAAGTTGTTCAACAAGATCATACTCCTTGCCACTATGTAAAGGAAAATGAGGAGAACTAGGCAAGATAGGTTGAGGCAATGGTAATGAAGTTGGAATGGTTTTTGGTTTCCTATTGTTCCTTGTATATTAGATGTGTATGAAATGGTATTCTAACTCAGTTGTTGTGAAACATTGTTACTGTCAAGGTGCATTGTAGAATTCTAGATATCTCTTGGGGATAATGGTTGCTTTTTAGGTGGTCTCATGATAACCGTGGGTTTTTTTTGAATTAGAGGTTTATGTGATGGTGGGTAGATGGTAAGAAGTGGCTCAAAAAATGACTTAGGAAGTCCAATAATTAGAGGACTTGTAGGAGGACTCAAGGGATTTATCCTCATTATGATGGTGTTTTACTGAAGGAGAGTAAAATGTCACCTTATCATCTTTATCTAATGAACCCACATTACTATTTTTTGAAAGACATGTATCAATTCTATCATTTTCTTGAACCATGATATATTCCTTAGTAGGAGAGCTTTTAGGAGAGGAGAAAACAAGACACTCATCACATTCCATGGCTAGATTTTGTAAGAGCTTCATCACAAGTAGGGGAGGCATGAAGAGAAGAATAACTATAATTGTATTGCTTACCAATGATTAAATCATTTTTTTAAACAATATGTTCCCAAGTGAGAGAAGTATTAGGAGAGGGAGAAACAATATTCTCATTACTCCCAATGAGTGTATCTTCTAACAACAAACTATCTTCTCCACAAATAGGAGAGATATTAGGAGAAGAACAAGTTTGATTTTCATGGTTATCTATGATTACATCCCCTTGTCCTATAATGTCTTCCCAAGTAGGAGAGGTAGGGGAAGAGAAAAAAATATGATTGTCATGGCTCTCAATCATTGGATCTCCTAACACTAAAATATCCTCTTCACAAATGGGAGATATTTTGGTAGAAGAAAAAATGTTATTTTCATGATTGTCCATGATTACATCCTCTTTCACTAAAGCATTATCACAAGTGGAAGAGATGTTTGGAGATGAATGGAGACTAGGAAAAGTGATGTTAAGAAATGTGTCAATGATCTCATCTTCTTGTGTCATAATATATTCCCAAGTGGTAGAAGGAGAGGGAAAAACAAGAATTTCATGATTCTTAATGATTGTGTCTTTTTTCACCAAGATACCTTCATCACCAATAGGAGAGGTATCGGGAGAAGAAAAAATATGGTTTTCATGATTATCCATGCTTGTATCCACTTGTATCATATTATCCTCACAAATCGGAGAGATAGTAGGGTTTGAGTGAAGGATAGGCAAGGTGATATTAAGAAATGTGTCGATGGTTTGGTTCTCTTGCACTAAGATGTTCTCATAACTAGGAAAGATAGTGGGAGGAGGCTAACATGTTTCTTAATGACCTCATTTCTTTTCTCTAAATTTTACTCATAAGAGGGGATGTTGTACTTATACAATCCATTCTAAACCATGTCAAAACCACATCTTTGAAAAGGAAACATGCTAACATGGAAAGTAATCTATCCAACTTATGCAATGCTTCAAAAATTAATACTTTTCCTATATTTTTTATGGTTTTGAATATTGAAATACAATAGAATTTGTATTATTTTGCAATAAATGAGACAAAATAACACCTTTTCTTGCATATACATAAACTATTTTTTAGAATTTGAAAATATAATTTGAATAGAAAAAACATGAAGCTAAAAAGGAGATTTCAATGCACTCAAAAAGTGGTTAGAATTTCTATATAGGGACTCATTCACCCATGGGTGAATGGGTTGTTGCTCAAGGTTTTAAAATTTGAAATTTTCAAATTTTGGGATTTTGTATGTGATTTATGTTTTTGGTTTTAGACTGTAACTTCTATGTCAATTTTTTTTATAATTTGATGAGCTAATGCAAGTAGAATTAATGAAAAATGATGCACTATATGACAGTTTTTGAAATGAAATTTCAAATCAATGATTTAACATACACTAATATGAAATTACTATGTAAAATTAATGTAAGATGCATGCAAATTCTTTTGAATTTTTTAGATTTAAACAATGCAAAAATAAAAATGCAATACAAACTAATGCAATTTTGACAACCCTAAATCAGATGCAAATCAAACTTATGCAAATCCTAGGTCTGGGGTTTGGATGATCTCAAAATTATAAATTTGAATGTTCAAAATATCGAGTTCACGATAATGAAACATAGAAAAATAGGTGATAGGTCCAAAACATATGGTTTTATACTAAATTTGGAATGTTTCACCAGACTTACTATAAATAGAAAGGTGAAAATAGGATGTAATTAACCTACCTATTTTATATTTCATTCAAGAAATGAGATCCTCCAAGATAGAATTAACTTCCAGCCCTTAGGTGAGTTAATTCTATGAAAGATCTAGCTATGTGTGTGTAGACAGGGGGTAATGTTCAAACAAAACTATTGGAAGATGAAAATAAAATATAAAATAACCAAAAATTTATAACCTAAGCCCCAATTCATATAGATGAAGAATAAATCTAATAGTAAAAATCAATTTTGTGCAAATTGGATGAGTGGAAGACACTTAAAACTTGCCTCAAAAATCAATTGTTAAGTGTTTCAAAATGGCGAATGGGTCTTGAGATAGCTTTTTGAACTAAATTTTTGGGAGTCTCTGAAGATAGATCTGAGATGTAATTTCCCATTGGTTGAACACTCAAAAAATGAAAAAAAAAAATATGAGATCTGAGTTTCTATGATCTTGACAACTGTTCTTACAACCTTGATAACTTTTGCAACTTTTACAATTTTGCACTTTAGATATCCGCACTCTTCAATTTTTCTTCAACCTAGGACCTACTATACAAACACAAGAGGAAAAAAATATTTGATTTTGGTGAATGGGGGTTTTCCTTGGTTAAACCTTGTTTTGGTAATTATAACTTGAATGAAAATAAAACATGAAAGGAATGATGAATGGACAATGCAATGTTGCAACTCACCAAACCCTTCAATGAAACCCTTGAATGGAGATCCTTGAAGGACTAAAACTTGCATGAAATGGCTTGATTGATGATGTTGATCTTGTGTTTGATATTGACTTCAAAACATGAAACCTACATCACAATGTTAACTCGAAAAACATGCAAGAATGAACATAACTTTGACATGATGCTTGAGATCCTAAATGTTGCAAAAAATACTTGATAAATCTACTCTTCAATGCTCTTCACAATAATATTTTCTCATATGAAAGTTCTCTTAAAAATATTCTAGTTGATTTGATAAAATAACCTTGTATTAATATGTATGTATCCTTAATTTCTAAAAAATTAAACATTACAAGCCCACATCAAAATTTCAATTTACGAACATTTAAATACTGCCAAAAACATGTTTTAAAAATGGGTTCAAAGGTCTAGGGTGGACCCAATCACCCATGGGCGAATGGGTCCTAGGTCCCTATTTCTTGGAACACCCATTGCTCAAGGTAAAGTTTTATGTGTTGGAATTAATTATTGTCGGATTACCTCTTCGGAAAATATAATTTATTAGGCTTCTAGATGCAAAATAGGGATTTTTAAGGCATAATTAAGTCCAATTTAAATGAGGGGACCAAATAAAGTTTAAAAATATAAAGCAGTACATTTTTCTACACTACACTATATTATCTATAACAAAAATAATAATAAGAATAATATGCGAGATAAGCTCCTTTTATTTATTTATTCATTTACTTATTTATTTACCCTTTTTTTTTCAAACACTCAATACTCAGAATACATATTCTTAAATTTAACTTTCTCTATTTAATATTTTAGCTAGGCAAGAAAAGGAGATGTGACATCTTTCAATCTATTGCACGTTTGTGATCTCCCCAAGTATCACTTAAGGGGGGTGTTAGAGTGACTAATTTATGTATTCACTATAGCTTAAGTGTACTTAGGTTGATGAGGTGAGACAACATCTTGTCTAACCGAATGTGCAACCTTTTAGACCTCTTGAGGTTACCTAGTTGTTTTGTAAACCTCATGTGCATACCTTTTGAGGTGGGAAGAATTTCCATCTCACCTCAAAGGCCAATTTTGTAGTCATTCAACACTTGTCACCAAGGTAGATGACTTGGTCAAATAGGTTGTTGTTTTTCACATTCGTAGTGATCCATAGGTTTACACCTATAGGACACTTGTCTACTCATTTGTGCCAAATCATGGGGCACTTGTCAATCCACATGATAGTTGCCTCTTCCTTGCCTATATATGCAAGTTCATATTGTACATTTCAATTAACTCTTTTATCAATCTCTTTGATAATGTGAATTAGGCTCATTGTGTGCAAGTGTTTTTGTGGAAGCACAAGGCTTTTTCTATTATAATCATGCTTGGGAATCCTAACACTTATTACATGGTTTAGGGCTTATTTCTTGTGACTAGAGACCATTTACCCTAATCAACCAATGAATCACCCATTTAGAGCTTCCATAGCATAAATTTTGTTCCATTAATATTTTTTGTATCCACATAGGATGTGCTTGCAATTTTATTTAGAAAAAATATATGTTCTACACAAATCTCTCACTCAAATCAAGAGTATTTCAAAAAGATCCTTCTAATACTAACACTTATTAACCAGTATTACCAAGCTTTGAATTTAAATAAAAGTATTTTAGATTAAAACATATAATTAATCTAAGAGGGGAGATGTGTAAGTAGAAAAGATGTACAATTTTAAGTTTAGAAAGAATGAACATGCCATCAAAATAATATATATACACTAAGAAAGCCCTTTTGGGATAAAAATCTAACCTCCAAGTCTTTAACCAATTATATTATCAATAGGTCAAGGGGATTTACAATATAACTCTAGGCTTAAGTTTCATACAATATTATAGAGAAATTTGGATATTGAGATATTTTGGTAGCATAATAATATGAGAAAAAATATAGTATGAAACTATCATCTCAAGAACCTAATAAATATGAGAAGAAATTCATGAAACTATTAAACAATTAACAAACCATGAACTAGAACCATTTGAAATGTGCGACCAAAATTCTTAATAAAATCCAATGCCCCAATTCAAAGATGTGTTCATAGACAAAATAACATATTCCTTACAACTATCCTAAGTTCGTAAGTTCGTCATAATCCTCTTACCAATTTGGATGCTCTAGTTTGGTTTAGTTATCTCTATTCAAATGTCCTTTTGATGTGTCATAAGTTGGTTAGGATGTGTAACTCTTTCTTATAGATGTATGATGTGCTACATACGCTTTTATGGATTCAATGTTGTGGGGCTAACATTTAAAACCCATACTTTTTTATTCAAGAAGGTGGTTAGTTTTTTTAAAATTGAAGGTGTAATAGAGTTCCATGTTGTTATAACTACCTTACTTAGGTTAAGGCCTATTTTAATATTTTTATAGGGTCAAAATCAACCTCTATGATCCAAATATGATTTTTTTTGTTCTTAAGATTGTAATGCATGGTTGAGAAACCTTTCCAAACACTTCATAGCATCACACTAGAGGATCCCCTAGGTGACCACATAGTAGGAAATTCCCTCAGGTCACCATGGTTACTTCTCTAACTAGAGTTGCTAGTCAACCTTCTAAGAAAGTGCAAAGTAATGTCGATCAAGCTCAAGGTGCTCTCACTAGTTAGGAGCCAATTCTTTATTATCAAACTAACTTGAGTATGTGAAACCTAGATGACTATGATCCACCTATTATTGCTAATTTAACTCTTGCTTCCTAGTAACTCTATTTTTTTCTTTGATTATAATATTTAAGAATCCACTTATTTAAAATTTGAAACATAGCAATCTCTACACACATTTTTTAACAATAAATAAAATTTAACATTATTATAATTAACTTATGTAGTAATTTAAAATTTAAAAACAAAGGCTTAAAGGCTTACCTAAACAAATTAGTCAATAATAGTTTTCCTTCCTTCACCTTGTCGTTTGAAATTAATGGAAAATTCGTAATGGATTGTTAAAAGATAAAAGCCTTAAAATAAATGAATTCATAATAGTAAATACTAGTCAAAAATAGGATCATGCTAATAAAGTTAACCTGCATTCGCAAAAAGTTTGGTCCATAACCTCTTAACAGTTTCTATTATTATGTTACTTACAAGTACTGCATGCATGTTGAGTCATGTGAAATGAGTAACACTGACCAAACCTTTGACAAAAAGCATGACTTTACACTAATCTGTGTTACCTGATATGATATCAGGGAATGATTGTACATGGGTGTTTCTTGAAATGAATTATTTGCATATATGGCGAATCATTGACTGTAAAATATTGATTTAGGCACGTACTTGGATGAGCGCCTTTGTATTGGAATGGTGCCTGTGCATTCTGCAGACCGTGAATTCATCGGCCATGAACTGACAATTGCTGCAACTGGTAACCTCAAGTCTTGAGGGAAGAAGGGAATGACCATAGAAAGAATCTCCGTCGTTTGTTTCTGCTTCAGATAATTTGACAGTAGTATTTGCCGTGAGCGTTTGCATGTTCATCATTTGCTCTAATCCCACTTCAAAAACTTCCTCCACCCATTTGTGGAAAGTATCAGTACCAAACGGAGCCTGCTCCCAGCAAAAACGAACCATGCGTTCCAGCACTGGGCCATCCACTTCAAAGCAGCCCCGGCCGTCGGTGGCTGTGCAATACGAATGATGGAGTTTATCTTGTAAAGATTCTGCAAGCTGAGAAAAATCGAAGGCGCGGAATACTATGCATTCATCTAAGAAACTGAAGAAATAATCTGAGAACTGCGCCCGAGCGCAGCGAAAGATTTGATCGGATAAAGCGTCTGTTTCTTCTGTTACATCACTGTTGCCAGTCATGGAACCCGCGTCTCTATCTTGTTGCTCCGTCTCCACATTCAGGTCCAACGCAGGGGACTTCCGCCTCCTTTCTGTTTCTCTGGCCTGCAGCAGATCCCATTCTATCTTACGCTTACACGTGTGGTGGCCCAATCTATCCTGTACTTGTTCTACCCTTTCCTGGACGTCAAGTTTGAAGCCCCGGGAGTAGCGCAGAAATGATTTGGATAGTTTCTCTTCGTCTATTTGCGAACTAGAATTTGCGAAACACTTTGCCCCGAGACTTGAGGTCATGAATACAATAGTATCAAACAGACTAACTTCCCTGCCTTTGGAGTCAATTAGTTTTCCACTTTCCATGGCTTTCAGTATGGCGGTCATGAAAAGGAAGTCTGCTTGCTCCATATCATCCAGCAGGACCACGCAGTGGGGATTATTAGCTATTGCCTGAATAAGCTTGTCTAAGTATGTTTTCACAGGCTCCTGGTAGATTTGACCATGAGACCAGGGACTTGGAAGGCAAACGAGCTTATCTTGTGATCCATAGATGATTTCGGCCAGAGCTTGAGCCATCTTTCGTTTCCCCATCCGGTCGGCCCCCAACACCAGCAACCACGTATCGCCCTTCACATTATTCATCATCCTGCTAGCTTTTCTAACCATGCCAGATCTGCTCTGCAAAACCGCTCTGGCTATGGCGTGGATATTTCCTTCGCTTTGCCAGGGAACTTTTTCCACAAGCCTCTCGCTCAATACCTTCACACTTTCTGGGTCGAATTGCCTCAGGTTCATCTCAAACTCCAGAGGGCGAGAGAAGGGGATTGGCACCACATGGCTGGTAGCAGTGCATTTGTTAGCTTCGTCGTCGTTACCTTTGAAAACAGTGTCGCTTAATCCTAGCGTGAGTGTGGTTTCAACATCGACTCTCGTTGAATCTTTGACGGCGGCAGGATGCTGGGCGTTCGAATCCCCAACCTTCTCCACTGTTTGCCATGACAGGGGACTGTCTACCCAATCTGGAAATGACTCCTTGTTTCTTGATACACTAACTCCACTCGCATTGGTTTGAGTTGCACCCCACCAGGGAGAATGAAGATTTACCGAAGACACCGTGCTTGCAGGTTGTTGTGGCGCTTCCAAAGCGGATCGTTCCAGATGTAGTGGATCATAATAATTGCAATGCCTACTCTGACATGCTTGATTCCATTTCTTGCGCAGTTCCCTCAACTTGGCTTCCCCCTGTTAAAAAAATTGCATTCCCATGCATTAGCTAGCTAAATACAATCCGTTGAAAAAATGGTACGTAACAAATAACAACACCTGGGCAGGTGATGGGTGTAAGTAAGTATACCTGGGCTGCTGCATCTGGTTCTGGCAACACGTTACGCCTGCATTTCTGAAGCCAGAGAGGCATGTTTGGGTCACTTGAAGGCAAACATTGCTCTGTTCTGCACACAAATTTTGCTTCTTCTTCGAAATTTGCTGAACACTGATAACAACAGTTGAGTTTCTCGACCACATCTTCCTCGGAGCTGATCATTTTTAACAAAGACATTGGGCGCAAGTGATTCTCTGGAATTGTTACCAATGCCTCCGCACCTACGCCACTGGTTTTCGGCTCGCCTTCGCTAGTCAAACTGCAAAACACATTCTCTCATAAAATCAATCATGCTCGGCTACTGTAAAACATAGTGGTACACCAATGCAAGATTATTATATTTTAAATATTGCAAAACATTTCGATTTCTGCTGCACAAAATTTCAATAGCCATTGTTAACGTCAGGACCGGTAAAGCTCTACTAATGTATAACTTGAAATGGAATTGGAAACACAAGAAAATGTAGTGATTGAAAAGCATGGATTACCCAAAGAGAATCTTCAGAAGGAAACTCCTGTTGGAATAGCTAAAGTTTTCTTTTGTGGGACATTGTTCAGGTACCACATTGGCTTCACCATGTCGAGTAACGAATAAACTAAGGACTTCCCTTACCGAAATTTGGGGACTGACAATAACTTTTTAACACGAATGAATATTTTGCGCTATTACTCGTCAAATAGGGTGCTAATCGTAAGATGGGACGCTAAGTTGTTGAGTGGGAATGGAAATGAGCGTGTATTCATCCCGTGATACGAGGGAAATAAGTTTGTGCTGATCAGAACACTACAAAATTCGTGATAGAGACTACAGAAATTTCGGATGGATATTGAACAAAAACGTCTGGAACTATTGAATTTTTGAATGCATGCACCTTTCCAATATGTCGGTGGGATTCTGAATCATTACTTTACGACAGTCCACCATGAAAAATTATATTCTTTTGCGAGTTCTTTGCCTAATAATGTAGTTGTAAGACAGTAATATGCAGTTGGGAAAGAAACTGGTTTGTTCATGAATCAAATAAAAAACTGGACAGCATTGGAAATGGAAAGAAAACTAACCAGGGTTGAAGGCTCAAGTCAAGGCCGCCGCTGGGAACTGAAACTGCCTGAAGCCCCCATAGACTTTCCAGAGACGGTTGCAGCGTGAGGGATGTCATATACGTCTGATAACTTGCAGTAGCCATTAACCACACTCTTCGGCTCTCCCCACGAATCCTCAGTATCCTTCCCAACTCCATAGTTATATATTGAACACAAGAGAAAATATTACTATTATTTCTGTTATGATTATAGTGATTACTGTTACTTTTATCGCCGTCCTCATGAACCTCAACTGCCCACCTAAGATCCCCAGCAAAAATAATAGCCGAACCTCCTGCAAGGCAGTTAGTGACTGTTCCTCTCAGTTCAGCGAGCTTCTGCTCAATCTCTTCCCTTCTCAGCGTATTGTGAACAAGAGAGGAGAAGTGAGGATCGATAAACTGCAAGCCTTTGAGCGAATCAGGAACGTCTCCTCTCTCTATTCGACTCATCACCTCCCTAACTACATTCTCCGTTGTGACAGAGCAATCTCCTACAATTACACTATTCATCCTTCTACCTTTCTTCCCCACCAAAACCTCAAAAACACTATCTACGTCCTCGCTTTTCAAGCTTCCGCTGCTTCTATGATTACCAAACATGGGATTTTCCAAGAAATTGATCCTCGAACTACTACTAAAACTACGATTATTATTAGTACTAGTGTAGAGCATGTTACACCCCGTTTCGAACCCTCCGGGGATCAGACTCTTAGCTGCAGATCTGGAGATGGGCGTCTCATTGGTGATATTACTGTGATCCATGGAGAAACAAGGGAAATTCACAGGGATAGAAACTTCTTCCTCGATGTTGCTTTTCACAGAAGTACTCGAGAAGCCCGCCTCTCGCATGACCCGGCTGACAGAGGGGTCATCAAGAATGGAAATAACGAGCTGCTCGATCTCCACCTTCATGGCTAGCAGGGGCTGCTGCTGCTGCTCCAGGCAACCCCGCCGCTGCTGGGCCTGGGCGCGCTTCAACACGGCAACAAGGGAGTTCGAGAGAGGAGGCTGCCCAGTCTGAACCAGCGGCCCCGCGTTGGTGGGAAGGCGGTTGAGAGCGACCTTGAAGCATAGTTCAAGCGCCCTGCATTGGAGTGGATGAGATGAGGAGTGGGCGTGCGACTTAACGCAGGCTCGGCGGAGAAGGTTCGTAGTTCCCGGAGCAAGCAGAGTGGCGGCGACATGGAGCGGCGTCACCTGCGCGTGGCCTCGCTGCCGAGCCAGAGCCACCGCATGCTTCACCACACTGGCGGCCTCCGCCGTCAGAGTCTGCTGCACCGTGCAACCTCCAGCCCTCATTAATGCTTTCTTCCTTTCTTCTCTCTTCGCTTTCTTTACAGGATACCTACTTCGAGCTCTAATGAAGCAAATTCTGCACTTGTCTTATATCTTCGTCTTCGCCGTCGGCAAAACGATATACGCACAAACTAACAGTACTTACTCCTCCTTTCTACTCATTCACTGCCTTTCCTTGGCAGCTACTGTGGCATGGCCGGCTTGGTCGGCGGCTGTTGCTGCTGAGAATTTGTTCTGTTACCTTCACAGTGACAACAATTCCACAAATGGTACCCTTCAACTTTGAGCTTTTTATTCCTCTCCTTTACTTTAGATGCTTTCCATGCTTTTACGAAAGTAAATTTCAAGGACTTTCTTAGCCGCTAAGGCATGTTTTGATGCCCTGAGAAACCCCAACAGATGCATTACAGGGCCCTATTCCAACGTTTCTCTTTACTGAGAGGCCCCACACTCTGGAAAAGAATGTAATCTCGTTTTGTTAAATCAGCTCAACAGTAGTCTTCTTTTTTCTCAGAAGAATCAAATACATACGTAATGTTTACAATATACTTAACGTACGTAGAAATATTTATATATATATATAAAGGAACGACGGCTTTTGTACGAAATCAGTAGCATCGGTGGAGAAATATATAAAAGACCATGGACGTACCATGACCGAATAACTTGGGGATCTGCTACCAACCCAACTGCTGGATTTGAGAACACACCAAATTGTCTTTGTGGAAGGAAGCGAAATTACATTATCAAATACATACGAAAAAGTCTGGAGAAGGTAAAAAGACGATTGAATTACAAACGGAAGGAATTCCTACTTTTGCCTAACGATCTGTAAAGTATACATTGATTATTAAAAGGCAGTTAAAGGAGTTGTAAAAAAATAAATCTTTGAAATCGACGCGTAGGAATGTCCCAGTAGATTCGCCTCTTTGAGGAGGTAGACAAACAGTAGGCATCATGTGATCGTATTCTAGGTGCTAATGAGTTACTCTTCACCACAGCTTCACTTTATGCTAGCTAACTATAACACTATTAAAAGAAATTCTGTAATAAAATTGTATTAAATCTCCTATACCATATATATTTAACTTAAAGACCTTCGTCGGCGGGGAGGGAGTGAGGGTTTCTACAATCTTCTTCTTACACAAGAGATTATATGGCTTTGCATGCTTTTATAGCTATTGTTACATGTTATATTATCTTTTGTTTTGTGTTAAATATTCCTAATTTGTGTTGGATTTTGTTATGAGCTTTGTGTCTAGAAACTCATCTTTGGCATTCTTGGCAGGATTTGAAGGGGGGTTGTCCCTTGTCTTTTTTATTTAAATATGATGTTTGGGCTAACGAGACCACAAATTCTAATCATGAAAAATGTTGTTAGCTTTCTCATGCAATCTATTCGTAGTACTAAATCTGAACACAATGCAAATAGTTGACCCCAATCTAATGGTTCCCTACTAAAAAGTGAAAATCAGTGCATTTTGGTAATCAATCTAAAAGTTATTGTTGATAATGTGCTTTATTTGTTAAAGCAAGCCCTAATTTGCAAGTTCATGGGTATTCAAGCCTTGATGCCTTTCCTAGAAAATTAGGATTGATATACTTAGCAACCTAAAGGAGATATGGAGATTATCTGAGTAGCAAATGGCTTATTATTTATTCTATTTTCAAGAATTGATGATTAGAATCTAGCATTTGATGGGGGTCTCTATTTTAACAATCAAGATGTAATGTTTATCAAACCTTTTCCATGTGCAAGATTTGGTCCTATGGAGGAGCTCCCATATAAGATTCTCAAGTCTAGTTTTTCCTTCTTTGCCTATCCATGGAATTTTGGAGACTTGATATGATTTAGTCTAGACTATGGTAGTCCTTGGAAAATTGTTAGGACCTTACCACCACACACTAGAATGAAAGGTATGAATGTCTACTTGTATTTGTATTGTAATTGATCTTAATGATCATTTTCCTAATTATTTAGATATTAGATTAGGAAACATGTGTTTGATACAAAACATTGATTATGAAGTGCTCCCTTATTGATGTCATGTTTGTCATGCTTATGGGCATTTTTAGGAGAAATTTCACAAAGAAACCCTTAAACACCCTTTATTCTACTACAAAGCTCTCTACAATTAAAGGTAATGAAAAAGGAAAATCCCTAGGCCAAGTACAAGGGTATAACATAAATGGTTTTATACATATGAAATCCCAAAATGATGTTTAAGGAATGTGATAACTCAAAAAAACACCTAGATTCAATGGGGATTTTCTATGGCAAAATTAATGTTTTTGAGAAATTTAAGGAAATTGATCTTAATTTAAATTAAGAAGACTTCAACTAATTATAATTTGATTATTCTTTGTTCTAGAATCCCAGCACTAGAAGCTCGAAATCTCTCTACTATGTAGAGATTTCACATGGATGGGATTGTTGACTTCATCTGTTGCATTTGTCCTTGATGTGAAAACTGCCTTGGGTTGGTGCCTTAGAAGCATTTATCAATCTGGTCTTATAATGGCATTTGATTGGCACAGTTGATATTTGGTATTCATTTGACATTGGCATACTTACTTCATTGTTGATATATAGTGGCTTGATCAGTTTCTAGCTTCATGAAATTGTTAATGGTTGTTGATCATATTCAGAGTCATCTTGCTCCATCCTCTTTTAGGTAATGATCTTTGGTTCTTGATGCTTGGGTTTGTGAGATATATTTTACTTTTCAGTTTTAAGAAAACCCTATTGAGTTTCCTTAACCAACTGATATTGGTTTGGGCATATGTCATAAAATATTATGTCATGGGCATTTGGTTTATGGTAATTGGCATGGGAAAATGGCATTGTGAACTTAGCATATTTTTAGCCTTCATTATCACTTCACAAGGCTTTGGAAAGTATTTGACATTGGACATTAAATGGCATTACATATTTATGAGGAGAAAAATCAACCTTGGGTAAAGGTATTTAAATTGATCTCCTATTTGCACTAGAATCGGGTCTAATGATTGATATTTAATCTAGCCTCAAGGCCAATAGAAGGTATATGGTTTGATTATTTTTTAATTGCCATATTGGAAGTGACTTGGCTTTTACTTTCTTGGAAACATAAAATGTCAATGGCAATCGACATTTGGTAGCATTAATGCATGGCATCATATTTGTCGGCATGATTGACTTTGGTAAGGTTGCGGACTTCAAAGGGCATTATAAGTTCATATATTATCAAGGTCTTACCGTGGTAACGCTGGCAGTTAAGCCAGTGACTACGGTAGTGCAGTGAAAGTGGTTAGTAGCATGCAAGACAACTATCGCTATACCGCAGGTAGTCAGAAGAGTAACCGCAGTAGTGCGGTGAAAGCGGTTAGTGACATGCAAGAAAATGACCACTATACTGCGGGTAGTTAGAAGGGTAACCACGGTAGTACGGTGGAAGCTGTTAGCGCCTTGCAAGGCAGCTACCACTATACCATGGGTAATCAGATGGGAGCCCGGGATTGAGCGGTAAGGAAGCGGATGTCAAATGGTCATATTTTCGCTTCTCTTGCACGAAGGGTTTGGAACCCTATTTTGGCTGCCAACATGGAATCACACTCTCAGTCATTTCACTGTGCATGTTGTTGGTTTACTAATCATTGACACCATATAGGAAAGATTGGAATACCATGACAATGGTCGATTCACCTATCAGTCTCCTACCATCGGGTAAGAGCTCGTATTGAGGAAGAAACATGGGTTGCTCAGCTACTCTATAGATATGGTAAGCACCTTTATGACAACATCTCCATCATTATTCTCAAGTACTCTTTCTTTCAACTAGTTTGCAAAACCATTACATTTTTTGGCAAGGTGAAAAAGAGATAAGTGTGCTTTGCTGAATCGAAAATGAAAATTCAATTTATTCTCTTTTTTGGTCAGATCTAAAAAGGTTTACACATAATCTTGACTACATGTTTTAAAGGGTTACCATATATGTTTAATGAATAATGAATTTGAGTTTGTGGGTAATCATAATATCTTTGAAACTCTTCAGATCCTTACCTAGAATCTTTGGTAACTGCTCTTGAAAGCATGATTAGAGAATTTCGGTTATAGAGCATTGTGTTTCAGTTACCTTGCTTTGCAATAGTTCCAATGGTTTTTTTTTTATGCATTATATGCATGCCTTAATGTTGTTTGGTTAATCTCTACCTGTGTAGGCTGCTCAACATGATAGGGTTAAGTCCCATTTCTATATTTGCATGTTGCTTGGTTTTCCTATTAGAAGAAATTGAAAATGTTGATCTTTCTCACGGGAACACTATAACATCTAACAAGATTGCTCGACAGGAAGTGGGTAATCTGATAATATCCTCTATCTTGTTTCTGAAAATATTTCTTATGAGCTATTGTTGTAGCCTTCCTTGAATGTAATGATGAAATATGTAATCAAAAGAAAACAGAGAGATTAGGGCTTTAGTATGAAGGAAAAACAAAAAGAGAGAATTGGGGGTTAACTAGTTTTTTGTGAAGATCTATGAAAAGAGTATAAAAACATAAATAGAGAGTTAATTGATAAGGAGAGAAGAACAATGAAAAAATAATGATACAAAAAGGGAAAAACTAGTGTGAGTACATCACAGTGATTGTATTGAAAAATTTTGAGCTCTGAGATTGAAAATCTGAAATATGAGTTGATAATCAAGCTGACTTAAGGCTTGACAATGGCTAAAATTCTGAAAGTTCATTTTGGAACTTTGAGGATTTTAGATATTGTCTGTCAAGAGGCACTTGATAGATAAGAGAGAAATAGAGAGATCCTCTGTATCATTGTGTGATTTATTGAAAACATAAAAGGTTTTGGTGCTCCTTGAGATTGGTGTCTCTGAATGAGGGGTTGGTGCTCCTTGAGTTGGTACTTAGAAATCAGCCTATAAGGCATTGTAAGCAATGGTTTTGAAATTAAGCCAGTAAGACAATTTAGGAGTGGTTTTTCTACCCCATGAGGGTTTTCCACTCGGTAATTTATGGGTCTCTCATTTGTGTGATTTATGTTTATCTTGCATACTCTTTCTTTCAGTCATTTATGTTATTGTGCTCATTCAGTTGGTCAATGCTTTGATACTTTAAGGATGTTTAAAAGTTTAAAGTCAATTTGCTCAAGCCTGTCATGCAAATTTAGATTGTGCAAATCTGATGCAAAATGTCTTTCATAAAGTGAATTAACTTCTGCATTCTGTGCCCATTATATGAATGCTCAAAAGTTTGTCAAAAGCAAGTCAAATTTGCATATTATGAAGTTTTATAGTTTTGTTGACAAAGCACAACAAGATTGTTCTTAAAGCTTTAATTGAACAATATCATATGATGCTTTTAATATGGGTTGTAAATGTTAGTCAAGTTTCATGTCAATCTGATCTAAAGTGTTAATGTTCACTTGCTTAAACAAATCTGTCACTTTGGGTTAAATGAGTAAGAGTTTCATTATGCTTTCAAAGTTAAAAGTTAAAATTACTCCACTCTGATTCACCCCCCCACTCTCAGAGTGAATCCATAGGGACTTCTCTTTCTCCAAATCATACAAAGGAATTGACAATTACTCATTATTAAGATTCTACATATTGTGTTATGCCAAAAAATATTCAAGAAATTAGTGCTAACAATGTTTACAAGAAGAAAGCTCTTTATCCTTTAGGATTCCAAAATAAAATCACAATGAATATTGTCACAAATGATATCACTAAAGTGGGAAGAACAAGAGACCAAGAAAAGATAAAAGTAATCAAGCAAACAATAGTGGAATCTCAGTTCATTTTTATTTTATGTTCTCATTCTTTATTCTTGAAAAATGATAGTAATTTTATGGAATGCAAGGGGTTTGGGCATCACCCCTCATAAAATGTGTGTTTAGGACCTTATTCAATTTCATAAGACTAATATCATATTTCTTGAAGAAACACAACTTACTTTGGAGAAAATGTTTGTTATTTTCTCTATGCCTTGGAAAGGCACTCAATGTTAGTGTTTTGGAGCTCAAGGTTCTATTAGAGGGTTATCTTTTGTATGGGACCCTTCTTAGCTTATAAATTCTTCTTTGTTACCATGCAATCCCTCTTTATCATTGGTGGGTTCCTTTTTTAATTTATGTAGCCTTATTTTCTTAACTAATGTTTATGCTCTTATAGATTTGAAAAGGCAATGTTAACTTGCGGTAACATATTTATTTCATTTTATTTATGATCAACTTTGTTCCTTAGATCTTGGCTAGTGATTTTATTGCTCTCATCAATCATAGTGAGAAACTTGGATAGTTTAGCAAGTTAGACCCCTCTTTTTTCTTCCTTAACAAGAATATATGTCTTTTCTTAATCTTATGGATGGTAAATAAATTGGTGACCTTTTAGGTTTATGTTCCCAATTTAACATTAGAGTGACTTGATATATTTTTAGTTTTTGACTACTACAATGGGGACAATTTGTTTTTTCCTTTTGATATTTTATAGTGGTAGGTGTTCGATCAGTAGTGTATTAATTTTTCTTCATCTATTTTTCTATTCCTAAAAATCTCTCATTTGTTCCAATTAATCGGGTTCAATGAACAAGGTATTTCTGAATATATATTAGCTCGGTGGTTGGAGGGAAATCTATATTTTAATATAATTATGTATTCCTTTCAATTTTGGTTTGGGAAATATTTTTTTGTAGAAGAAATAGGTGCTAGAAAAGTTATTGAAGGGTGGGAAAAGGGGGAATGAATGCAATCAATATGGAATAATAAAATGGCCTAGGATTCAAACACACCTTTCCCTGATTCATTAGAAAGAGAGAAGATCACAAAGGGATATGGTTGACTTTTAACCTTGAGGTAAGTCAACCCTATTTTGGACCTTGGATCTATGCTTTCTTATGACATAAATGACTAATTTGAAATGTTTTGGATTTATTTAAATTGCATTTAAAGATAAATGAATTATGTGAGCTAATACTTGAAATGCTAAGTTCTAAGATAACAGAAATATAAACAACAATTTGTAGGTAGATCTGTGAAGGGCTTGATAGCATGCACCTATGATAAAAAAGTGGGTTTCAAGCTCTGACCAAGGACTCATTTGCCCATGCGTGAATGGGTTTTAGTGTAGGGGTCCAAAAACAATTTTATCAATACTCTAATCCTAGATATAATCTTTTTATTTCTCTAGGTTTGATTTTCTGAAAGCTAGAAATAAAATCTACAAGTGGGTTTTCATAGCTTGACAACAATGATGACAACTTATGCAACTTTGCAAAAGTTTTACTTTGATCAACTTTAAATCCTTCTTCACCTAGAAATATTCACATACAAAGAGGGAAGAAAAATTATTTGTCTTTACGTGAATAGGGGTTTTTATTAGTCAAACCTCAATTTAGTAATTAAACCTTGATAATAAAATAATGAGAAAAATGTAAGGAAATAATGAATGAACAATTCTTATTACACCTCACAAAACCATTAATGGTTGTTCTTAGAGGATTGAAGTCAAACACATCACTCTAAGTCTTGGATCTTACATGAATTGGCTTCAACAATAACTTTAGGAAACTCCCCTAAAAAAATGATATAAAACCTTGGTGAATCATTCATTTTTTAGGAAAAAATATTAATTTCTATTGGCGAATATTTCCTTTTTTTCGAAAAAATATTAATTTTATTTGCGATTTCTTTTACATCACTAAAATTTTGTAGAAAATTTTGGTGAATCTTGGAAAATAATTGGAAAATACATTAATTATGATGGAAAATCCATCCAATATAAAATAATTCCCATGAAAAAATAGGGGCCCAAGGATGGAAATTATCGATGGGTTTAAGGGGTAGATTATAATATTTAGTTGCCACCATTGTTTTAAAATATAATATAATGACCCTCATTGTATTAAGGTAAAATGTATCAATGATCTTTAATTCTCATGTGTCTTGAAATTTCTTTTAGATCATTGATCTAATAACCCTCATACTCTATGAAGTAAAATGTACCCATAATCTATAATGTTCACGAGACTCAAAAATTGTGCGCCCCATGAGAATTATAGATCATGGGCACATTTTACCTAATGGAATACAATAAGGGCCATTAGATTATATTATAAATCAATGGTGGAAACTAAATATTAGAAATATGGTCCTAAAGCAACTAATAATTATGATATACTATTGACAAATTAATATAGATTTCTGCTATAATTTATAAAATTTAGGCGAATTTGATATAATCATGTATCAAATATTGTGGTGAATTTTTGAGTTAAATTTTTTAATAAAATAAATTCTCTAGCGATTTAAATAATATTACAATAAAATTTTGTAAAAATGTGGCCATTCAAGTCACATTATAGCTCGAAATATTAGCCAATTTTGGATTCCTAAATTTTAACTATTAGCTAATTGGTGAATATTAGCCACTAAAAAAATCACTAATTATCTTGATTGATTGATGCTTGAATGATTGAAACCTACATCACAATGTTAGCTCCAAAACATGATAGGGACACACATGAACTTTGACATTATGATATGATCTTGATTTCTTTTGTAGATGATTCAATACATTTGTTGTTCAATGCTCTTGACAATAATATTTTCAATTGGGATAATCTCTTAAAGTCCTAATAATGTTTCTTAGATTTGAATTGATAAAAAGATTATGTATTTATATGTTTTTATCTAATTTCCCAAAAAATAGATTACAAAATCTGACACTTGAAATTTGAATTTGAATCATTAAAATGCCACCAAAAATATATTAAAAATTAGGTTCTAGGACTTAAAGGGGACCCATTTGTGCTTGGGTGAATGGGTCATAGGACTTAAGTCCATGAAACTCAACTTCCAAGGTAATTTAATTAATGTTGGAAATTGTTTAATATAGGTTTCCCTTTAAGAAAATAGATTAATAAGGCCTTGAAATGCATAATTTGGTCAATTAGATGCTTAACTAAGTCTAATTAATTAAGGGGATGCAAAAATATTCTAAGATTGTAAAGGTATACAATATCCTACACTACAATTATATTTTATTAATTTTTAAATTAGAGAATTATATATGAATATAGAGATAAATATGGAGTCCTCTTTTTTGAAAGAGCTCCATGAATTGAATCTTCAAGAAAACATCTTATGAAGGTAGAAATTATGAATTAATCAACTAAAGAGGGAGAGAAATACCTCATTTTTCAATAATTTAACTAAAAAGGAGATGTAGCAATGCTATTTATTCTATAATATATCCTTAAGGAAATAATTTATCTTCATCTCATGATCTACTAACAAGGAGACTTGTATCATTTATCCTATTATTAAAGAAAGTAGTTGTCAAGCTCTAGGGGAAGAAAAAATTGCTTTAGATTGAATCACCTAGGTTTCCAAGGAAATGAATGGTCTAGTTAATAGTTTCCCAAACTAGCACACTTAGGAAAAAACTGATGGAATAACATTTTTTTTAAACAACAATAATATTAATGCAATAATAACTTGTTTGACTTTTACAACAACATGAACACAATGAAACAAAGACAAAGAGAACAAGGTCCAACCTCACCATTTCATAAGAATGGTGGAAATATTAGAATACTAACCACTTGTGGGATAAATCAACCACGATGAACATATGAGAGAAAGATAGGACAACACCTACATGATGATTGACTACTAAACCACGATCACATTCTCTCATAACACCACACTAAGATAGGATGTGAATCATCAACCTACAATCCACACCAAGACACACTAAAAAAATATAATATAAGGTAAAAAATTCACAAGATATTATCTAACTAAGAGGCACAAACTCTATACTAACTAAAATGATGACAAGTCACTTCTACACAACCACGCGCTTTGCAAGACATCATATTGTAGTGCAACATTACACAAACAAAATAATATGACTCCACAATACCCAAGACCTATTAGGAGTGTTGAGGACAAAACTAAGGCCAATCATGAAGGATTAAAACCTACCCAAGTCTTCACAATATTAGGGGTACATTCTCCCTAACCCTAGGTTTGACAATTGGGCAAACTGGAAAGAATGCATGCAAAAAAGACAAGAGATGGCACAAGTCCTCAATGACCACACATAAAAATATACTAAAAGACTAATAGAATCCCAAGACCATGAGGAAAAACTTCTATTTATATGGTTTTCCCCTACGAGGCCTAAAAACCTAGAGGAATGCTCAAGTTCTAAGAAAAAGATACTTAACTAGGTTTGAAGCTTTAACTCATGAACATGGTTGAAACATGCAAGATACAAGCAATAAAAATTATCCAACTATGGAATTGGGCTAGGAAAACCATTGGCTAGCTATGGTAGAAGGGGTTGAAGTTCTATTTTTTTTATGGGGAATGAGCTCACGCAAGTTCAAGACAAGGCCACTCCAACAAAGTTAACCAAATTTTTTCCTTTAAAACATACAAAACCAAGTGTCCCCACTAATGAAAAAAGTGCCCCACTATACTACCAAGCTTCCCCACTGATAAAAAGGTTTCCCAAGTAGACTTAGTAAATTTTTGGGTACTATGGGTCAGTTCTAGGTGAAATAGGACTACCTAGGTACAATACAAGGTTCCCCAACTGGGAAAGAAAGCATCTAAATTCATTTTAAACACAAAATAAAAGATTCCTAAGCTCATTTTAATATTTTTATAGTACAATTATGAAATCCATAATACAATCATGCTTGGTTCCATAATGTAGTGTAGGAGAATGCATACCCTTATATTTTCACACTTTTTTGGGCCGACCTTGCCTTATTTATCCCTATTTATGTATTAATTGGTCCTATTTTGCATCCACAAGCCTAATGAACTATATATTTTTCTTGCTAATCCCGACAAACATCAATGTATAAATGATATTTTAATGATTCTTTCTGAGTGTCCCTGATTTTTGGCTTAGAACTAAGATGCCACCTAGGGCATCCATGTCCCCCAAAGGTCTTGGGACCCTAATTTAAAAGGCACCTTAAATGGGCCCCTTTTTTGGAGTCTGTGCCCCAAGTTTTTAGCCTTGGAACTAAGATGCCACCTGCGGCATCTTAGTTCCCCTTAAGCTTTTTTGGGGATTTGATTTCAAATTTTGGTAGGATTTAGTCTCCTTTAAGTAATAAATTCATATGTCATCTTGTTGTGGTATAAATTAAGGATATTAAGCATGGATAAGTATAAATACAAGGTTCACTTAATCATTTTCATCCCCAAGCATTCAACTATTCATTCCTAAGAAAATTTTATGAGATCAAGAGTAATTCATCAAGAATTTGGAGCCATCATCAAGATTCAAGAATCCTATCAAGGATACTTATGAATCATGTGTGCTTTTGAGCTAACATTTGTGATGTAGGGTTTTGATTCAAGAAAGAAATTAAATTCAAGATCTATCAAGCATTCGAGCATTTCAAGATCTATATCCAATATTTCCATTTCACACAAGTTTACAAATTTCATAGCAAGGGTTTTGTGAGGTGTAACATTTCATGTTGTTCATTCATCATTTCCCTCCATTTCATTTCATTTCAAGGTTTCATTACCAACAAGGGGTTTGACCAAGGAAATCCTCCATTTACTAACAATCAAGAAGTTTTTCCCCTCTTGTGTGTTTGTGATTGCAGATTTAGGTTGAAGACTTGAAGATCATTTGAAGTGAAAAGTTGCAAAGTTGAAAAGTTGCATTGCAAAGTTGTCATCTTCACGAAAACTCACCTATACACCAAATCCAAAAGATTTAGAACGTGAGATTAGAGAAGAAGGAAGTGCAGACCTTGAGCCTTAGGACCACATTCGAAGATTTCATAAATTCTAGATGGGACTAAGTCACCACCTAGGGAATCTTAGTCCTCCCAAGGTTATTTTTCAAAGTTCATTTTAGATCTAATTTTGGCATCTGAAGATTTTGTATTTGTCTTGATAAACATCAACGAGACTAAGTCAATAGTAAAGGTGTCTTAGCCCTCCATAACACTTTTTGACTACTTCTTTGCATTTTCAGAAGCCTTGTTACAATTCCAAAACTCTGAGGTACACATACCCTAACTTACTATTGCTCAATTTCATCATTTGCATTCATGATTTGACTTGCGTTACTAGGTATTGTAAGTTGAATGCTAAGTTGTCTTTTCCAAGCTTTTGCTTGCTGGTGAACCCCTCAAAGCCTTAAAGAGCCCTTCCTAAGTCTTCCTCGTTGAGAATTGACTCACCATTGAGGTTGATAATCAATCCAATTAGGATTCCTAGGACTTTATTGAATGACAATAGGGGAAAGGTGGTGTTTTATGACCTAGGCCATAGCTTCCCCCACTTTTCCACATTGTTCATTTTGGTGAATCCAACATCTTTGAGCATTCATTTTCTGATTTAGAGTCCATTAATGTCCTATATCTAGGTTGTTTTCATTCTTGCATTGCATCTTACTTAGTGAAATTACATCTAGGGTTTCTCATATTTGCATTAGTGAAAGTGTATGTAGGTTACATTTTTTCTTTCTTGCATCATCTTATCTCATTGAATTACTGAAAAATTGCATTTTCAATCATCCAAATTGCATTGAGAAATATTCTTATTGCATTTAAAATTGAAAAATTGCATTCAACTTTGCATTCAATTGCTTGTCACTAGTTACCTTTTCTTGAATTCATTTACATAGTTTTTTTTTTCCAAACACCAAGTCCCTGAATAGGCAGCCTATAAACATTGTAGATAATCCAAAATTTTCTGATTTTTTGACAAAAACCTCTACTAGGACTAAAATTTCCTTCTTGGCATCTTAGTCCCTCTCAGGGTATTTGGCTCAGAACCCTCTCTTTGTTGTTTTTTGTATGTTCTAATCTATTAGTGTATTCTACTCTTGGTGAGTTCTACACTAGGCTAACTTAAGCCTAGTTAGGTGTTTGAGTGATCCCTTAGATTGAGGAGAGCAACTCGGCACCACTATAGGATTGAGGAGTCCTCTCCTCAATCTGTGGCATGAGTTCTCTCTTCCTCTTTCAGTCTCTCCTTCATCCTTGGCCTTAATTTTCTCATACTCATCCATTATTTAGAGGGTTTGAGCTCATTGTAACATTAAGTTGAATATAATACATTACATTCCAGATCATCAATATTTGTTGAAGATCCTTTGTTAGATTGCAAGTTTTTACACAATCCATAGAACCTCAAAATCACACCAGTAGGATGAAGATTCCCTTATTGGAATCTTAGTCCTTGTTGACTTTGAATTTCTAGTTTTTAGGGCTTGAAATTTCTTTTTTGTGCTTCTGTTGGTTGCCTTTAGTTTTCTATTTCAGTTTTGAGAATCATTGTTATCTCAATTTCTTTCATTTCAATTTTAATTGTAAGCATAGGATATTGTGTTCATTGCACTTTCTTTGGTTTATCCCTTGCATGAACTATACTACTTGGTGTCCTACTGCTAATACTATGGTTAGACAAAGTGCGAGACTCATGGCATCCTACGATAAAACACTCATTGTGGAACTTGGGTTATTAAGCTCTCTTACTCGTAGTGTTGGTATTAGTTCACTAGGTATGGACCATACCTTTAATACCTCTTTTTCTATACCTACCCTACCTACAAGTGCTATTCCAAGTGTTCTAACAATGGTTGATCATATCGTTCAAGATAACATAATGAAAATGCATGAATAATTAGCCCATTTACAAGATACCATGAGTACTGAAAACATTTCAAAACACTATTATACCTTCCATAGATAGTATTCACCGCATGATGGAAAGTGGTGAAGGACTGGAAGTTGTGTGTAACATAGCTCAAATCTTTGGAAAACATCTTCCTCCTGCCAGTAATGGTTCTCAAGCTCCAAACAATGTGCAAAGCCAAGGAGGAAATCAAAATCCCCCCTCTTCAACCATAACCTCAATTCCCACCTATACCAATCCTCAAGTGACCACAATGATGCAGCCAAATAGAAATATCCTTCCTACCTCAAACATTTCAATTAGTGATCCTTATACTTATGTGGCATCTAATCTTATATCTCCTTCCGTTAGAAATCCATTCACTAGTCCTTCCAACACATAAACACTACCACCATATTCACGGGTATGTGCAGGATCATCATGGAAAAAACAGGCCCTTAAGTGGCAATAAAAATCAGAAAAATTAGAGTTAGGCAACTTGACGTAAAAATTTGAATAAGTTATCTATATTATTTCAAAAATATGTAAGAATACAATCTGTAGCAAATTGAATTTAGTTTCTAAACTACTAGGTTTATTTTAAAAATAATTAAATCTATTTGGTAAAAATTTGAAATTTTAGCATAGTATACTTAAATTTCATGGAAAAAATAAGAAGTAGGTGTCTGTCTGGCCACCCTAACTACAATAAAATGATAATATTTTTTTTATAATATTTTAGATATAAGTAGAGGACTCATGTCCCGATGTGATGCATATTTTTTTGTATTTATTTCTTAGTGAATAATTAATTATATTTTTTTTATTAAAACTTTTAAAATATATAAGAAATCATATGTCTAACCACATTAACTTTGTCAAAACTTCATGAAACTCAATTTAATTTTCTTTAATCCTATAGTATGCAAAACATATAATGTGACACATCTTTCAGATTCAAAAAATGTGATACCATTTGAAATCTATAGATGTTTTTCAATTAGCCTATCAATCAAAACTTTAGTTGTAATTCAAATAGAAAATGAATAATAATTATTTATTAAATTCAAAGTAAAGTATAATTTATATTGGTGGAAAGCTAAGAAATTCCTTTAAAAACCCTTTTCGTTTCATCAATTTTGGGTTAGAAAAAAGTCGTGAGCCACATGGGCCATCATATCACTTATATATCGCCACTTTTTGGCTCATCATGATCCTGCACATACCCTCACCTCCATCTCAAGCCACAAGAAATGATACTATCATTAATCACCTTTTACAAAGCCTTTCATCCATTCAATGTCAAGTTTCTACCATAAATCAAAATCAAAATGGTCCACCTTCATACTATGTCAAAATCAACCCACTATCTTTGGAGATATTGAGAACTCCAGTGCCACAAGGTATAGAGATCCCTATATTTGAGAAATATGGAGGAAGGGGAGATCCTTCCATTCATGTTAATTCCTTTACTACTTTGTGGTGTGACTTTATCCTTGAGGAAAAAAATTTGGGTAAGTTTTTTCCCCAATCCTTAAAAGACATTGCCTTGGACTGGTTTTTTGCATTACCAAATAACTCAATCTATTCATTTGATGAACTTTTTGAAGCCTTTATTAACCATTTCGAAGTGCATATGGCTCCTAAAATTAAATTAGCTAATTTTATGAGATGTAAGAAAAATGAGGGTGAAAAAGTCACTCACTTTATTTCTCGTTACCAATCACTTTATTCCCAAATCAGTGTGAAAAAATTCTAGATTCTCACCTTCAAAATACGTTCATAGAAAATTTACAAAGTAAGATAAGGGAAAAGCTTACCATGATTAAATTCCCTTCCTTCACATACACTTATGCACTACCCTTCGAGACTATCAGAATTTCGTAGGTAGTTGTGAACCTAAATCCACCTCTACCCATCTTGAAAAGTCTGAATATTCAAACCAAAACACCTACCAGCCTTTCAAAATAGAAAGAAAAAGTTTCCTTCAACTAAATCCTACCTTCCAACCCACCCAACAAGTTGATACCCAAGTAGCTATTATTAAGAATAGTAATCCTTCTATCTTTGGGGATCCGCAAAGACAATTTACTCCATTACCCAACACACTTCAAAATATCATGACTTAGCTAATTAATAAGGACATGCTTACATAACCTCCTATTCAACCTCTTGACCCTAGCAAGCCATTACCTCTGAGCTTTAGACATAATGCCTATTGTGCTTATATCACCAACAAAAAGGACATGAGAGAAAACATTCTAAGCATCTTAAACATCTTGTGTAAGACCTCATTGATTCTAATCATATCAAAATTGGAGGTGTGAATGACAAAGGCTAAAAAACTATAGCTCTTGCCAACCAAAACTTGCAAATATTTACAAATCCCATGCCTAACCATAATATTTCATTTGTTAAGGCTAGTGAAACTAAGCCCAATGTAATGAATGTCAACATAGATGATGATAACATGATAAATAATGAATAAAATCCTATGGATGATGATGAAAAAAATCCTATGGATACTAATGACCAAAGTCCTATTAATACAATGATAGGAGTGATTGATATCGAGCCTCGTAAAAAACAAACCAAAATGCATATCGACGTTAGTTTCTCTTGAGAAGAAACAATAAAAAATGAACCTGATGGTCCTCTTTACATAGGCCCGATATAATCAATATCAGACCCACTCATAGGATTTTAATTGATCTTGTCTGTGGAGAGAATGTGATCATATAGGAAATCCTATATGTGCATGAACTTACTCAAGATACATATGATAAACTGAAAGCATGGATTCAAATGCATGATGGTTTTCTCATGCTACGATGGGCTCCATCACACTCCCTTTACAAGTAGGAACAAAGAAATCAAATATACTATTCTCTATCATCTCTAATTCAGATCAATTTCATATGAAGTTAGGCTAAAAAAGGCTTTGCTCCATGAATGCGGTCCCATATGCTATCCATAAGTGCTTAAAGTTTCCAATCAGAGATGAAATATTCATGATGAACCATAATGGCTTTAGCCCTCTATGTTCTTGTGGAATTTTTTCCTTAGATTATTTTTGGCCTAAGCCCATGGAACCTATAAGACCCCGTGAGGACTTCCTTTTGCTATCCTACCAAATTTTAAAGAAAAATTCATAGAAAAAGTATCCATTGAGAATTTTCCTCCACCCATGCTTGAACCTCTTCCATTTGAAAAAAAAAATATTGATCCTAAAGCCCTTCCAACAAAGCAAGACCCATCCATCAAAAATCCTTTACCTATTTTCTACACGAGAACAAGAGAAAACCAAATAAGTCCTAATCTACCTCCAAAGAAAATTTATAAAGCCAAAGAGAAAGTGTTTGAACAACCTTCCATGGTTCCTTTTGTTCTTCCTTCATAAGAATAAAAAGGACCTATGGTTGAAAAACCCACTCCTACCCCAACACAACTTGAAAATTGTAATAAATGAGACTAAAATGCTAGAGAGAATAGGCGTAGATGTCATGCTATTTCTTGAAAGATGAACCCAGAGATTGACATTGAAAATAAAAATCCAAACTTGATAGAAGCTATAAATGATGAGCCTCCTCCATTACTAGAACAAATAGATCCTATGTCTCCAATACAACAAGGGCCAATAGCTTTCATGGATATTATCATTCATCCTCCTATTGTGGTTAACTTCGATGACCATGAAGAAACAACTAAAATTCATGAGAAAGTGCATAAAGAGTTGAATTTATTATTTTCCTCTTCCATAAGCTTAAAAAATTTAACAACCATGATGATCCTCCTAAATTGAGTGATTTACCACATGCTGAACTTGGTGATTCACCTAGTACAACACTTGATATTTTCCCTCTCCCTAGTGATCTACATTCCACATATACTAAAAAAGATTTGGATGTGGATGACCTATTGTATTTTTGAATCACATGTGCTTTACTAGTCTCTTTACTCTTTTTTTCTTTCTTTTTGTATGATTGCATGTGCATAATGTGATCCCGAATGACGTTCTATTTGATGTTCTCTCTCTCTTTGTACATTCCTCTATTTCTACCTTCACTCATCTATATGTCCTAAGCTTTATCCATTTCATTGATATTTTTCTTTTAATTTTCATTTTTGTCTTGTGTTTTCCTTTTAGGGATGACACAAAGCATTGCGAGACCCTATATCTCTTCCATGTTGACCCAAAAAAAATTCTTTTTTTTCGCTCTCTTTGTGTCATTCTTCTAGTTCTATGTGCATATAGGGAATGATGATAGTTCTGAGATCTTTGATATCATTGTAGGAAATACAGATACTAACCCAAAATTCATAGATCCCTTATGTGTTTCTATGGGGCAACCCTCTTTTCCTTTTTATTTTCCATGTTTATCTACTTTAAAGTATTTTCTCACAACATGTTCTTTATCAATTTCTTTAAAGTAGAGGCATACATTGGCATAATTTTGGCATAATTTCATTTGCAATTTTTCCTTTTCATGTTCCCCAATGTGATTTTCTTACTTCATGCAATGTGTTTTTCTCTTTGTGGTGACATTGGGAGTAATGTCCTTCAAGAGCGTGATCTATCTAGTAGCATATTACATTCCTCTTAGTGGTGATGCAACACACGACATTCCCTAAGTTGTGAATCTTTTATCCTTTGATTGGTCCTCTCTTGGAGGTCCATTAGTAACAATGTCCCTTAAGATTAAGACCTCACACAAACTAAGAAAAATCCCTTCGAGCATCCCTCTTTCTTATTGCATTGCATTTTTGTACCTTGTTAAAGTCATGGAGATATGGCTTTACTATGGTCCCTTGGGGCTCACCTAGTGAACAACTAGCTTCACTAGCCCTTGTCAGCACACATTTTTTTCCTTATCATAGTCTTGGGGGTATGACTTTAATATGGACCTCTTGAGGCTCACCTAGTGAACAACTAGCTTCACTAGCCCTTGTGAGCATGTGTTTTGTTTTCATAATGGATAGCACGTTCCACTTGTAATTTTTTTTGGATAAACAACCGAGACCCGATCCATACTGCATTGGACAACCAGTTGAAGCTTGATCCATTGCATTTGATTTTTATTTTTCCTTTTGACAATCTTTGACTGTGTAAGTTTGTGATCTGTTTATGGCCTCATATATCATCCACATGTGTTTTCCTTTCTGCTTATGTTGGTTTTCCATAGGATCTTGATCCTGGGGGCTTGGCCACCCTCTTGATTATTGTCATCCTATCTTGCATTTGTACAGTTGAGCCCCTCTTAATTTCATGGTTGGTTGCTTTAGTGTGATTTTAAAGAAAGTTCATCCTCTCACTAAAGTGGGGGCTAAATGTAGTGTAGGAAAATGCATAACCTTGCATTTTCACTTTTTTGGTCCTGCCTTGCTTTATTTATCCCTATTTATGTCTTAATTGGTCTTATTTTGCATCAAAAAGGCTAATGAACTATATCTTTTTCTAGCTAATCTTGACAAACATCAATGGATAAATGATAATTTAATTATTCTATCTGAGTATCCCTAATTTTTGGGTCAAGAGTAAGATACCACCTAGGGTGTCTTTGTCCCCCAAAGGTCTTGGGACCCTGATTTCAAAGGCACCTTAAATGAGCCCCTTTTTTGGAGTATGTGCCCCAATTTTTTAGCCTTGGGACTAAGATGCCACCCAGGGCATCTTAGTCCCCCTTAAGCCTTTTTTAGGATTTGATTTCAAATTCTGGTGGGATTTAGCCTCCTTTAATTAATGAAATCATATGTCGGCTTGTTGTGGTGTAGTTTCAGGATATTAAGCATGGATAAGTATAAATACAAGGTTCACTCACTCATTTTCATCCCCAAGCATTCAAATATTCATTCCTAAGGGAATTTTATGAGATCATGAGTAATTAATCAAGCATTTTCAGCCATCATCAAGATTCAAGCATCCTATCAAGGAGATTGTTGCATCATGTGTTTTTTTGAGCTAACATTTGTGATATACGGGTTTGATTCAAGCATTTTAAGATCTATATCCAAGATATCCATTTCACACAAGTTTATAAATTTCATAGCAAGGGTTTGGTGAGGTGTAATATTTCATGTTGTTCATTCATAATTTCCTTCCATTTCATTTCATTTCAAGGTTTAATTACCAACAAGGGGTTTGACCAAGGAAAACCCGCATTTACTAACAATCAACAAGTTTTTCCCCTCTTGTGTGTTTGTGATTACAAATTTAGGCTGAAGACTTGAAAATTATTTGAAGTGCAAAGTTGTAAATTTGCATTGCAAAGTTTTCATCTTCACGGAAACTCACCTATATGTGAGATCCAAAAGATTTGGAACTTGAGATCATGTAGAAGAAGGAAGTGCAGCCCTTGAGCCTCAGGACCACATTCAGATATTTCATAAATTCTAGATAGGACTAAGTCACCACCTAGGGCATCTTAGTCCTCCCAAGGGTACTTTCCAAAGGTTCTTTTAGATTTGATTTCAGTATATGAAGATTCCATATTTTCCCTAAAAGATAACAATAGGACTAAGTCAACATTAAGGGAATCTTATCCCTCCATAACACTTTTTGACTGCTTTTTTATATTTCTAGAATCCTTGTTCCATTTCCAAAACTTTGAGTTACACATACCCTAACTTGTTGTTTCTTAATTTCACCATTTTCATTCATGATTTGACTTGCATTACTAGGTATTGCAAGTTGAATGCTAAGTTTTATTTTCCAAGCTTTTGCTTGGTGGTGGACCCCTCATAGCCTAAAAGAGCCCTTCCTAAGTCTTCCTTGTTGAGAATTTACTCACACTTAAGGTTGATAGGCAATCCAATTAGGATTCCTAAGACCTTATTGAATGACAATAGGAGAAAGGTGGTGTTTTATGACCTAAGCCATATAGCTTCCCCCACTTTTCCACATTGTTCACATACTAAGAGACCTAACTAATCTAACTCTCTTCCATTATCAAATATTATAGTTTGCCTCAATGAGAGGTCGAATAACAACATTATTACATTTTGAATCAAATGGGAGAAAACATGAATATGCATAAGAACCTTTTCCACATTGAAGTCGTGATCGACTCAAACATAATCTTCCAATCTCCAATAGTGCTTTCCATTCCACTTGACCTCATGGAATCAAAGGATCCACTCTCACTATGCTAGGAGATAAGTGCATGTGAAAGAAGTTGGTTCCACAAAAAGCTCAAAAAGTGGCGTTTTCCTAGTTTTTAATATTTGTCACAAATGGACTTAAAATTTGAAGCACTTAACACATTGAATCTTAAAAAAAAAATTAGTAATATGAAATTTAGTATTTTTAGTCTAGTTTCCAAATATGTAATTTATTCTAATACTGAGATGATACAAATTAAGTTTTGGGTATGTGCAGGATCATCATGGAAAAAATAGGCCCTTAAGTGGCAATAAAATTAACAAAAATCAAAGTTAGGCAACTTGACATAAAAAATCAATTGAATAAGTTATCTATATTATTTCAAAAATCTATAAGAATTGAATTTGTAGAAAATTGAATGTAGTTTCTAAACTACTAGGTTTATTTAAAAATAAATAAAATCTATATGGCAAAAATTTTAAATTTCAACACAGTAGTAGTTAAATTTCAAGGAAAAAATAAGAAGTAGGTGTCTGTCTGACCACCCTAACCACAATAAAATGATAATATTTTTTTATAATATTTTAGATATAAGTAGAGGACTCATGTGCCAATGTGATGCATATTTTTTTGTAATTTGTTTCCAAGTAAATAATTAATTATTATTTTTTTATTACAACTTTTAAAAATATAAAAAAATTGTACGTCTAACCACCTTAACTTGGTCAAAACTTCATGAAATTCATTTCTTTTTTTAATCCTATAGTGTGCAAAGCATAGAATGTTATGCATGATTTGGTAACAAAAAATGTGATACTGTTTGAAAGTTATAGATGTTTTTCAATCAGCCTATCAATGAGGACTTTAATCGTAATTCAAATAGAAAATGAATAGTAATTATTTATTAAATTCAAAGTAAAGCATAATTTATATTGGTGGAAAGCTGAGAATCTCCTTTAAAAACCCTTTTCGTTTCATCAATTTTGGGTAAAAAAAAGTTGTCAGGCACATGGGCCATCATATCACTTACATATCGCCACTTTTTGGCCCATCATGATCCTACACATACCCTTTTAATAAGCATGTATAAAAACCACTTTTTAAAATTCATTTTTTTAGGACCATAGAATGCATGTGTACGAACACCATAATTTGACATAAATAAATGTATTTTTCTATTTCCTTTTGGGGAAAGATGTGTATTAAACTAGATATTGATGATGATATACTTTTTAATATTTTTCAAAATATTTTTTTAATTATTTTATTGGCCCTAATTGCTAGCTTTGAAAACCGACATGTACAAACACCATAATTTAACTTAAACTAATAATTTTTTATTTGTTTGGTCAATGTGTAGAGAATTATTTATATATTTTTTTTGTAAAAAAAATAACAAATTAAAAGTTATTAAAAAACTAAAAAAGCCTAAATTTTTAATTTTATGGACCAATTTTCTTAGAAATTAATTAAAAATAGAAAATGTAATCCAATCATAAAAAAAAAATTACATATTTGAAAACTAGACATCATGATCTATAATGGATTTTAATTTCATAAATAAATTCTTGAAAAATATCATCAAATATATTACCAAAGTTAGATATTTCTCTTGACATTGCCTTAGTTTTTAGTTGTAAGTCATAGGCTAAATTTTGGATTACCAAACATTTCTTGAGCCTAAAACCAAAGCAAAAAATGGGTTGGGAATTCAAACTTTAAAGAATGACTACCTATTCCTATTTTAGAATATGTACCTATTTCAAAATGGGTACCCGTTCCAAATTTTCCAATAGTTTGAAAAAAGGAACGGGTGCCCATTTTTATTATTACTATTTTTTCCAAATTTGATGAAAAATGGCTTTCCACTTTTTTTTGCAACAGTCTCTTTCTATAATACAGACCAATAATGACATTGTCTATGATTTTTATTCAATTTTGTCTTGTGCAATCTTTGAACATTGTTAGAGTTATCATGCATTAGCTAATAATTTATTAATCTTTAATTAATTATTAGTCTAATTTATTCTCATGCACTTAAGCTAAACTTAGGATTTTTTTATTAGTTGAGTTGATATTAGATCATTATGTCTCATCTCATGTGATGTTGACACTTGTCATGATCTGATCCCTTTTTCATTTAGGGTTTTGCTCTTATAAGCACTCAACCCTCATTATAATTCTATTTTGAGCTTTCATATATTCTTGAGAGTCTCTTGCTTATGTAGCTTTTTCTTGTTGAAGAAAATAACATTCTTTGTTTGTAGATCTCTTATGTGGAAGGTGTACTTGTTTGTTGTTTGATCCTATGGCTCATGGTTTTATGCTTGTTTTACAATTCTAACATGGTATTAGAGTGTGGAATCAGTGAACTCCTCGATTTATGATATTTTTCTTCTTCAGCAAAAGTTACAAGCTTTAGATCTGAATCCACTTTTGTTTTTTTGCTAATTTTGGAGGTGGGAAAATTTTTTATGCATTTTGGTGTGAAAAGATCACCATTGGATTTAGAGTTGTTGAGAAATTCAAATTTGACTTTTGTTTTGCCTAATTTGGGTTCTTGACGCTAGATCTATGAAGGCTTGAAGTGGTTGTTTTATTTCCACATCTAGATGGTAGCTGCATTTTTGGTGCATTTTGAACCAAAACAGAGGTTTCCATCGCGCTCAAAAGGCCCAAAAACCTTAAGATCGCTTGTTAAAACACCAAATGCTGGGAGTTTCTGAGGTAATTTCTTTTGCCAAGGAAGTTGTACGACCTGCCTAGCATGCAGATCAAGGTAAAAAAATTTAATAAAAAAATCATTTAATTTCTTTTCTGCCTAAATATTTTTTTCCAAAAAAATCGAATTGAAAATAATTAAAACCCCAAAGGGGCATAGATATTTTGCTTTTAAAAAGTTTTTATTAAAAAAAAAGTTAACCCCAAATGGGTAGGGTACAAGGTACACACGCTCTGCCAATTTGGCAAGTGGCACCCCTTGGGCCCCGCCCATCTACAGGGTGGGGTGTCGTGGGTACTGCCCCTACCATAGTGGCAGGTGGGGGCACCCATGGGACGCACCCGTGGGTTTTTAAAAACAAATATTGTAATTTAAAAAAAAAAACTGTTTTTCTTAATATTTTTTTCCTTATATTTTTTATATAAAAATATAATATTTTTTTTTCATGTTTTTTTAAGTTTAAAAAAAAAACATGCATAAGTTTTTTGCAATTTTTTTGTAAATAAGTTGAAATGCAGCCTACTGGAGGATTCTTTTTCTCCCACTACTAAAATTGGTGAGCATTCACATTTGGATGTAGTTTTACTATAATTGACAGAGGAGTTTTTTTTTCCCTACTCAACCATTCTTTGTTGGACTTTTCACTTTTGCACCTCAACTTCCAGAGGCCATATCTCGATCATACGGTAAGATTTTTCAGTACATTTTTTTTTTGAAATGGGGTAAAATTTCATGCTCTTTATAGTGGTGCATGTGGGTTTTAGTTCAGACTTATGGTTTTTCCTAGAATTCTATTTTTTTAGTTCTTTTTCTGTATAATTCTCATTTTGGAGACTTCGACGAGCCATATCTTCTACATCCAAACTCCTTTTTGGGTGCCATTTTTTGAAAGTGAATTTTTTTTGTGTACTTCATCATGGTCCTACTAGTTTCCTCTTTTTCTATCAAAGAATTGTATTTTCAGCATGTAGTCCTTTTATGGACATTATGGGCTCCCATTGTATGAATTTTCATTATGTAAACGCACTGAAATAAAGTACCACAATAGGTGTATCTTTTATGGGATCTTGCACATCACTTTGTGCCTTATTGTACTTGTACTATGCTATAAAGTGCCATGGGGGGTTTGATGTTTTTCCTTTGTTTACAATCATACCTTTTTCAAGTGAGTGTCCCTTCCGTAACAACAAACTCATTCATGTGTGCCTTTTGTTTGCACACCCTTTATATGTGGGTACTTTCATTTTTTCACATTCAAATGTTCTCGATTCTTCTTCATGCACTTCTTTCTAGCATTCAATTTATGTGCACCTATCATGCCTCTCCCTTTTCAGCATTATGGGGGGTTTCTACTATTGGTTCTAATCCTTCTTTGGTTTCATGTTGGAGTGAGCTATGTATACCAGTATTTGTTCCTATCTAATCTCATATGTAGCATACATTAGTGGCTAGTTACTTTCATTTTAGTGAGATGGATCACTTACCATATGGACACTCTTGCATTCCTATTTTCGGCATTATAACAGTCATTCTTCGACAATGTTTGCATCTTTTTCATGATTTAGTGTTCTTTTTGTTCATCCTTTGTTCTTATCTTTTGGAAAACCATTGTCTTGTTTGGAGGCTTCTTTAGTCCCTCACTTGGCTTTCATCTCTTTTTGGAGTGGAGATTTTCCCATGAGGTTTTCTCTAATTCTCCGTATTATAGAGATCTTTTATTTGTACATGGTTACCTTATATGGCCTTGTTTGTTGGGACCCATCATACATTCCTTTTTAGGGATTTTAGCTACTCCCTAAGTTCATCTTAAGGGGGGTATTAGAGTTATAATGCATTAGCTAACATTAAATTAATCTTTAATCTATTATTAGTCTAATTTATTCTCATGCACTTAAGCTAAGCTTAGGATTGTTTTATTAGTTGAGCTTATATTAGATCATTATGTCTCATCTCATGTGATGTTGACACTTTTCTTGATTTGATCCCTTTCTCATTTAGGGTTTTGGTCTTATAAGCACTCAACCCTCATTGTAATTATATCTTCAGACTTCTTATCTTCTTGAGAGTCTCTTGTTTTTGTAGCTTTAAATTCTTGTTTAAGAATATTACATATATTGTTTACAGATCTCTTGTGTGGAAGATGTATTTTTTTATTGTTTGATCCTATGGCTCGTGCTTTTGCACTTGTTTCATAATTCTAACAAACATGTCATATTCTATCCAATATTTTTGAAGGAGATAATCACAAGTTGATTATTCTGAAGTGAATCAAGTACAAAGAGGTTTGCCAAGAGAAACTAAAAAGGAGGGTTTTTAATATATTCATATTTATTTGTACTTCAGAGTTTATAGAACAAAGGATGTACATATATAGTTTGATTTAAAAATTTCGAGGTAGTAATTTTAAAATAGGTTAAAAATCATTTTTTTTATCAAGAGGTTTTCATAATCATGGGATCAAAGCAAAGGAAAGGAGAAAAATGTTGGAAGTTAATGACACTTGAATAAATTGAAGCAAATAGAGAGATGGAGGAAAAACGAGAAAGGGATAGAAGATCAAGGATTTGATAAATGAAAAATATTGAAGCATCTAGTTCCATGAATTTCGATGCAGGGGCATCTAGGTATTGACACAATCAACATCACACAAAATATTTTGGCATGAATCCATTATTTTGGTTTTGACTTTCATCTTCGAATTAATGGTCAAAACTTGACTTCATGATATTGGAGATAAATATGGATGCAATATTTGCAGTAACAAAGACATTCAATGAGAAATTTTTATTTCAAGTCATTGTAAAATCTTTAAAGACTTATATTGTGCAAACCATACATAATTCAAGGAGTTAATATTTCATGAAATTATATGTCAAATTATTCCATATGAAATGAATTGTATTTCATGTTTTACTTGATTCAACTTAAATTTGAAAAAATTCAGCAGTATTATCTCAATAGGTGATATCATCTTTAGCTTTCAAAAGGGAAATTGGGGAAGTTAAACTACTCCAACTTTGTTTTGAAAAGAAAAATGAATAAGTCATGAGAGAGGGAAGAGGCAGCCATTAGGGGAAAAGGAAAATAGGGGAGGTTCTAGAAATATAATGTGTATGTGTAGACCAAGAAATAAGTGGGTTTTTCCATATGGAGGTGATTATCTTCCTTGAAAAATTTAGGAGAGAGCTTGAAGGGTGGGGCACTCATAGGCAAGTATAAAGACAATTTTAAGTTAAATAAATTTAGATTTTCATATGAAAGTGGGGAGCACAAAGTAAAGAGAGAGTGTGTCTATGATTTTGGAGGTAGTATTTGGCTATGCATAAAATATTAAGTGTAGAGAAAGACAACGAAGAATAAAGCTATACTAGGTAGAGGATGTAAATATGGATTTCAAGAGAAAGGACAAAGAAAAGGAGTTGGTTGTGAATAATGTTTGAATTGAAATAGTGTGAATTGGTTGAATTGTTTGTATCCTGATTGATGTAATAGATTCAAATGAATAAAATAATAATTTTGATTGTAATCTTTTATAGTCTATAATTAATTTCGTGGATAGAGTTTTTCCTATGTTGGTTGTTGAATTTTATGTGAAGTTGATGTGTTTGGGGCAAGAGGGAGCAAATTTCGTCCTTCATCAACTCTTGAATAGGAGACCATGAAGGATGGGATGAATGTAGATTATGCAAATATAGAAATGGTGAATATGGAAGAAAATGCAATTATAGAGACAAACCTAACTATGTCTTCAAATTCAACTTTGAATGATATGTAAATAGTGACTATGCTCTAGGTATGTCTTCAAATCCACCTTCAATGATATGGAAAATGTAACTATTCAAAAAACTCTAGGTATGTCTTCAAACCCACATTTTGATGATATTGATTTTAATTATTTAAATGAAGTTGAATATTCCTTGATAATGATATAAATTATACTAGTAAAATAATGGAAAATCAAAAAACAATGAAATATCTTGTATAAATGAAAATGAGAATGAAATCTCTTGTATTGATGAAAATGAGAATGAAATACGTTGTATGGTTGAAAATGAAAATGAAATCCCTTGTATGAATGAAAATGAAAATATTTTTTTACAATTGAAATAAATGTCTTAGATAACCTTCTTGGTAAAATTTCTTGGAGACAAATGAGAACTCGTATAAATATATTATCTAAAAAAAATTATAGAAAAAAACTAGGATTTCAATGTCAACTCATGATGCAATTGATAAAAATATGGAAAATTATGTGAAAAGTGGTAAACAAATTAGGTATTTTTTTAAAACCAAAAAAAGAAAGATGATTATGTAGAACAATTCATATCTAGTGTTGCTAATGCTATTGATTCTATGGGGGAAAAAATGATCTAAAAATAAGAATGCAACACAACATGCTATAACAACTTCTTTAGTTAATAAATCAACTTCGAATAAAATAATGTTAAGTAAGAATAGTAAATATATAAAAGTAAATACGAAAAATTTGATAAGAGTGGCCAAGAGAAGAGAAAGTATTGAAAATGATCCAATTAACCAATTATGGAGTTTTAGTAGTAGAATCAAAACGTGAAACATGAAATTAACTAATGAAATCAAATCTTTGATTGAAAAATATTGGCATGATAATACAAGAGTATCACCTAATATTAGAGATGTTTTAAAATTAATCGTGGGATCAAAAATGCACAACTCTCATCCAAAACATCTATTAGCTCAAATTTAATTTTATAAAAAAATAATAGATGACTTAATCTTACAGAATTATATTAGTATAATTCAAAGATAATTTAAAAAATGTAAACCTTTGTATGTGAAAATTAATGAACAATGAATCTCTTCTTGTTTTAAACCTCATGTACAATTTTATTATTATTTTGATATTTTTTTATATATACACTTTAATTTGCATACTAATGATATTATACTAAATGTGGTATTAATATGCCACCTAAAATAATGAATGAGCTTATAGCAAGTTTATTTTCTAAACCATCTAATGGACACTTATTTAATCTAAATGCATTTATTTTTAGACAATGCAATAGATGTGGCAACCTTCATGATTTTGGATGATTAGTGGATGTTAAAAGATTCAATTTTTTTTAATATTATTTAAAGGATAGAGAATTTGAGAAACATTGTGAGCTAATCATAAAAAAATTTAGTGTGTGTGTATTTATTAGAGGATTTAAAGCTAATATTGTACCCAAATATGTCAAGAACTCTCAATATGCTTTGATAGCTTGATGGTCAATTTTTTACATGCAAAAATACATTTCCAATTGGAATTGTATTATCAGTTGTTGATTTTGCAGAAAACTATACTCTTTCTCCACAAGAGGAAATTCAATCCCATATTGTAACTAATTGTAGGTGGCAATATTTATTCATATTGTATATAGACGTGCAAATGATGGTATAATTTTTTTTATTTTTTTTATGGAGTACCATTTTTTTTGAGTGATAATTGATTACTCATCAAATTTTGTTCAATATTATTTTAATATATTTAATAAAAAATTAAAAGAAAGAGAAATTCAAATGAGAGAACGTCTCATATAGACAAATAATTGTATGGGACAATTCAAGAATGTTATAATGTTTTATTGGTTATGTAGAGATCACAAGGAAAATAACATCCAACACATGTGGAGATTTTTTAAGGCTAGACATGATTATGAAACAATTAGTGGATCAACAAAATTGTATTCATTTAAGAGGTCAAATGTGGACACATGGAGAATATGAACAAGGGAGCTTGCATTCTTATCAATTTTGTATTTCAAGTGATTAGAAAGAATGTAAAAATACATAATGGGTTGAAGAATGGAAACAAAGAGCCTTAACACCTAGATCAACACATGATCAATATGGAACAAAAATTGAAAAAGATAATCAATTGTTTCAATCAGATGATTATGACCATGTTCCAAACCTTGTACAAGAAGATATTTTTGTTTATAATTTTTTTTTTAAATTATTTTATAATATATATAATTTATATGTATACATGTTTATAAGTGAATAATATCTCACAATTTATTGAATTTTTTTTGTTTTGTAGGACATGTGTATGTTGTTTAGTTGAGGGGAATGAAGAGGAAACAAAGTATTGGTTGTCTCAATGTGTTGAGAGAAAACATAAGTAGGTACATCCTAAAGTGGATGATGATAACTATGAGTATCCAACAAGTTATGTGGTTGTTGTTGGCATCCACTATATGAGCTAGGCTACACCACTTCTATCACTTTTGAATCGTTGATTAACTTTCTAAGGTTATCTATAAGGAGAATTGTTTTCTATCCAAGAATTTGGTGCTTAAGAATAGTTGAAGGCTTTCTTTGTCTTTGTCCAATTGTTTAAGGTTATCCTCAAGGACATGTGCAAAAACTTCCAAATCCACATGAATGGTTGGTGATGAAAAAGATAGATAAAGTAGCCCCTGAGTAGGGAGAGCATCAAAGATAGATTATGCATATGTGATTCCTTGAGTTAAAGAGTTTTGAAACTCAAGCTCAAAACCATATGTAATTGCAACACAAGAATCCATGAGTCTATAACATGTAATAGGAGTATTTGATATAAGACACTAAGTCATAAAGATCATAAATTAATTGCAATATTCAAGACAATTAAGTGTTCATACAATGAGAAGAAAAATAGATGCTGATGACACAAAAAAAAATCAAAAATAACAAATAGGTCCATGTAGAGGTTATAGAGATAGAAGTGTGATTAAAATTTTGAGTGAAAATAGCATGACAAGAGTGAGGGTGGCCTAGACTAGAGATTCAAATTTTTTAAAGTTGAAAGTGTTGGCAAGAGACACTGCTAGTATCATTTGGTGTTGTCATTGATGGAAACCCTAATCGATGATCAGATATGCACATCATCATTCAATCATACTGGTAGACAGATTGAAGATTGACAAGGAAGAATAGAGCATCCGGTAGTTCAGAGTTCATCGATTTGTATGAAGATTTTATGTTATTGTTTTGTGTTGTGTATCTCAAGAAATGCTTTTTTGGTATATTATCTCTGTTACTATTGAAGCGTAGTCGCTCGTATCGATCCTTGTGTGAGTTTGAAGATCTGGTTGGATAATTCTCTATTTTACTAGTACTGGAGCCGACTCCTTGAATGTATCATGTCGTGGATGTATGGAAAGTATTTAGTTAAGTATTTTTGTGTTCGTACATCTTTGTTTGGGTCCTAGCCAAGTTGTGGCTGACCATTATGGATACGCATTGCATATTATTCATGATTTGAGCTAACAAATGTAAATATCCCTTTGTTCTATTGAAGTCGACATAGTGTAATTGAATTCTAAGTTGTGGATATTTATAAGATCGTATGTATCATTTTCAAAGATGTATGACGTGTGTATTTATGCAAATTACGAATCAAAGTAGAGCAGAAGAGCGATTATGCATAGTTTCAATTGTGCATAAAGAATCTGTGTTGTGAGTGTGAGCAGAATAAAGCAGAAGTGCAAAATTAGTCTATAGGACAAAAGATTGCATATTGTACCTAACTGGAAGTGTAATCAAGCATATGTAGATGCTATTTTTCTCAGTTCAAACTCTTAGATGGTTTTAATATGATTTTCTTTATAAGGTAGTGAGCTTTCCCTTTGAGCAGTTAGCTCTAGGTAGTGTGCCTGAATGCAAGTGCATTGCCCATATTGTAAACTTCATTTGAGTATACTCAGATTAAATTGTGGATTGGCCATCCACCATGGTTTTTCCCCTAACCAGGTTTCCATGTACAATTCCTTGTGTTGTGGTGTTGTCTTCATTTTCTTCATGTTTATGCATTATGGTTGAATGTTGTCAATGCTTTGAAGATAAAGGTTAATAAAGTAAATTTTTACACAACACTGACTCATCCCCCCCTCTCAATGTAGCTTTTTTCCAATAATTGGTATCAAAGCTAGTTCCTTTGAAGAAGTTTAACAACTTGGGGAGATCTTGGAAAGTGTTTCAATGAATTCAAGAAATCTTCAACAATAGCTTTTGGTGGCCCTGGATGATCTTGATCAGTCAAAGGTTGAAGTTAAAAAATTGTAAGCAAACCTCACGAATACTGAGAAATTCATTGAGTCTTTGAAAGACACAATCAATAAGTCTAGAGAGAAGAGAAAGGAACTTTGTGATTAGATTAAGTGGAATGACAATAAGAGCATTGAAGAAGAATAACTCGGTTAAGCCCTCAAAGAAAAGACAAAAGAATGTGAAAAGTTTACTAGAGATAATACATTCCTAAAGCATGAAATTGAATCTATCATGATGAAGATGACCAAGGAGATTGAATAAAGAATGAAGAGAATCTAGCACAGTCCTTGAAAAAAAATTCTGAAGTATGTAGCTCATTCGATTATGAACTAGAATAATCTAAAAACAATGAAGAGGAACTTGAAAAGAAAATGGATGATCTTAGAAATGAACTTGTTGCTACAAATGAGTACGAGGAAAATTTCATTGTTATCTCAACCAATCTTGATGAACTGATTAAAGGTCAGAGGACAAATGGTGACAAGAGAGGTCTTGGATATGAAGAAGGATAAATTTCAAAAATTTGGACAAAGGAGATTGAAGAAAGGAAATCAAATGAAAAAATATGGAAGCCATTAGATAAGGAAATGTAATTCTCAAAGATGTAATGGATATTGTTTCAGTTGCAATAAATTTGGACACATGGCTACTCAATGTAGAAATAGAATGAAATCAAGTGGTTCATCATTCTCAAGTTAGTACTTTAATTGTCATAAGGTTGGTCACAAGTCAAATGAATGCAAAAATGTGATGAATCAAATTCATAGAAATATCAGATGCTATACATGCAATAGACTTGGCCACACTGCTAACTAGTGTAGATCAAGAGGAAATCGGTGGAATAACTGGTTTGTACAGAGAAACGTTGTGTGCTATAATTGCAAGAAAATTGGTCACATTGCTACATTTTGTTGGAACAAAAAAGGTCTAGCAAATCAAAGGAAAAATGTGCAAAAGGATATCAAGGGAAAGGGAAAAATCACTACAGATGTGGTCAGGCAGCAGATGTAGAAGAAATGGGTGAAGAAAGATCCCTGTGTTGAAGAAAATGTGCCGACACCAAAACCTGCTTCTCGTAATTCCTCTGAGAATTAGTTTCAGGCCTTTGGCCTAGGGGGAGCTGTCAAGAAAATATTTCAACCCCCTAACCAATAATAGACACCGGATGTGGATGTGTACAAAAGGTCCATAGATTCTTAACAGATGTTGTTGAGCTCATTGGAGGAAGTGGTATGCCATATTGGAGGTCCACAAAAAATTTATTCGTCATAACGCATAGAAACAAGGTAACCAGATGAGTTAGGGTTAAAGAATTTATTGTGATAAAAAGGGTTAGGTATGGAAGTGATAAAAGGTCATTTATATTCTTCATTTGTCACTTTGAATTTTGGAGAAACAAAGTTTGGAGAGCTCTAAGGCGAACTTTGGCGAATTGAGGCGAAATTCAAGTGTGGAAGTGATTCAACAATTAAATTCTGATCCAGTGAAAAAGGTACTTATCAGAAAAATCTACAAATTTATGATTTGGTCAAAATGAACACTCCTTTGGTAGTTGAAGTCAAAGACAGACCTCGTCCCAAGTTCAAATGAAATCCTTACAGGTCTCTTGAGACCGATCCGTTAGGAGCATTTTTGTTTGTTCTGTATGAAGTGTTACACTCAGAGGATATTAGGATTTATACTCACGTGAATATTGAATAACTAGGAAGTTCACAACTACTGAATCTATATAATAATCACATCATAGGTGAAGATTTATGTGTGAAGCTAGAACATAAAACCCTAGAAGCAAAGAAATTTACACAGGTTGTCAAATTTCCCATCTTTGAAGAGTCGGAATGGGTTTTTTATATTCTAAGGCAAGTTCATGATGAATTCATGTAGTTAAGCATACCATTCAAAATCACAAAGGATGCTATCAGTGTTGTAAAAGGTCTAAATTTTTCCGGTGGATTACCAATTCTGAAATCTATAAAAAATCAAATGGTCACTGATGCTATAGGCTCTAGGTATGATAGAAGGGCAATGATGATTGGTGAAATTATTGACATAGATTTCAAATTTTCACCTATGGATATTGGGTACAAGATTTATCATTCCAATCGAGAAAACTCTGTGTCTGGTACAACAATTTATGCCACCTATCAGATGGTGAAAGAAAATGAATACTATGATCTATGTGAACTGTTGAGGAGTCATCTAATGGAAAATCTTGCAAAGATTAAGAAAGATAAGAAAAAATCTTTCAAGTGTGGTAACTTTCTTTTGTGCTTATTCTTTTATTTCATGGGTGAATTTCTAGGATTTTGAAAGATTCACTGGCAAAATGACATACCGGTAGCTGCTTAGATAAGAGATCTATTTTTAAAATATGCAGATTCTAAGAAAAACAATTCCACTATCTGGGGATACATTAAAAGTTTTCAAAATATGATGCAAGCTAGAGATAGGATTCCCACTTCCATTGTAGAGAAATACAAGGACACAATTTTCTTCATGGTAGATGTTGATCAATGTATGATTGAAGCTGTTGATCCCAGAACAATTTGGATCATGCCTATGGGGTATGAAGTTGAAGAGAAAATTCTGGATATGTATGCACAACACTTACTAAGTAAACCTCTAGATCCGACAAAAGAGAGGTTCGGTACCTATGCTGAAAGGACATACAAGTGCACAGTGAGCTCAGGAAACCTATGGTATAACCAAAAGAGTTAGAAAAGAGGTGGAAGTCCTTGTAGAAATTTTGGGAATATTCGTAGAGAAATTAGAAGAAGCTAGAAATACAAGGGAAGAAGCTGAAGCAGTGAAGGAGGTAGTAAAAACTCAATCAACTGGTCCAAAAGCACCATTTGCTCAAGCTAGATCAACTAGAAGCTTTGCATCCCATTCAACTCCTGCAACAAAATCAATCCCTATGAAAACTGAATCTAAGGGATCCGACAAAGAGGGTAAGAGGAAGAAAGATAAGAGAAAAATAGTTTATGTGGTAGTTTCTGAGGATGAAGTGACAAAGTCTGATGAAGAAGTCAGTGAAATCAAGCACCAAGGCAGCAACAATTACAAAAAAAAAACCCTTTGGTGGAGATGATCAAGCAAAGAAAAAGACAAAAACTAACAATCCAGGTATGTCAGGAGGGGAAGTTGAAAAGGCTTTAATTAAGGATAGAAATCTCAAGCCACTCTATAAATGGTATGAGTCTTTTGGTGAATTTGATAAAAGAATTCTTGAAGAAGCAACCATAAAACATATGAATATTTTCAATAAAGTTTTGATTGAGATAATGCCTAATTTTCCCAAAAGTCTATATGACATTCTAGAAATGAGGAGACTCAATGCTAGAATAGAAGAAGAGCATATGAGAGAAAGGATCCTTGTAGAATTGTGTCCGGTAATGTCTATGGATGACATGCGAGAACTCTTGTATAAATCCAAAAGGAAATTTAAAAGAATAAAAAAAGTGAATAAGCTAATGATCAGTCTAACTAATGAAGTTACAAAAGAAACTGAGTAAATCCTAAGGGAGATACTGTTAAATGATATAATTGATGTTGTTGCTAAGGAAACACATGTTGAAAATGCCCCATCTGGTCCAGTAAGGGAGGTAGAAGAAGAAAATTTTAATACAACTGAGGATTCACAGATTCCTCTTATAGTGGACAACACAGAAATTCCTATGGAAGTTGAGATACCTAAAAATCTATCAGTTGAGAAAGTGGGGTTCCCTGAAGATAAAGTAGAACCCGCAACAGAGGAAGAAATGGTCTAAGAGAAGACAATTGATGTAAAGGAAATTCCAATAGAAGCAAGAGACACTATAGATGCAGTGAAGAAATTTTTGATAGAACAAAAAGAAGAAATTGATCCAAAATTGATTGAAGGTCCTATTGACCTATCTACCTTGAGTCCAATTCAAAAAATGAAGTTAGCTTCACTTTCTCAAAAAAAAGCGAGAGAAGAACTATTGAATTCACACATTGAGGACAGTGAACTTCTGAATCTTGCATCTGGAGTCTTGGAAAATATATTTCCCACTCATGTGAAATATCCAACTGGTTCCTCCTTCGGTGAATTAAAGAGGCTTATCAACTCTATAAGTACTCACTTTAAGTCACTTGAGCAATCATCTATGGTGAAAGTGCATACAGAATTTGATGTCAAAAGGTTTAGTGGATTGAAAGAGATGATTGCTAAAGATAAAACCTTTTTAGCCACATGTGTGAAGAATGTACATAATACTCTATCAGAAAGTGGAAATATTTACAAATCATGTTTGTCTTTTTCAAAATTTACTGAAGCTAATGAGAAAAAGGTTAAGGGTGATCCCAAAATAGTGGTGAACACTTTTGTGGAGGAAGGGAAAAGTCAATTTTCCCTTTTTCACAAAGTGAAAGGGTTCGGCCGAATCCCAGGGTTTGATCAAACCCTATGTTCGGCCAAACCCCCATTGACTTATGCATATTAATAATAAAATAAAGGGGTTCAGCTGAACCCGGTTCGGTCGAACTAGGGTTTGGCCGAACCCCCTTAACACAGTTTAAAACCAAAAAAAGCTTCATCCCTATCATTTTCACCGAGCAGAGAACTATGGCCGGCGAATAGAGTGTGTGCGGTGAATAGGGTGCGTGTAAAGAAAATCACCAAGTGTGCCTTCACCTTCGAGTGAACCCTCCAACACATCATCTCAAGTTTTCCATAACTCATATTTGCTTCAAAATTCATGGTTTCAATTGCATTTGTTTGAAAAATTTTAAAGCATTTTCAACAAATTCATTATCTAGAATTTAGAAAAATATAAATAGTTGAGTATACAATTTATAAATAAATTTGAAATAGGTTTTGTAGAATAATGAGGCCACTAAATACCAAGATGATGAAATATGCAAAAATATAGTGAAAAATGTAAGCTAAGGTAGTTGAATAAATCAAAAAATCATTTTTTGAATCCCCTATATTGGTTACAAGCCCAAACTATTCTAAACTATTCTACATATACTCATTTTCATTTGACCACATTGTACAACCATTCTTATTCAAATGAGAAACCTAGGAAATGAAAGGCATGTAGCCTTCATGAGTGTATCATTCAAAGATGCAAAGATAAATTATCCAAATTTGAAGCAAGATTATGCTTTAGTGTGAGTATTGATTAATTTTTAATTACATTTTCAATAATAAGTAGTTGTAGTAATCTTTGACATGTACTAGTAAAGGACTTTCTTAGTAGAATAAATCAAGAGAGAAAAAATGAGAAAAATGGACCACTATATTATAATCATTTGACATATAAAACATGCCTATGAAGTTGGCCAAAGAATAGAAACTAATTAAACTGATAACACAAGTTGATCTAGGTTGATCACACCAATATTATGTAGATGATGTGATAACAAAGGATGATTCATATGCTAATAAAACTAATTGTTTTATGAGTAATTAATTCCTTATATATATTTAAATACTAGTTAAAATACATCTTAGCATCTTAAAATGAAAAAGCTACATGTGATTATAGGAGGCTTATTACATATAAATCATGAAGGAATCTAGACTTAAGGTGATTGAGTAAGGAAGAGGTAGAATGGCTATTGAATTTTTATTATAATTTCCTCTATTAAATTCTTTTCAAATATCTACTCGGTGATGTCCCCTACAAGTTCAAGATGCTTCAATTTCTAAAAAATAAAAAAATATCCTATGTGTGAAGTTGTGTTGGTCATTTTCATGAATTTATATCAATTACCATATTTTTATTTTGATGGATTTGCATACCAATATTTCATCTCTACCATCTCCATTTTTCTTTTTCCATTGGTCTATTGGGCTTCATCCTCAAAGTATAATCTTTTAACAACTAATCTTGATAATCCACTTTCAACCTTTGTTAAATTTATCTAAGTATGGATTCTATTGGACTTCAATTTTATTGTGGTTGTCATGCTATTAATCCAATCCTTAGTGTTTCTTAGTGGCCTAGAATATTTTCTATTTCTAGAGTTTTTGGCTTGACCCTCCATTCAAACCATTCTTGTCTCCATATTCTTTGACCCCTCTTAGCTCTATTGTATTCAAGTGTTATAATTTCTAGGATTTTAGACTTGGTTATATCCTACCATACCACTCCCTTTTAAACTTAAAAATCCCAATCCATTTTAATCCAAATGTCTATAAGTATTTTTGCACCAATTTTTTCATCTCTCAACCATCATGTCATTTCAATCATTCCCCAACAACTTCACAATATTATTATTTGTATTTACTCCTTGTAGTATTGGGAATTTAGTCTTTCCAATCCTTAAGTACCATCCCTTTCTAACCCCTATTATCTTCATCCTCTAAGTTAGTAAAAAAAAATCTTGTGTTTTAGAGTTCTAGAATTGATTCCATGCGTCTAAATTTTTATCCATCTTTTATTTCACAATGTCAAAATCATGATAATGCCATCTTTATATGATGCTAACATCATCAATTTTTAGAGTAACTACCTATTGAGACATACCTACTAACATCATTTTTTCATTCTCCAAAAAATAAAAATATATAAAGCTAGAGGATTCGACCTTATTTTTCCCTAGTATATTATTTCATACTCCCACAAACCCCAACACCTTGTTGAATACTTTTCCTATCTTTTTAGAGTCAAACATTTGGCCTCTTATATTTTTATAAAAAAATTAAGGTCATATAGATACATTAATCTCAACATCTCGATGATTTGTCCTTTATTAAGGTCATATAAGAAACATTTTATTATAATTGTGTATTATGGACCTCCATTTTTATTTGTTTTTTTATGGATTCATGGAATCTTTGAGTTTGTGTTTTTTGTTCTTTATATTAATTATTTATTAGTTTGCATCTAAGACATGCTATAAAATTATGTTACACTATGTAGTTCATGCTAGGATGAGAAAAATTTCTAAAATAATATGTGGGGAATTTAAATTGACTGTGGATTATCAATTAGGGTGCATCATTGGGGTAAAAGGGAATTTGAGAGTGTAAGCTCTAAATGATAAATCCAAGTGCATTAGACTGATTTGAATGTTAGTATTTTATTCAATTCATTAAGGTTTCATGTATTCAAGATAAATTTGGTAGTTGAGGGTTGGACATTCTATTCATTTAGAAAGAAAATAAAAATATATATACATTAGTGTCATATTATCTAGTGAAGTAGGTTTTATTCCATCATCCATAAATTTAGTAATATAAAGCTATTAAATCCCTAGAGAGTGTTATTCAATACATAGTATTTGTATAGGATTTTATATGATACTATATAAATATTAGGTAAATTATTATTGTGATAAACACAATATATATATATATAGGGATGAGTAGCTTGCTTATATCTAGAACTTCACATCATTTGAAATAACTACCAAATTAGAGACCTCTTATATACTAAATTAGTTGTGTTCCTATATTTAAGATCTATAGGAAATAAACTTCCAAACTTAGTAAGGCTCAAAGAAGAGGAGGCTTTATCCAAGTCATTATATCTACTCTAATTTTTCTCCCCCTTAGTCTAAATATATAGGCTACTTCCCCATTGCCTACATTATTCCTAGACTGGGACATTATGGTAGATTTCCTTAATATCTAGATGGTTGTAAGAAAAATACCCAACACCAAATCCTCTACAAAAAATAATTCAAATAAAATTTTAAGATATCCATGTCTTCAGAACATCAAGTTATCTATACTTTGTACATTACATTAGGAAAGTTATTCCAATTATTCTCTATTTATTCCTCATAAAGAGAAAACTTTAGATAATGAAATCTATAATGACATCATATTCTATGAGTCAAATTTTGAGCATACTTACTATTGTGGGATTGATTTACTTGCCTCTCTTGATTGATATTCTAGTGTACTCACCACTATTTTCATGATTCCCAATATATTTTGGTTTTGTAAAGAGAGAAAAATAGTGTTCAAACTGAGAACATTCTTTTAGTGGACCTCATGTGATGATAGGATCTAAGGCACTTCTCATCACACAAAATCTCCATCTTGGATCCAATTTTAGACTCTCATACACTACACCCCCAAGATTAAGAAAATGACTCATACATCATTATATAGAGTAAACACATTTCAAAATATAAAGTCGCCATTTCTATAGGAGCATATGTGAAATTATCCAGATTAGTAGTCTTAATGAATTTATTCTAATCATTTTTTGTTCTTACATAATCAAAATCATTGAAAGAGAGAAAAGTATAACCATAACATAGAGATAATCAATAAATTTTGCTACAACTATTAAAAAAAAAAAAAAAAACTAGATATCTTCAATAGCTCAATAAATGAATTAATACTTAAGTTATGAGGATCACAAGATTGCCAACTAGGGTCCTATTCTTGTGGATCTTGCTATAGTACAACTTAACAATAAAATTCCTCTAGCATTTCCAAATCTCTCTATCCCTTCACCTCCTATCATGCCACTAAATCTTATGTACAATATATTGAACTTCAAAACATCACACTATGCACTTTGTAGATTATATTAGTTACTAGTCTACTAAGTATTTATTTATTCCTCATCAAGAGAAAACTTCATACAATGAACCACATAATGACATTATTCACACAATTCCTCCACATGAAGAAGGTAGCCCACCTTTTAAAAAATCCAAATATAAGGTATAACCTTCTCTGCATGTATTCTACTAAACCAATATGAATACACAAGCATTAAATTGAGTTAATCAGTATAATTATTTGACCACATATTGATTTTTTGAACCTTTATAATACCAATGTTTTATTGTAATAACTCAAAAAATTATTGAAAACAATATTGTACATACTGTGACGAATGATATTGATCATCACTAACATGTAAAAATTGTGCTCCCTAACTATCTTCTTATTTTGTTTTTTATTATTAGGGGCACGCCTATATGTGATGTGAACAATAATATTTTATCTGAATAGAATTGTAATATTAATATGATTCAACTTCTTTTTGTGGCTGCAATGTGTAGTTTTATATAAAATTGACTACAGATCTATAATAGTTCCAATTAGAAAAAATCCTTGCACACCTTGACTTGTTGATCTAGCCATCAAGAATAGGGGCTATGTATTGCATACTTATAAAAAATATTCTTAAAATTAGAAATAAAATTAGTAGTGCTTCTCTTGTGACCAACTCACATCTAGAATCTTCACCTCCACTCTTCAAATTGTATTTTACTATCTCATATCTCTTTTTTCTCAAACATTTTATTTCCGAGATCATTTTTCTTCCATAATGGGTACATGATATAAACTTTGATAACCCACTGCATTGTAAACGCTTCTCATTTAAACACATTTTTACAAAAAATACAATCATTGTATCTAACACATTAAAATAAATCTAATAAGTCCTTAAATAAATTTGGTATTTTAATTGTACCACACTCTTGTAAAATTTGGTTAGTATTCTAATTCGGAAAGGTCCTCTCTCTTCTTATGTAACTTGGAGATACAATGACTTTCATTTTTTTTATGTGTGTTATCAATTTTATTAATATTATCAGCAATTGGATCATGGAGTATAATTTTAATATCATGGGGTTCATTTCTACATTATTCAAAAATATTTCTAAATTTTAATTCTTATTTTTCTATGATGTTACTCTTTTCAATCTAGGTGTTTCATAACATTTTGCAACATTTTCGCTTTCATGTTCAACATTTTTATTTTCAATGTTAAGTAATAATGTTTTCCCTTTATTACTAGTTGTAGGAAATAAATCTTAGATGCAACCTTTATCAATGGTTTTTTAATTGTCTTTAATGACACATTTTGTTCTAGAGTGCACATGCATACTTGTAAATTTAAATTTAATAATTGTTTTAGATTATGTTTTTTGTGCAATCTAGTAATGCGAATGTTTTGATTAAATTAAAAACTATGATAGATGTTGAACATGTTTTGTGAACTAATGGTATGGAAATATTATTGATGAGTAGATGAATTATTAGAACTATTTTAGATTTCTATTCCTTATATCTAGATATATTATTTAAACTAAGGTCTCATTTCTCCTTTAGGTACACATACATACATAACATGGATAATGCAGATGCTCCACCTCTGGAATCTTTGTTTGAAAATACCACTAATGAGATTAATAAATTGAAAGACTCATTAGTGCAAAATGTAAACCCCGGGATATATTTTGAACCATGCATGTCAATATTGCATAGTCTTGAAAAACTAAGAGATGAACTTGAGAGGACAAGTGCATTTTCTCCAGATAGAGTAGCTGCTATTCTTTCCCGCATGTGGAAAGAAGTAAATGGTGAGGTTCCCCTTAAACAAATACAGGATAGTGTGACCTAAGAAATGATAAAAACCAATTGTTTTCCATTTTATCAAAATATACGTAAGGTTAGGGGATACCAGGTCACTAGATGTGTTGATCATGATATGGCCTCATTGATCTACCCACGATTTCTCACAGCACATGGTCAATACCCAAACAATGACCAGATTCAATTATATTTTGTTCAGCAGTTGTATGCTGAGGTCCATTTGGGCCTCAAAGTCAACTACCTGGACATTCCACCATATGCTGGTTAGGGGCGTGGTAGGATTACTGATAGACCCACTTATCATCAAGCAGATAGACTGACCCCACTGTTTAGGGTATTGGTTGGTGAGAGGTCTCCTGCTATCACCCCAACTCTAGCCCCCATAGTAGATGAGGTTGTCGTTGCTTCCCAAAAGGAAGCAATTGATACTATAGGTGACATTCCAGCTGCCACTAGTAGGATATCTACTGATCGTGTAGGTCAGTATTTGATGTCTAGACGTCCTCGACCCATGCCATCTTTAGCACAGTGGACCACCATGGATCCTTTCACATCAGCAGGCATCCCTACTCCCACAGAGCTTGAGGCACTTATAGGAGATATGGCACGTAGGACTTTGCTTTGTTTGGCTGAGGAACTCTTGGAGGCATATGCATTTATTGCATCAGACTATGGGATCGACATAGAGCATGTTAGAGATCGTTTGGCACATGGAGGGTGTTCACTTCTAGGATCCCACCACTCTCAACCCAACACTAGCGCACGTCAGGATCCACCATCTAATCATTTGATAGCTACACAGACTATGGGTTTTACTGAGATGTTGGTTGGTGTCGGTTCATTATCATCAATGCCATCTCACCTACATAGTCCTCTCCACTCATCATTGCTGGCACAACATGAGATAGATCAGAGGGATGCAGATATTGAATCGTCACTTGATCGTATATTTGATATGGTGGAGGCGGCCATTTCAAAGGACTATGATCATTCGATATCAGATGATGTGCATGTGCATGTGCATGTTTCAATTCCTTTATAATTATTTTTAAATTTTAGTTTTAATTTAAGTAGATATTCATGTACTGATATATATGAATTTATATATTTGTAGGTGGACATACCTAATGTCACTCCTAGCCTTGTTCTAGATTGTGCACATCGATGTGACTCTATGGATGAATCTAATGCTAGTGGACATGTGAGTTTTAAATTTTTATATATACATGTGTATATGTACATGAATATGTACATGCATAGATCTAGATACATATTTAATATAAATTATATGTATTTAACACATTTTGTACACCATTTTATTTGCAGGGCTCAACACATCCATCAGAGTAGGACTGTTCTCATTTAGATGGTCGTTCGACTAGGAGTCAACATTCATATTAGGCCCTACATATTAGATGTATTTGCTTATATGATGATCTTTCTAGTATTTGACATTTGATTATCTCTAACTTACATTTGCTATATATGATAATTTTTAGTATTCGACATTCGATGATCTCTAACTTACATTTTATTTTATGATATACATACATTTGGAACTTTTCTTATAACATGTTACATGTTTATACATTGATCAATATTGATATGTTTACATGTTTATATGATATGTGTATACATTCGCTTATATTCAATATACATACATTTGTTTATTTGATGATCTCTTACAACTTACATTTCCTTATATGATATATTCATTTGATCTCTCTAGAGTAGAATTTTAGGAAATGAATGCCACTTTATAATTAAGTTCATTCATGTTGATCACAATAAATTTTTTGCACACTCATGCCCATGTTGAATAAATTATAGTAAGTAGTCAAAAATTATAAAATAAATGACTCCCAAGCTCAAGTAAACTAATGATATTTTATAAATGAGTGTATTTACTTGAGCCTATAATTTATTAATTTCAAGGACATGTTCTAGTTTTAAAATTTGATAAAAATGATGAAATTAAAATCTTGATAGAAAGTAAGAACAAAGAAACAAATAAATTTTATTCTTTGAAACATTAAGAAAATTCAATTCAAATTATACCTCTATTATCTTTTTGACTTCTAACAAAATTCTAAAATTACTAGATATTTTGCATATCTATACATTAAATAACAACAAACTCCACAATGAAATAACAAGTTTGATTACCACTTGATTCATTTAAACTAGTATTTAGGGAACATGAATAAGAACTATGGTAAAGAACTAGTATTTAGTGAGCATGAATAAGAACTATGGTAAACAATTGGTATATTTCTTAAAGAGTTTCAAATTCCTATTCTTATCGTCACTAACCTACAAGCTGTTATAAATGATCAAAGCCCTCTTCCCTATTAATATTTATCTAGATAAATATATATTTTTCACTATATATACATATACATTTATATATGTGTATATGTATATATACATATATATGTATATGTATGTATATATATGTATATATATGTAGATGTATATACATATGCATATACATATATATACATTTACATATCCATACACACACACATAGAGAGAGAGAGAGGGAGATGATCATAAAAAATCATTTGCGCATTCACCCCTTTGAGATAGAGATTTCTAGAATTTTCATCATGTTGCATTGTAAAGGCCATTTTACTACTAAAATATATACAAATTACATGTTTATATTGATGCTAGCAACCCACTTCAAGAGGTAAGCATCATTTATCCTTGATTTTTATTTTAAAAAATTGAAAATTAAATAGAATAGCATAAAAGATATAGAAATTTTGTTTTATACAATAAAATATAGATATTTAACCTCGTTCTCATAAAAGTGTACTCATTTTTATGATATTGAGCCAATTTCTCTAGATATGATCCCCCATGTGCATAAGAGATGCCTACAAATTTAAACCAAATTTCTCAATAAAGTAATTTTCTAGTAAACTTGGGATCTATAAATGTCATTTTTTATATTTTTTGTAATGCAATTTTTTTTTCTATTACATTGTGATGATGTTGAGGTGCATAATTACTTTACAAGTACTACTTATACAACCTCTTAGCATTAGATCTTATTACAATTGATATTCATATGATGAGTAGAAATAATTTAGGGCATATGCAAGAGATACCCAAATCTTGCTATGTCATACGCATGTTGAAAACCCTTATGGAGTGGTGGGACTCAAATACTAAACACACTTTATTTCCCTCCTAGAGATTTAAATTAGAGGATAATTGGCATAAACTAGGATTACTCATTTGATGTCCTAAATTACAACTAGTTATCCTACCACATAGCAATAGAATAGGGTTTCCTATTTTTATTGTATGTGGAGGCCAAGGCATACCTAGGGAGGTCTTCCATTATTATATATCATAATGCCTATATTTTACTAAGGATAAGATGGAATAAAACACATAAAAAATGATGTTAATAAATATAGCATGTAAGAGTGTGATAACATACACTCACACAAACTAGTCATCACATATGGTCCTACACTAACACAAAGTCAAACACATGCAAAAAAAATGAGTATGTAAACATAAAAGGAGATATGATATGTCTTCTCAATAAATGAGTAGCATGCATACTAATATGGCACACTCTCCAAGGAAAAACACAAGCACAATAAGGAGACACTCAGAGGGCACCTTCTACCACTAGCACTTGCACCTAAAGGAGGTTCAAAGATTATGCCGATAGAAAACTATATGTATGTTAATATGTTATAGAGTGTGTGGTTGTGCATGGGTGTGTATGGATGCCATGTGCTGCAAATTCTATTTGTATGTGGATGGATTAAACAATTAATAATAAGCGAAAAAATTAAGTTGCCATCAAATTGACAAAAAACATTGCAAATGGAAATAGAATGTTCCCATCTAGTTGGAAAATTAATATTTATCTGATTTTATGTTATAAGTGATATTTTGGAGGCTTTTATGGCAGCTAGTTTACCATTAAATGGTACCTAAAACTTGTTTTTTGATGACTCAATAGTGTTTTGCAAGTGTGAGACTTGTTTCAAGCTCAAATCTCACACTATATGTAGCCTATTGGCTAAAAAGATAAAGAGTGAACTGAATATTCACCCTCAAGACAACATAAACACCTAGCACATTACTCTACTAGGGATGAGATAATATTCATAATCACACAAGACAATATTCTCCTTTATAACCAAAATACATAAGATACAAGATGAAGTAGATTCAATAAGAAGGAAGAAAGAACCTATTCCAATTCTTAGCATATGCATAAGATGCATAGACTATCTTTTTCTTCATTAGGTTAGTCCATCATTTCATTAACTTATTTCATAAGTGTGAGTAAGAGATCATAGCATGTTAAAGACGATGTTAATTCATTTATCCATCACATAATAGTGGCATCAACAAGGGAGCGAGGGAGAGGAGGGAGGCCTTATAAGCAAGGTAGAGGGGGATCCAATACAAAATTCCAAGTATTGACATTGATTGAGAGGGATTGTTTTCAAGTTTGATATAGAAATAATCTAAAACTTTATCTATTTGATATCATTTTTCAAAAAATCAAAACAAGTATACCCTCCATCTTATTCAACTTTATTTATTTGATATTATTTTTCAACAATCAAAGTATACCTCCATTCTATTCACTTTTCAAAGCACAATCATTTGATTTAATATATCCAATGTTGAAAATTAAAATCCCTTGTACCAAAGTAATCTAAAACGATGAAAATATCTAAGAATGGGAATCATCTACACAGATCTACCTTTAAGTGAAGGGATTTGAGAAGCCTCAAATTGATCTATATAAATATAGGGTTTTTTCCTAGTAATATACCTAATAGGAAATAGGAAGATGAAATCATGTGTCCATGTTATGAGTTGACAATAATCTCCAATATATGCAATGATTCAATAAAGTTCATAATTTAAATTAAAAAATTATTTAAATATAGATACTTGCAATAATATTTAACATGTTACATTTCAATAGAGAAATTAATTAACTATAATTTATTAACTATCTTGATTAAATAAATACAACTATATACATAAACACAACATTATATTGAAGATATAAATAAATAAACATGCTAGATTTTGGGGATCATTGAAACTAACACTAAATTTTCTTCTACTCCCACCATCACTCAAGCAATGAATTTTTTTATGACAAGGTTTGCACATTATGTACATAACAAGTACTTGAATTCCATGGAACAAATATATAATTGGAAATATCTACTCAATTTAAGGTTCTCAATGAACCCTAAACCCCTAATTTGTGTCCAACCAAATTTAAAACACTTGTCATCAACATATATTATAAGTAACTAAAACAATCCAGAGTTCAAACAAGTTACTATAAATTCTCGTCTTCAAAATGTATGTACATGTACAAGTGAACTTGAAAATCAGGGATATAATCTACCTCAAACATTCTAGTTCAACCCGCTCTTGAATAACATGTAAATTTTTTTGATGGTCATCACTATGTAGTCTCCATTTTTTTCATCCACGTGCATGTGGAACTGCATGAAGATGTAGGGTGGTAGCAATTATAAGGTGACTATATTGATATACCTTGCTATCAACTTGATAGTCCACAAAATGAATCCCATGTTGAACAACTTTGACTTGTCTTAGATATATCCCTTGCACAACAACATAACCTACACGGTAAACATGAACCTGAGGTAATACATGTGCATGTGTACAACACTTGAGCGCTCAAGGTTTGTACAATATATATTTAATGTTTTTAAGATAATGTACACATGTACACAATGTATATATATAATTTTAAATTCAAACTCACCTATGGGAAATAACATTCCATTGTTTGTTTCAGGTTGTGTTAGTTTATTCCTTTCTTCTGTGCAACGCAGTAAATAATAGCTAACGCCTTCTATGTTTTCAGGCTTTGCTATAACTGCAAAAACATCTCCTGTACACCAAATTTACACAATAAAATTCTAAAAAAAATTAGAATTGTCTCTAGACAAGTTAAAGATCATTAAATTTATATAATATTTAAATTATTGAAAACTTACACATGTACCTTTTCTAACCAATCCTAAAATATGGTCATAATCAATTGAAATCAAAGGAATGTCTTGAAATCTTTCATCCTCATTTTCATCGTATGTGTCTGAAACGAATAGTGGTACCATATCCCATTTACTAACATATTCAAGTTCTTCATTGTTGCATGCATGAGAGTTTCCTGCAATGCACTCAGTGCAGAAACAAGAGTAATCCCTTGTGTATAATGTCAATCCAGGGTGACTATCTAAACTCATAACACAATGCAAAGATCTTGTTTTTTCTACCCTCTTGCATCCATGCATCGATCTTCTATCCACACCTAGATAAATGTAATTGCCACAAACGTATGTGAACTTGAACATGTGTATATATATGTGTAAATTTTAAATTTAAATAAATTTATTTATTTTAAATGTAGTTTATACATACCCGATATCTCCCAAAACACTCTATGTTGAATGTTTTGGTTTGTTCTTGAAGATGTGCCAACCTCATTTGATGCAAAGTGTTTCTTTCACCATTCAACAACATCATGTGCATCATCTATATGATCTTCTGAATAACTCATTTGATGTTTTCTTAAAGCACGTTTGATGCAAGCTCCTGCACCATCATGCTCACCCTTTCCATGCCCACTCTCAAAGAAACTCCAAACATGTGGTATGTTGTAAATTTTATGATATCTAGAAAGTGCATAAAATGGTTGTGATGATTTGAATTTTTCCGCACAACCATCTGACCATACGAAATATTTTTCAAATTTTACACCCCTGCTTCTCAAATTCTCAAAAAAATATTTTGTAAAACAATGTTGTACAAAAAGCGTGGCATGCTCTTTATCATCACTAATATAAAAGAGATATTCTTTCTTGATGGCTCATTGTTCATCTATACTCTCAACACCATCCAATTCCAATTGTGCATGTCGATAACACACATGAACCATAATAGTGACTTGCTTTGAAAAGTAATATTCTGATTGAATCTCTTTTTGATGTACAAAAGAGTAATTTTGTGCAAAGTCAACTACTGATAGAATTGTTCCAAGTGGGAAAGTATCTCTTAATGTTTTAAATTGATGTGCTTTCCACTTAGCATAAAATGAATGTTGTATGTATGGTTGTATCAATTTTTGAAAATCTTCCATAAATTTCCCAATAGGTATCTCCTCTTCTACATAGTTTAACCTTGTGGATTCTTTCCCAAAATTTGTTTGAAACTTTACATACTTGTAACTCTTGCAATTTACTGTTTGACTCAGGTCAGCATTTTCATTTGTTGAAGGAAAGTTAGCCAAATTTCCACATGTTTCATAGAGTCCTTTTATGCATTTTATTTGAGGTCCATTTTCATGATCACATAATAGATCCTTTATGAACAAACTTACCTGTTTAGGAGGTGCCTTTTCAAAACCATATCTTTCTTCTATCATCTTTCGAAACACCTGATAGTAGAGATCAAATTCAATGTGATAACGACAACAAGTTTCAAAAAACTTGTTTATCTTCACATAATATGGCTTTAACCTTTCAAACATTGTTTGCCCAATATTTATATGAGGATACATATTACAAAAGCTCATATACATCTCAAGTTGTGTTATGTCTAGCCAATGTTTAATATTTCTTCATAAATACCAGGTCCAATCTTGTACCTCATAACATCTCTAGTATTTGATGATGAATGAGTCTGATCATTCCAAAAACTTGAGATCAAGTTCCTAACAACATCTTCAATCCTATCAGAATGGGGAGCTCTACACATAATTGCCCAATTGCCTTCAAAACTATCATCTAAAACCTTTCTTTTTTTCTCATATTTTATTAGTGTGGTTCTACTATAACCAAATTCAATGGAAAGTGCTGACATTTTTCTTTTTCTGGATATTTCTTTATTTAAAACAGATGTCAAAATCACCTTTCTTGCAATGGCCTTATCCACTAATCGAGATCTTTTCCTAATGGAATCTAAACCGTTTTTAAAATTTTCAATAATATCTTTTTGTAGTGTCATGTGTTTCCTCTTATTCGATGCAGAATATACACCCATCAATTGTAATGACTCTTTCAGCTCATCACGAAGAAGTAAATGCGACAACAATTGGGTTTTTTCAAGTGTTTCAAGATGATTGAAATCATCATGGATTATTCTATTTACAAATTTATTTATTGACCTCTTACTTTTATTTTTAGGTTGGTCGGCATAACATTTTAGTTTCTCCATATCCATTTCAAGTAAATGATCTAAATTTCTATAAGAAATTTGTTTCCCCGTTGTTTCAGCTACTTTTATATGCTCATCCATTAGTGTAGAAGGAAGTGATCCTGACCTCTCTCTAGAATGCATTGTTTGAACTCGGGCCTCCTCCCTATCTTCAAGGTCCATGTGTTCTTCAACTAATTCATTTGGTCCAATATCTAGATTGGGCTCAACTTCTCCTTGAGAACTTCCTACTTGTTGAGCCATTTGTACATGTCACAAAATATTGTGCAAAGAAAGTGAGAGATGATGATATATAAGTGGAGTTGAACATATGAAATCAAATGAAATTAAAGATTCTTGAACTTAAGAATTCCATGGAAAAAATGCATTTGAAAGGGATATGATTCTAAGATGCGATATATGAAAAAGGTATGATATATTAAAATGGTATGATATATGATGTGATAAGCTAAGAATGCAAGAGGTCAAATGAAAATCTAGGTCCAAATTAGTTACGATACAAGGCTTGACTTGTGTTATGATGGATAAACACAAGGGACCAATGATCAAGAGAGGGTATGCAAGAGCTTAGGGTTCTCTTTGATCAATAGTGAATATGGAAATGACTAAATTCATGGAATGTATGCAGCTTGGAACTTAGGCACGATATGATCTTAATGTATGCAACCTGGGTTGTACATGTATGCAAGAACTAGGTTCAAAATGATATATATGTATACAAGGACTATGTGATGTGGGTGATAGATAAAAAATGGATTGGTTTTGAGAGGTCTATGAAGAGTAGTGGAACTTGTGCAAGAGCTTAGGGTTCTATTTGATCAATGATGAATATGGAAAGACTAAATTCATGGAATGTATGCAACTTGGAACTTAGGCACGATATGATCTTGATGTATGCAACCTGGGTTGTACATGTATGCAAGAACTAGGTTCAAAATGATATATATGTATACAAGGACTATGTGATGTGGGCGATAGATAAAAAATGGATTGGTTTTGAGAGGTCTATGAAGAGTAGTGGAACTTGTGCAAGAGCTTAGGGTTCTATTTGATCAATGATGAATATGGAAAAGACTAAATTCATGGAATGTATGCAACTTGGAACTTAGGTGCAATATGATATTGATATAGGAAACTTGGGTTGTACATGTATGCAAGAACTAGGTTCAAAATGATATATATGTATACAAGGACTATGTGATGTGGGCGATAGATAAAAAATGGATTGGTTTTGAGAGGTCTATGAAGAGTAGTGGAACTTGTGCAAGAGCTTAGTGTTCTATTTGATCAATGATGAATATGGAAAAGACCAAATTCATGGAATGTATGCAACTTGGAACTTAGGCACAATATGATATTGATATAGGAAACCTGGGTTGTACATGTATGCAAGAACTAGGTTCAAAATGATATATATGTATACAAGGACTATGTGATGTGGGCGATAGATTAAAAAATGGATTGGTTTTGACACGTATGAAGAGTAGTGGAACTTGTGCAAGAGCTTAGGGTTCTATTTGATCAATGATGAATATGGAAAAGACAAAATTCATGGAATGTATGCAACTTGGAACTTAGGCATGATATGATCTTGATATAGGCAACCTGGGTTGTACATGTATGCAAGAACTAGGTTCAAAATGATATATATGTATACAAGGACTATGTGATGTGGGCGATAGATAAAAAATGGATTGGTTTTGAGAGGTCTATGAAGAGTAGTGGAACTTGTGCAAGAGCTTAGGGTTCTATTTGATCAATGATGAATATGGAAAAGACTAAATTCATGGAATGTATGCAACTTGGAACTTAGGCACGATATGATCTTGATATAGGCAACCTGGGTTGTACATGTATGCAAGAACTAGGTTCAAAATGATATATATGTATACAAGGACTATGTGATGTGGGCGATAGATAAAAAATGGATTGGTTTTGAGACCTATGAAGAGTAGTGGAACTTGTGCAAGAGCTTAGGGTTCTATTTGATCAATGATGAATATGAAAAAGACTAAATTCATGGAATGTATGCAACTTGGAACTTAGGCACGATATGATCTTGATATATGCAACCTGGGTTGTACATGTATGCAAGAACTAGGTTCAAAATGATATATATGTATACAAGGACTATGTGATGTGGGCGATAGATAAAAAATGGATTGGTTTTGAGACCTATGAAGAGTAGTGGAACTTGTGCAAGAGCTTAGGGTTCTATTTGATCAATGATGAATATGGAAAAGACTAAATTCATGGAATGTATGCAACTTGGAACTTAGGCACGATATGATCTTGATATAGGCAACCTGGGTTGTACATGTATGCAAGAACTAGGTTCAAAATGATATATATGTATACAAGGACTATGTGATGTGGGCGATAGATAAAAAATGGATTGGTTTTGAGACCTATGAAGAGTAGTGGAACTTGTGCAAGAGCTTAGGGTTCTATTTGATCAATGGTGAATATGGAAAAGACTAAATTCATGGAATGTATGCAACTTGGAACTTAGGCACGATATGATCTTGATATAGGCAACCTGGGTTTTACATGTATGCAAGAACTAGGTTCAAAATGATATATATGTATACAAGGAGTATGTGATGTGATCAAATTAAGAGGTGTCAAAATGAGAACAAAATTGATATTTTATAGAAAATGCAATTTTGGATGGACGGATGAGATTGAAGATGATAGAATGACAACTTGGTGAGATTTTCACACTAGACAAAATTTCAAGCAGATTGCAAGGAATTTATTTTAGTTTGACTATGTTGATTCAGATTTGGAGGATGATGTTCATTTGTTCATGTTGTTTGAAAACAGTTGGCAAACACGTGGTGTTGTAAAGAATGAAATTCAACCACATAGAAGACATTTACAAAAAAAATCCTAAGGCTGCAAGGACAATATTCTTATGGATCCCACGAACCGCATATCCTTAGCGAATGAATTTCAGAAGCTTGGCCCCATGGGCTCCCCCTTATAGTGCACTCACTTTTCAAGCCAACCAAGCTTCCAATCTCCATGAAACTCCCATGGCAGATTGATCATTTCTACTAAGAACTGCACAGGTGCGGGTGCCTTGGCAATGACCATTGCTGCACCAAAGAATAGAAGGTTTGTGGTTTTCTAAAACAAAGGATTTATTTCAGGCACCCATTCAGAGGGCCATGGGAGAGGCATTATCATCCTAGTCTACAGAGGCTAGCATCTGCAGGTTTCGACGCACCACAAGGGTACTAGGGAGTCAATTGCTGGTCTGCAAGAAGTTCTGTAACACTAAGTTTTCCTTAACATTCAAATTTATATACCGGTTGGGTGTTGCTTGACTTTAGCACGTTCCCGATTTGATTCGCTTTGGGGTGAGTACATTTTCCCACCAAAGTAGGCCCAAGATCTAAGGCTTAACAAAAGTGAACCAAAATATTCATAGTTCAATTGATCTTTGTTTAAAATCAAAGAGAGAGCACATGAATATTTCAGATCACACTCGCATGGTGTTCTTTTTAAACCAAAATCAAAATGTGAACAAACAGAGAATGCACAAGGTTCATTTTATCCATTTGTAGTGTTTGTCAAGCAAAGGGGTTGTTTTTAACCGTTAGTAGTTTTTTCTATCTAAGAGTTAATTTTAAACCCAATGAAAAACAAAGTGTGTTGTTCTTTTTTAACCAATGCGTGTAAAATGCGAGTTGAAAAGAAAAAAAAAACAATTAAAATAACATTTAGCTAATTCCAGTTGGACACATGCTAAAACAAGAATTTGAGGGGTTTATTTTATGCATTTCATTCAACATTAAATTTACCATGCATAATTTATTTCAACTTAGAGATGATTGTTTGGAGGTGTCAATAGATTCAAATTTTAGATTATAATTAAAAAAATGATTCAACATTTAAATGAAAATAAAAGTGATTTAATTTTGAACTCAAATTGCTAACAAATTAAAGAAACTTGCCCCTCTCATCTTATAGATAAATGATTCATTAAATTAAAATTACCCCAAATCAATAAAAATACGTGCTTTATAGTACACAATAATTTTATCAGGTATTACATGAAGAAAATAACACACATTACTCATGACTATTTTTCATCAAAAATATGAGTGTGTTACAACATGATAGCTTGAACTATTATATTTTCATGTTTTCATGCAATTAAATTTATGCATGCTAGTAACTAAGTTTTAGACTTGTTACTATAAGTTCTATAATTCAATCATGTTATATAACATATAAGAATGTTATGGTTTCCATAAAAAATAGCATGTTATTAGATAGTGTGGTAAGTCTATGAGCCTTTTTGTACCTAAGTAGATAGTCAAGATCTAGTAAATTTAAATATTTTATTTTTCTTAGATAAGGTACATCCATTACGAGTGATCGTTAGGATTTGTGTCTCAACCTTCAATCCCTATGTATTAATATTGAACAAAATCTAATTTTCAAATTATAAAACAACAAATATATATATATTTGTACATACAAGGACTATGTGATGTGATCTATGTATGCAAGAGTAGGAATATGTAAGGACTAGAATGCAATGAAAATGGTATCCAATATGATGCATGAAAAATTAAGAATCCAAGAGGTAAAATGCAACTCTAGGTCCAAATTTGGTTACAATTCAGGGATTGACTTGTGATATGATGGATAAACACAAGGGACCAATTACCAAGAGAGGGTGTGTAGGAGATGATGGACTCCAAAAGGATTTTCCTAGACGAGCAAGGATAACCCGACATGTTTCCTAACTTGAAAGTCTATGATAAACCTTAAGTGATGTGGGTGATAGATAGCAAATGGGTTGATTTTGAGAACTATGAAGAGTAGTGTACAACTTGTGCAGGAGCTAAGGGTTCTATTTGATCAATGATGAATATGCAAATGACTAAATTCATGGAATGTATGCAACTTGGAACTTAGGTGATATGATCTTGATATATGCAAGGGGTTGTACATGCAAGAACTAGGTGAAATGATATATATGTACATACAAGGACTATGCACGATGTGATCTATGTACATGCAAGAGTAGGAATATGTAAGGACTAGAATGCTAAAAATTTAAAGAAACTCGCCCCTCCCATCTTATAGATAAATGAGTCATTAAATTAAAATTACCACAAATCAATAAAAATACACTTTATAGTACACAATAATTTTATCAGGTATTACATGAAGAAAATAACACGTGCATTAAACTCATGACTATTTTTCATCAAAAATATGAGTGTACATTACAACATGTGATACTTTGAACTATTATATTTTCATGTTGATCCATCTTCTCAATTTTATTTATTTTATATATCTAAGGGATACACTTATTGCTATAGATTATATATATTTTTTATGTTGTACTCGTCTTAGAACTTCTCGATGCACATAAGATAAGAGCATAACCATATTAATCTAATGTCTTTTTATTTGATTATTTGTGGAGGTAAACATACCAAATTAGGGATTTGACAATATAATTGGTAAGATAACCAAAATTCACCCCTTTCCCTTTGTGGCACTAGCTACATGTATTCTTGGAAATCTTTTCACATAGAGGTTTTGTGTCTTTTCCTATCTATCATAATTATATTATCTTAGCTCACTCAATTTAAATAACATTATGACCATTTTATATCATTTAATTTATTTTAACGAATTTATCATGTTATTCTACTAAAGTTTCTTGTTATTGATTGTGTATTTTATTCTTATTTTATAGATTTTCAAATTTTGTATAAATTGTTATTTTTTATGTACAACAAAAATCTATGTAGACATATAGACCTTAATGTAGTCATGTGCTACCATCTAGGAAACATGATGTAATTTTTATTATCTTCTATTGATTCATAATTCTAGATTTCTATCATGATGAGATATCTATTTCTCAACTCTTATTCTAGGTTTTTCTTTGTTTATAATTAAATCTCATTTTTAATATTTTGTTTAATAAAAACATAGTACTTTTTTTTAATAGGAAAAATAAGCTTGCATAGTTTATATAGGTGAAACCAATTTAGATTTAAGACCATTTACACTTGTTGATTTATCTATTTTGGATAGTATTTTTGTGTTATTAATCTTAAATCTAGGAATAAAGTTAGTTAAAACTTTCAACTTTTTATTTAGGTTATCAAATTCAATACATTTTTCTTTTTACTATCAATATATGTTTATTTCTTTATGAATTATTTCACTCTTATAAAGAATATTCTAATTCTATGTTAGATTATGTGTTAGAAAATTTAGAAAATATTATTTTAGATACATACTTCTACAAATGTATATGTTCTCCGCATATAAACTTATTTAGTTAATGTATGCTTTATGTGTATATTCATTGCACTTCTTGTTAAATCTATCATAATCCAAACATAGTTATTGTTAACTAATATGATTCTATTTATTATAATTTACTTATATTTTTTACTAATTTTTGTTTGTTTGTGGGGTGTTTGAGTTATCCCCACCTTCTCAACTAATTATCACTATTTATGTTTTTTATATGAGTTTAAAAATTCTCTTTTGTTGAATTATCTTGTGTCATCTTCTTTAATCCAATTTGGCTATACATAATAATTTCCCTACTATTCATTTTCATGTATTGATACAAAGGGAGATACTACTTGATAGAGGGAGAAATATTGGTGAAAAATGGTGTTTCTACCATATCTATATAATTGATGATGCACAATTGGATGAAATAAATATAAGGATTTAAAAGACATACACATAGATATATATGCAAAATTGGGCACTACAAAAAAATACAAATAAAAAGAAATATATTGTAGATCAAAACTAGTAAAACATTTAGTATAAACATTCATAAAATCTAGTGATAATTTGCAGATTTTAGTTTTATAGAACTCAAGAACATTCAATTTTCTTATATATCAATTATTGGATGCATTTTTCCTTGTTGATAGATAAAACATATGATAAAATCATTATTGTAAGTAAATAAATTTACCCATATTTGACGAAAAAGAGAATAAATAAACACGCACCTTGTTTCTTTCTATGATAATTTGTCAAATTTTGTTTGCATCTATTTTCTTCTTTATCTTTTGAAAATTTTCGTTGAGCTTTGTTTTTTCTTTTTGCTTTTTGTCCCATTTTCCTCTTCAAAACACATATGTTTGATATAACCTAACAACAAATTCTCCTATAAAATGCAAAAAATATGTCATAAGAATTGAAAAAACTTACATTAATAAAAAAAAATGCAACAAAAAGAAATAAAATATGAACATTTTCAAAATATCCAACATTTTTCACCTATGATTTTTCTTTTTTAGTCGACACGTTTGAAAGCACGCAGGTCGCATGGAAAATGCTGTTTACCAGAGAAGCTCGGAAATTTGAAAAAAATCCCTGAAAAACTTGTTTGACTTTCATATGTATATTGAAGGGGTTCGATCAAACCAATTTTAGGTGGGTTCAGCCGAGCACCTTTAAAATAATTTCCCTTATTATTTTAAAGGGGTTCGGCCGAACCCCCCTTTTACCCTATCTTCTCAAAAAATATTTTTTTTGGTAAAAAATTATCATTCGAAGTTCAATTTGAATTTGAAAATGCAGAAAACTTCAAAAACCCAGTTAGATAATGATAGTCCTCAGAATGAGCTATCCGTCGAATATAGTTTTAATATGATTTTCTTTTATTATGTATTTGATTTTTTAGTTTTATTAAACATAGGTTTTTCATTGAAAATCAAAATCTTTGGTCTGCACATGTGGAAAAATAACAAATTATCAAAATAATTTTTTTTTAAATATGCTGAGGCTGGGTATTGATGTCCTTGATCAAATAAAAAAAATAAAATTGAATTTCAATTTATACAGAAAAAGTTATGTTGTATACAGTCCACATATGTCTGAATTGCAATTGGTTTGGCTTTGAAACTTTATTAAGGAAAAAATATTTGATAAAAAATTATGAGATCAAATGCAAGTGCTAGATATCATAGTTAAAAATCTAAATTCAAAAAAATTAGAATTCTATCCTTCATACAAAAAAAATTATGTTGTATACGGTGAGCGTCACTTTTTTAAAATGTTGATTTCTAAAAAAAACTAGTTTTCGTGGGAGATGGAAAAAAATGTGCAATCCAATTCCAAAAATTTTCAAAAAAATATTTTTAGAATCTACTGAAAAAATGTGATGAGACTCTAGTTTGCATCATTTCCAAATTCCTCACGGTTTAGCCGCTTCAAGAGCCCGAAAGTGAAGATTTAGTTAAAAATAATAATTGCAATGTCCAGTTTGCCCAAAAATTGTAAACCACTATTGTGGGATCACCCTTAAGGATCTAGAAAAATAGTTAAGTACTATTTCTGAAGCATTTGATCCTCTAACTGGTGGTATTGGAAATATAGAAGGTGAAGTGATGCCTTTTCTTAAACAAATAAAAAGCTTGAAGCATGAGAATGATAAAATTGTTGCAAGAGCATGTGAACTCAGAGGCATAATTGGTCCAAAAATTGAGATAATGGCAAGCACTCTAAAGGAAGGAGAAGAAACTATGGCAGTTGGTGATCCATCCAACTTGGAATCTATAGAGACCCAATCCTACCTGATCTATGGTCACATAACAATCCTAGAGAGTCTCAAAAGAGTTTGGGACACAAATATGATCCAGCTGAAGAAAGATTTTACAGACATTTTTTAGTTTATGTAAGCCAAAGAAGAATTTTTGTATAAAATTTTTGATTGATTGATCCATTTCTAGTATGTGAATCCCTTCCTTTGCAATTTAAGTAAAAGGGGGAGAATAGTGGAGTAAAAAATGCATAATCATCTCAGGGGGAGAATTATATTTTTGGAATTTTGGGGATGGCAGTGTCGTTTATCTTGGTACTGATCCGACATAGTCATTTTTCACTAAGTGTTGCCATCAATGCCAAAGGGGGATATTGTTGGTAAGAGACATTGATAGTATCATTTGGTGTTGTCATTGATGGAAACCCTAATCGATGATCAGATATGCACATCATCATCCGATCATACCGACAAACAGATTGAAGATTGACAAGGAAGAACAAAGCATCTGATAGTTCAGTGTTCATCGATCTGTATGAAGATTTTTTGTTATTTTTTTCTGTTGCACATCTCAAGAATTTTTTTTTGGTATATTATCTCTATTACTATTGAATCGCACTAGCTTGTATCGATCCTTGTGTGAGTTTGAATATCTAGTTGGCTAATTTTTTATTTTACTGGTCAGTACTGGAGCCAAATTATTGAATGTATCATGTCGCAGATGTATGGAAAGTAATTAGTTAAGTATTTTTTTTGTTCGTACATCTTTGTTTGTGTCCTAGCCAAGTTATGGCTGATATTGTGGATACACATTGCATATTATTCATGATTTGAGCTGACAGATATAAATATACCTTTGCTCTATTGAAGCTGACATAATGTAATTGAATTCTAACTTGCGGATATATATATAAGATCATCCGTAACATTTTGGAAGATGTATGAAGTGTGTATTGATGCAAATTGTGAATTAGAGTATAGAATAGGAGCGATAATGCGTAGTTTCACTTGTGCATAAATAATCTATGTTGCGAGTGTGAGCAGAACAGAGTAGAAGTGCAAAATCAGTCTGTAGGAAAGAAGATTGAATATTGTACCTAATCAGAACTATAATCAAGCCTATGTAGATTCTATTTTTCTCAGTTCAAACTCTCAGATGGTTTTAATCTGATTTTCTTTGTAAGGAAATGAGCCTTCCCTTTGAGCAGTGAGATCTAGGTAGTATGCCTGAATGCAAGTGCATTCCCCATATTGTAAACTTTATTTGAGTATACTTAGATTAAATTGTGGATTGGCCATCTACTGTGGTTTTTCCCCTAACAAGATTTCCGTGTAAAAATCTTTGTGTTATGGTGTTGTGTTCATTTGCTTCATGTTTATGCATTATATTTGAATGTTGTTAATTCTTTGAAGATAAAGGTTAATAAATTTAATTTTTGCGCAACACTGATTCACCCCCCCTCTCAGTGTAGCTTGTTTCCAATAGAAAGATCAGGAAATGTAGTACAGTCTTTTATTCTAGAAATGTAAGAAAACCTAATCTTTTTATATGAGGCACATGCATGCATGAATTTTTTTGTTTTCAAGCAATAAAATGAGTGCAATAAGTCTAATTACTTGATAAATGACAATTTTTAGAAATGAAAATATTATAACTAACTAAATCTATCTCTAAAATTATGAAAAGATGATACCTTTTAAGTCTATGAGAGGAATGATGAGATGAAAATATTTACTTTTCAATGTATAACATGAAATGCACTTTGAGCACTGATACTTTCAAACAACCTAAGATTTCACTCAGATTTTAGAACAATAGACATGCAAATTAGAAGCTTTCAATTGTAAGATATGTTGTGTTCACCAAAATATAATGTAGGAAAAAGGGGTCTAGGATCTAAATAACATTTTTTAACCTAAAACATTGAGGTGACACAAAAATGATTAGAAAATACCACTTGGCTGCTATCCTCAAGGAAGAGCTAGAATGGATGATCAATTTATTTGTCCCCTTTGGGTTTGATTAGGAGTTGAGTTGATGTGAATGGATTTTACATGTCTAATTTTTGTAGGTGTAAACTAAGTTAACTATGCAAATACAAAATGTAAATTTAGAGTAACAAAAAAATATCTAACAAAAACTAGAAATATAAAAGTAAAGGGTACATATAGAGGAACTTGGCATTAAAATCTAGGCTCAAACTGACTATTTAGGGGTATGGGCACCCTAGACTAAGAATGAGGGTTTTTGGAATATCATAATAGGTACAAGTGTGTTACAATATGTAGGTGCTTCCTTTTCAAACTCATCTTCAAAACTTTGTATGTTGATGAATAACTAACCTTACCCTAATTTAATGAATGAATGCACATCAATGCTTGATCTTGATGTTAGGTCTTCAATATTCTCCAAATCTACTTTAAATCTTCCACCTACAAAAGAGAGAGGAGAGAAAAGATTGTTCTTTATAGGGGCTTGCCTAAGTCAAACCTTTTTTTGGTCTTTCCACCACCACAATGACTATGATGATGTTGGGTAAAGAGTGATTACCCTAGGTCAAGTAGAGAAAAATGGATAAAAACAAATGATAAATAAAAAATGTTGTAACTTACCATTCATATCTATTTCCTTGATAGACTAAAGTCATGATGCACATCGCATACAAGGAGAATTTGATTGTTGATATAAGATCTTGTAAGTGTTAGTAATCAAAGAAGAATGAACATAAAACATAAAAGAATCTTGTTCAGGATGACATAAACTTGATAATGTATTGCTAATATGAATCCTAACTGATGAAAATACTATAAATTATTGCTTATTCTACCCTTGAATTTCCTTGACTACTTTTTAAGATGCTCAATTGATATTTAAATTTTCATAGGTGTTCAAATCGTAAAAAATACTTATATTTATATGCATTTGTTCATTTCCCGTAATAACTATTTTGAAAAGCCAATAATCAAATGTAAATTTACAAACATATTAATGTTGACAATATTAAAAATTTGGCCAAAAGCCTATTTTAAATTTTAAATTATTGTTAATTAATTTTAATTCTTAATTTTTTCTTGATTTTTTGAAAATGGATAAATAATAAGCATAATTAGGTGCAAGCACATAAGGGGGAGCCAAACATAGTGTGAAATTGTCAGGGTCAATAATTAATGACACTACAATAAGAGATTACATTTGTACTTGGGTATCTAACATGGCTTCATCTAGATAAGACCCATCTTTGCATCTTTACATCTTGTACATTGTCACTAAGTTGTATTTAATGGTCACTAAGTTTTATAAATAATAGGGGCATTAGTGTGAGTGGGCATTTTATCAAACCAGTTCATCACCTAGGTCCTATTCACACTAGTTATTTAAGTTTACTTATGGTACACATGGATAATTATAACTTTATGTTTGATCTCATATGATTAAGACACATTTCATAATATTATGTAATCATATATCCCACTTCGATCTATATAACCAAGGGGTTCTCTTTGTATTTTCAATCAATCCATTATCACTTGATATTTGTATCCTTTGATACAATAGTGATATTCTCTCTTATTAGATATCTCTTGTTTTTTTATTAAAAATCCTAGATCATGGGTGGCTACATCTTTAGCCAAATCTTGCATAGTATAGAGAATTCTATACACTCTTACAAATGATGAGATTCTAGGATACAATCATCACAATAACCAAGTTTAGCAATGCAATCCTATTCTTATTTTATACAATTATAGTAGTGGAGGTAACAATTATAATGGTGGTGCTAAGGATTTCCATGAGGATTTTTATGAAAGAGCTAAAGCTCGAGACTTTCGTTCAACTTAGTCAAGCTTTGGCATTGAGTCTAAAGTAACTTTAAATGTAATAATTGATGAAAATGAATATGGTGGAGTTGAATTGTTTATTGTGACAATGCTCAATGCAAAGTGCTAAATGAAAATGAGGATAATGTACTTGAACAATTCCCTTACCATGATTGTCACTTTCTTTATTGTTGCGAGATTGGTTATTATTGATCTTGATAGATATTTATTGATTATTGAGTACTACCATAGGAAACTTATTTTTGAATAATCTCCTTATTTTTTAATTATTAATTGTTCAATTATATGTTCAATGTGTAAGGATCCCAAACATGATATCTCTAAATACATAGCACTAGTTCCATAATCCAAATTTATGGTATTCCCACTAACAAATTATTCTCATGTCCTAGAATTATTAATGTTAGAGTGTGTGAATTCAATATTTTGAAGATTGACACATAATCGCATCAAAGATCATATCTTACAAATTAAACAATAATTATAATCTTGTCTTGAATGAATAAAGTGATTGGAACTAGAACAAACAAATTTTGACTATAATTATTTATCATGACTAAACTTTAAATTCATTCTTAAATTAATAAATATACTACATAATCAAATTATATACTAAAAATAACTGCTTGTACATGCAATTAATTCTCTCCTGTGCAAATATATATAATGTTCTTCTAAATTTTTAATGATTCTCTTGTATGATATTGTAAGATGAGATTATAAATCCAAAAGTAGTCATATTTGTGACTTAACTTTCACTTGAGATAGACTACTAGATAGATAAATTGGTGTGCTTATGAGAATACCCAATACAAAATAAATTATGGCCATTGCATGACCAACGGTTCTTTTACCTTAATCATAATGCATGTCAGATCAATTATTGAGATTAATCCAACTTTGTTTATCTAATGTGTAAGGATTTCCATGAAATTTTTTATGAAAGAGCTAAAGCTCGAGACTTTCATTCAACTTAGTCAAGCTTCGGAATTGAGTCTAAAGTAAATGTAAATGTAATAATTGATGAAAATTAATATTGTGGAGTTGAATTGTTTATTGAAAATGTTCAATGCAAAGTGCTAAATTAAAATGAGGATAATGTAATTGAACAATTCCCTTACCATGATTGTCACTTGTTTATTGTTGAGAGATTGATAATTATTGATCTTGATACATATTTATTGATGATTGAGTATTGCCATAGGAAAATGTTATCTTGAATAATTTTCTTAATTTTTAATTATTGATTGTTCAATAATATGTTCTAATGCATAAGGATCCCAAACATGATATCTCTAAATACATAACACTGATTTCATAATCCAAATTTATGGTACTCCCACTAACAAGTTATTCTCATGTCCTAGAATTATTAATGTTTGAATGTGAGAATTCAATTTTTGGAAGATTGACACAAAATTGCATCAAACATCATATCTTACAAATTAAACAACAATTATGGTCTTGTTTTAAATTGAATAAAGCGATTGGAACTAGAACAAACAAATTTTGATTATAACCATTTATCATGATTATATTTTAGATTAATTCTTAGATTAATAAATATACTAACATAATCAAATTATATACTAAAATTAAACATCCAAATTATTAACTGTTTGTACATGTAATTAATTCTCTCAGGTCTGCAAATATATATAATGTGCTTCTAAATTTTTAATGATTCTCTTGTACGATATTGTAAGATGATATTATAAATCCAAAAATAGTCATAGTGTAGACATGAAAAACTAATATCATACATCCAATTCTACTATTAATCAATTAAAACAATTTATTGATTAATTCCCTAGTTTCATCATGCTTAATTAAATAAATCAAATTATTTCATTAAGTCCTAAAGCTCTTCTCATTTGATTCAATAAATCAAAATGATTTAAATAAAATGTCAAACTCCTAAAATCCTCCAAGTTAATTAATCTGAATTAATTAACCTCTAAACATAATCACCCATTCTCTAGGTTTTGACTCAATTTGAGTCGAATCTTAACTCTTAACTAACCCACCCACTTGCACCAATAAATCATTTCTTCGATTTATTAAATTCTTCTAATTACTTTCAAAAGGGCATCAAGATGGAATATTCTATCAATTTGAATCTTCCCTCCAAAGGACTTGTCCCTTCCAAAAAAACATTAAATTCTCTTACACATGCTCTTACATGTCTCTTGCACAAGTCAAAGTTGGCATTTAATGCACCTTTCATCCCCCCTCAACATGTTATTTCATCCAAATTCAAAATTCAAATTTGCACATTGGCCAAAACTTGCACATTCCTCATCCTCTCAAATCTTGACAAGTGGCATCTTGTCATTGGCTTATGAATGATCCCACATTCATCAAAATCTCTCAATCACCTAACCTTGAATCTATAAATGCAAGACAACACAACACAAATTTAACAACATATTTTATGCAAAGTTACTCTCTACATGTGAGAACTAATTTTGCTCTTCATCACTATCATCTTGCATTTTGGCAATCTTGCTTATCAGGGGGTGGGAAAGGGATTTCTTTCGACATTTCAAGAGGCACCACTCCCACTATGGGATAGGTTTGAACATACTTCATGATGCAGGAGCATCAAGTGGTGTAAGGGCAATCCTATATCACCCAAAAATATATTTACTTTCATTTAGAGTTTTGTATATGTTTTTGCATTTCTGGATACCCTTTTTATCGAAGAAGAATTCCCAACTTTCAGAACTGCTTTTCTATTTTTTCTGCTCGACTGCTATTTTTAGCAGGTATGATTTTGAAGGTGTGAGGAGACAGAAATTTAAGGGAAGCTTCAGGATAGAATAATAAACACTTTGGTGAAAGAATCAGGCGAAGATCATTCCCGGTTCAAAAGTTATTCAAGTTTCAGTTTCTACTTTTTGCCCTACAAAATCTTCGGAGCTAATTTTGAGGGACTTAAAGTCTCCGGATGGGCCCGAAAATTAGCAGAAAATGAAAGTGGTTAGCCTTTAGGCCCTACTTTTTGGCACTTCATTTTCGTAAGACCTTTCCGAAAAGGTATTATCATTGAAGATCTGATGGTTAGATCTTGAGTTAGGGCTTCTGGAAGTTTGTGCATAATTAGAATGTTGTTTTTGGCTCCAAACGGAGAATTGGGCTATTTATGGGGTAGTTTCAGATTTTTGTGGGTAGTTTTTGGGAAAGAAGATCACATATTGCAAATAGGGGAATTTCTGTAATTTCTTTTTTGTAATTTGCATGTATTGCAGAACTCGAGGATTGGAGATCCTCTGTATGTAAGAATTTCATACTTTGAAAATAATAAGATTTGTTAGTTTTTTTTTCTGTGTGATTTTCTATATCTCAGGTTGCACCCTCATCAAGTGGTATAAGAGTGGGTTTTCTTGAGCGTGTGGACAGATTGCCGATCGTGAGGTAGTTCGCACCAGGACTGTGGTTGTGGGTTCAAGATATTCAAGATGCCTCCAAGAGTGGTGCGTGGTAGGTGAGGTGGTGCCAGAAATGCTGGTGGAAGAGATCCATTAGCGGCCGAGGGTTTCAGAGCCCTCTAGAGACAAATTAATGCATTACAAAGAGACTTAAGACGAGGGGTAAACCCGAGAAGGGGAGAAGAAAGTGAGGATGAAGAAGAGGTAGAAGATTCAGTTGTAGAAGAGGAAGAAGAAGCTATTGATCAAGATCAAATGCAGCTGATAAGGGCCATTTTGAAGATCGGAAAAAGACCTAGAGTAGAAGTTCCTAGTTTTTCCAGTAGTTTGAACCCAGAAGAGTTGATTGATTGGATCAACGAGTTGGAAGAGTATTCCGAGTATGAAGAAGTAGAGGACCCAGATCGGGTTAAGTTTGCAAAAACGAAGCTGAAGGGCCATGCCAATATCTGGTGGAAAGAGGTCCAACTAGAAAGAAATAAGAGAGAAAAGGGAAAGATCACTAGATGGGATCGCATGGTGGAGAAACTGAAGAAGCAGTTCATGCCAATGGACTATGAGTTAGATCTATTGAAGAAATTGCAAGGGTTGAAGCAAGGAAGTAGATCTGTGAAAGAATACACAGAAGATTTTCACAAGATAATCATCAGAACGGGACATGCAAAGGCCAACAAGGAGAAGGTAGCCTGTTATCTTAATGGGTTATGGTTGAGCATTCAAGAGGAGCTAAGCTTGGTTAGAATGGCCACCATTGAGGATGCTTACCAATTTTCGCTGAGAGTTGAAGAGAAGTTGAACAAAAGATTTGACAATAAGCAAAAAGGACGAGGAGGTCAAAGTGGAAGGGTTAGCGGAAGATCTTTTGGAAGCCGAAATGAGGATGAGAAGAAAAGTGAAGATGTGGGTACCAGTCGAAGCCAGAGGAATGATAACTTCTACCGCCCATGTGATCAGAATGGTGGTGATCAAAGAGGTAGAGGATGAGGAAGATTTGGGCAAGGACTCGGAAGGGGTGGTTTCAGAGGAATTTGTTTCCGATGTGGAGAAGAAGGACATCAAGCCTATGAATGTCCACAATACCAAGGAAGGATAGACAAAAGGCCAGAAGGTCGTGCAAGGGTTGCGCATGTAGATGACGAGGCTCAATCTGAGCATTCAAATGATGCTGAAAGGGGATAAGCCCTAGTGGTTAGAAGAGCCCTAGTGACTGAAGAAAAGGAGCTAGAACAAAGGAAGAATCTGTTTCGCACAAGGTGCAAGTGTGAAGATAAATATTGTGATGTCATTATTGATGGTGGGAGCACTAATAATCTAGTGTTAGAAGAAATGGTTACAAAGTTGAAGCTGAAGAGGGAAAGGCATCCACATCCATATTGGATTGCTTGGTTGCAGAAAGAGCACAAAGTTCTAGTCAATGAGCAGTGCCTGGTGAGGTTCAAGATCGGAAGCTATCGTGATGAGGTACTCTGTGATATCATCCCCATGGATGCATGTCACATGTTGTTGGGGAGGCCGTGGCAGTTTGACAGGAGAGTTGTACATGATGGCCATGCGAACACTTATTCCCTGATGAAGGATGGAGTTCGCCATAAGTTGAAACCCCTAAAGAAGGCCGAAGAAAAGGTATGTAGTAGTGCTAGAATTTGTTATGTTGATGGAAGGAAATTTTTAGAAGGCATGAAGCATGAGCGTGTGTGTTATGCATTGATTCCTAAAATGGATAAGGAGGGTAGTGAGAAGGTTCCAGTAGAAGTTTCTGGGTTATTGAATGAGTTTC